>JBBGZY010002883.1:0-62570 GCA_037952925.1 Lithobates clamitans | reverse complement strand
ATGGGGGGTGTAGGTAGTGATGAATATGGGGGGTGTAGGTAGTGATGAATATGGGGGTGTAGATAGTGATGAATATGGGGGGTGCAGGTAGTGATGAATATGGGGGGTAGGTAGTGAGGAATATGGGGGGTAGGTAGTGAGGAATATGGGGGGTGTAGGTAGTGATGAATATGGGGGTGTAGGTAGTGATGAATATGGGGGTGTAGGTAGTGATGAATATGGGGGTGTAGGTAGTGATGAATATGGGGGTGTAGGTAGTGATGAATATGGGGGGTGTAGGTAGTGATGAATATGGGGGTGTAGGTAGTGATGAATATGGGGGGTGTAGGTAGTGATGAATATGGGGGTGTAGATAGTGATGAATATGGGGGGTGCAGGTAGTGATGAATATGGGGGGTAGGTAGTGAGGAATATGGGGGGTAGGTAGTGAGGAATATGGGGGGTGTAGGTAGTGATGAATATGGGGGGTGTAGGTAGTGATGAATATGGGGGTGTAGGTAGTGATGAATATGGGGGTGTAGGTAGTGATGAATATGGGGGTGTAGGTAGTGATGAATATGGGGGTGTAGGTAGTGATGAATATGGGGGTGTAGGTAGTGATGAATATGGGGGGTGTAGGTAGTGATGAATATGGGGGTGTAGGTAGTGATGAATATGGGGGTGTAGGTAGTGATGAATATGGGGGTGTAGGTAGTGATGAATATGGGGGGTGTAGGTAGTGATGAATATGGGGGTGTAGGTAGTGATGAATATGGGGGTGTAGGTAGTGATGAATATGGGGGTGTAGGTAGTGATGAATATGGGGTGTAGGTAGTGATGAATATGGGGGTGTAGGTAGTGATGAATATGGGGGTGTAGGTAGTGAGGAATATGGGGGTGTAAATAGTGATGAATATGGGGGGACTTGTTGATGTTAATATGCAGGAATACAGATTAGGAATGTGGATATTCCAGGACACAAAAGGTGCTCAGGTGATATTTGTTAATCTAATTACACATATTAAAGGGGACTTGTTGATGTTGATATGGGGAGTGCAGATTGGGGGGGTTTATGACGGCAGCTGGTCACGGTTGGGGGTCATTGTCTGTCTGAAAGGCTGAAGCATATCAAAGGCACGAATGGAAACGGACAATCAAATTACTCAGCCATTCAGTGTCTAGTGAATATTAGATGGTGTTCAGTCTATCATCTTGTGTGTGTGTGACTATGAAGGTGCAGATTAGGGATGAGCTGAACCCCCCCACCCCCCCGCTTCGGTTTGCACCAGAACTTCCGAACAGACCAAAACTTTGCACAAAAGTTAGAACCCCATTGACGTCTATGAGACTCGAGCATTCAAAATCAAAAGTGCTCATTTTAAAGGCTTATATGCAAGTTATTGTCATAAAAAGTGTTTGGGGACCCGGGTCCTGCCCCAGGGGACATGGATCAATGGAAAAAAAGTTTTTAAAAAATTAAAATAAAAGTGTAATATCCCTTTAAATTTCGTACCTGGGGGGGGTGTCTATAGTATGCCTGTAAAGGGGCGCGTGTTTCCCGTGTTTAGAACAGTCTGACAGCAAAATGACATTTCAAAGGAAAAAAAGTAATTTAAAACTACTCGCGGCTATTAATGAATTGCCGGTCCAACAATACACATAAAAGTTCATTGATAATAACTGCATGGGAAGTCCCCACAGGGGAACCCTGAACCAAAATTAAAAAAAAAAAAAACTGGCGTGGGGGGTCCCCCTAAATTCCATACCAGGCCCTTCAGGTCTGGTATGGATATTAAGGGGAACCCCGCGCCAAATTTTTTTTAAAAACGTACGGCCCCCCCTCAAAATTCATACCAGACCCTTAAGGTCTGGTATGAATTTTAAAGGGAACACCGCGCCAAAATGTAAAAAAAATTGGCGTGGGTTTCCCCCAAAAAATCCATACCAGACCCTTATTCGAGCACGCAACCTGGCAGGCCGCAGGAAAAGAGGGGGGGACCAGAGAGCGCCCCCCCTCCTGAACCGTACCAGGCCACATGCCCTCAACATTGGGAGGGTGCTTTGGGGTAACCCCCCAAAACACCTTGTTCCCATGTTGATGCCATGTTGGTGCTGTGACGTGGCTCTGTGGCTCACGCATGCGTTTGCAAATGCGCGCCGACTTAACCCCTTTTTTAACGCTTACTGTTAGATAGGTCAATTTGGTTGTCTGCAAGCTGGTGGTAAGTAGACTTTGGCTTTTTCCTGGGCATTCCCCAGACACTTGTTGGTGATGAGGACAAGGGCCTCATCCCCACAACCCTTGGCCGGTGGTTGTGGGGGTCTGTGCGCGGGGGGGCTTATCGGAATCTGGAAGCCCCCTTTAACAAGGGGACCCCCAGATCCCGGCCCCCCCCTGTGTGAAATGGTAAGGGGGTACTAATGTACCCCTACCATTCACAAAAAAACTGTCAAAAATGTTAAAAATAACAAGAGACAGTTTTTGACAATTCCTTTATTTAAAGTCTTCTTTCTTCTATCTTCCTTTGGTTTCTTCCTCCTTCTCCTTCTTCTGGTTCTTCTGGTTCTTCTGGTTCTTCCTCCGGTGTTCTCGTCCGGCATCTTCCTCCACGGCATCTTCTTCCCTTCTTCTTCTCATGCCGCTCCGCATCCATGATGGGAGGCTCCCGCTGTGTGACACTTCTCGTCTTCTGACGGTTCTTAAATAATGGAGGGCGGGGCGTCTCTGACGTCACGGGGAATGCCACAGGGAAGTCCCCATCAAGTCCCCGTGCATCAAGGGGGGCGGAGTCACCGGGTGGCCCCGCCCTCTGTTATTTAAGAACCGTCATAAGATGAGAAGCGTCACACAGCGGGAGCCTCCCATCATGGATGCGGATTAACATTTTTGACAGTTTTTTTGTGAAATGGTAGGGGTACTTTTGTACCCCCTTACCATTTCACATAGGGGGGTGGGCCGGGATCTGGGAGTCCCCTTGTTAAAGGGGGCTTCCAGATTCCGATAAGCCCCCCCCACCCACAGACCCCCACAACCACCGGGCAAGGGTTGTGGGGATGAGGCCCTTGCTACCCCAAAGCACCCTCCCAATGTTGAGGGCATGTAGCCTGGTACGGTTCAGGAGGGGGGGCGCTCTCTCGTCCCCCCCTCTTTTCCTACGGCCTGCCAGGTTGCGTGCTCGGATAAGGGTCTGGTATGGTTTTTTGGGGGGACCCCACGCCATTTTTTAAAAAAATTTTGGCACGGGGTTCCCCTTAAAATCCATACCAGACCTGGAGGGTCTGGTATAGATTTTGAGGGGGACCCCACGCCTATTTTTTTTTAAATTTTGGCCGGGATTCCCCTTAATATCTATACCAGACCTGAAGGGCCTGGTATGGAATTTAATGGAACCCCCCACGTCATTTTTTTAAATTTTGGTTCGGGGTTCCCCTGTGGGGAATTCCCATGCCGTTTTTATCAATGAACTTCTATGTGTATTGTTGGACCGACAATTAATTAATAGCCGCGAGTAGTTTTAAATGACTTTTTTTCCTTTGAAATGTCATTTTGCTGTCAGACTGTTCTAAACACGGGAAACATGCGCCCCTTTACAGGCATACTATAGACACCCCTCAGCTACGAAATTTAAATATTACACTTTTATTGTTTGACTTTAAGCATCATTAAAATCACTGCTCCCGAAAAAATGGCCGTTTTTAAAACTTTTTTTTGCATTGATACATGTCCCCTAGGGCAGGACCCGGGTCCCCAAACACTTTCTATGACAATAACTTGCATATAAGCCTTTAAAATTAGCACTTTTGATTTCTCCCATAGACTTTTAAAGGGTGTTCCGCGGCTTTCGAATTTGCCGCGAACACCCCAAACTGGCGAACAGCCGATGTTCGAGTCGAACATGAGTTAGACTCGAACTCGAAGCTCATCCTGGTGAGACGTCGTCACCTTCTGGCGAAGGCCAGGCTCTCTCCCATCCTGTCCCCTCATGGTGAGACATAGACACAACCTTTAGTCAATGTTCCCTCATGTTGTAGTTGTCTAGTCCGGTGGTTTATGTGGTCCTGACCCCTGCTCTTGGCTGACCCCCAATCTGGGATTTGTCCCTCAGACTCTCCATACATTATCTATTAGCTATGCTCTGGTCTACAGGCATGTAAGATTTCTTCCTGATGAAGCTGAATGTGAAACGCATTGAAGAAACCATTGACCGGCTTTACTGAATGATATCATGAAAGATATGAGATGTGTTGTGTTAATCATGTAACAATAGATGAATGATGGAGCTGCCTGTATTTTTTAATGGGGGTGGTGGTGACCACCTAACCACCTCCTCCTTTTCCTTTTTATTGTGTCACATTTTAACCAATAATCCACGTTGGAATAAAGTGTAGCCAAGTGCTGGACTACAGAAACATGGAGGAGGAGACATTGTCCTCTTCACTGTCAGTTTTACTTTCACTTTCTACTGCTATGCTGGATGCAGTATTGCACTATTCCCTCCAGTCAGCAGGGGGAGAGCTAGAGTCAGGAGAACCTATGGACTTCTATGCAGAACACTGAGGATCATGGGAATTAAAGTCCAGAACAGCAACCATAGAATGGGACTCATGTATACTGACACTACAGTTCCCAGAGGACAGGGAGGCAGAGGGGGAGTGGTGGAATAGATTTTATGGGAATGCTCTTAAAACTTTTTCCTTTTGGCATCACGGGAGTCCATGTGAGAACATCACCCTGTGTGCCCATATAGAGACCAGACCAGCTGGGACTGGAACTTGAGGCCTGAGAGCAGTGGCAAAGGGGCAGCTCTGAATGGACTGCAACAATGGAATTTCATCTTACTCTCCTCTCCTTCAGTTATAATCACCAAAGCAATCTGTGCAGAGGCAAGGGGCCCCTGTCCTGCAGTAGGAGTCTTCAGCCGCACTATAGGGACCGGTGAGAGTACTCACTGCCCACCATTTACCTACTGATAGCAGGGACTGAGTTATTGGAAACAGGATTCTTATTACATAACATCTACATGACATGCTAATTCAAAAAGACTGTTGATAAATGCACCAACGCTGCTTATGGGCCCCAACTATAGCCAGCTGAAAAACACAATAAAGACCTGCCCCTACAAAGCCATTTTACTAGCCCCTATCTATTATTCATTTAAAGGGTACGTCTGTTGCATTAGCCTAGGCCTAGCATAGTCACCAAGAATGCACTTTGGGGGTATAGTCCCCTCAGAGTTGTTAATTCACATTACTGTCCATTGCTGCACTCTCAGTGGTCTTGCTACTGTTTATGCTGATCCTGGTCCTTAATGTTCTCCTATTCCTACTGCTGACTATTGATCATACTGTATGTTGAGCTGTACTATGAATATGGCTAATCTTCACACCTGCCTCTAGGGCTGAGCCTTTTGGCTAAGACCAGAGGAATTTTTTATTCCTGGCCGAAGGGCCGGCCATTGTATTGCACAATGGTCACTTTCACTTCTCCCACTTCTTTCTCCCCACTTTCTTTTAATTTATTCCCCGTGTTTGTCACTTTTTCATATTCTTTTGTTTGATGTGTTACACGTTTTGTCACTGTGTGATGAGTAGGGTGTGGTTCCTCGGGCCTACCTTGAAAGTCTTGGGATGAAGGTGGACATGGCCTTTTGGCTTAGTTCACCCTCTCTCATGGGGTCTCCCTTTGGGGGAGCCTCACCTAGTACTTGGGTGGGTCTGTTTCGGCAGACCTTCCAGAGAAAAGGGGGTCTATCTGGTTTCAGCCAAGTGAAGTACCTCAGTCCCCGTCTGGAGCCTAATGCCTCGGGGGATCAGGGTAGGGTCCTTCCTAGGGAGGACTAGTGTAACACCCGTTGCACGTTTTTGTTTCACTCTTTATGTGTGTGCATTTTTTTTGGCACCGGGTGGAGTTTTTGGGTGTGTTTCACATGCCACGGGCTTTAAAAAAAAAAAATGAATATGGCTAATCCCCTTTTATCATTATCGATCATCCTGTGTGACAATATATTGGGACTCGCCTTTACTTGTTCATTCGGTGTCGTTTTCCTGACCCCACATCATTATCGTGTACCTGGTATTACCTTTGGTGATTTCTGGGATATTACAAGCTGCGTTCATTGAACCTGGTGTCTCACATGGGCTGGAGCCATTATGGAGGTCACGGCAAAGAGTAGAAGATCCGTCCTATCCATCGGCTCCTGCGAGGGTAGCGCTACAAAAGTATCTTTTCAATGTATTTGCGCTTTTGTATTGTTGGTACCTTTAGAAGTCTCACTTCACACGTGTTCGGTATATTTATTGCTCCTCCATATTGGGGATGTGGTGCCCCAGTGATTACCCATCAATCTTTCCTCCATGCCTGTTTATTGTAGTCTATTAATAAATCTCAGGAGGTTGTTGTGTGTCCATGGGATCTGATGACAGCCTCGTTGGGGTTGTAAGAGTATTTGGGTGGTTTGGCTGTCACTGGCCCTTTCTATGCTCATTATTGGACCCTCCTTAAGCTGGCCGTAGATGGATGAAAATTTGTCTGGTTCAGCAGAGACTGGAGGAAATTGGATCTGTGTGTGGCCATTCTCGCTTGTAAGAATTCAATCTAATGACCGACTTCTGTCAGCCGGGAATGTTGGCGAATGTTTCTCCATCCCCTGATCAGAGGGGAGGGGTCTCACTGTCAGAATACAATGTCTCAGCGGGGAGGACTCCTCCATTCACCTCATTTGTATGGATGGAGGATGGATGATTGGATGACAACAAAGCTCCATCTATGGTCAGCTTCAGTCTTATTAGTCTCTTGTCCATTGTCAGGCTCTATGTCTGTATGGAGCAGATTCTCTCTCTTGGCTGGTAGGATGGGTTTGCATGTTTTTTGTGAAAAAGTAACAACGAATACTATGTACCCCATATTCATTAATGTCGGGGGGCTTCAAGGTTCTGATTAAAGTGCACCTCCCCCAAACCCTGGTCCCTTGTCCCCATCAAGATGGTCCTTTTTGTCACCCTCGGGCAATGTACCCATTCCCTCCTTTTCCTGGCCACCAGGCATGCATGATAAGGGTCTGGGATGGATTTTGGGGAGCTCACATTTTTTTGTCCTTTATCAGGACGAAGGGTTTGGAATAGATTATGGGGGATGGGGGTGGAAGCCATATATATGTGTAGCCCTCTCCTGATACATACCAAGGATTGGATCTGACATCTGGTGAGAATAGTTTTATCCTCAATGTCCCTTTTTGTTGGAGGACATTGTACGGGTAACACCACTTCACATGGAGGTGTAAGGAATCCCCCCCAAGCCTGTTATTTTACCCTTTCACCATCGATGTATGCCATACACTGGCATTAATGGGGGGTTTACACTCCCAGCTGCTGTAATCCATTCACAGATCATGAAATTAAACTTGAAACTTTGATCTACAGTAACACTAAGAGGTCAATTCATTTAAAAAATATATATATTTGACAAGCGTTTGCCCAGCCTTGATGAATTTTGACCATATTTTCCTTAATACAGTGATTTACTATGATTTACAGTTCCATCTACTGGCCATAATGTGGTATTTTCTGGAAATAGCTCAATCAGAAAAGATAAAGCTCTATGACCATTAAATGGAGCTGATAATCGTAGGTAATCACCATATTAAGCTAAATACGTTCATCCAACTAGTGTTTGTATTATTAGACTGCTAACTCTTTTGAACTAACATTGGTCATACAGAGCAAAAGTATATATTGTTTCCATTTTGTTTATATGTATATATATATATATATATATATATATATATATATATATATATATATATATATGACAACCATATATACTGATCTTTGTAGGACAATCCTGACCATAGGAAGCCTTGTGTGTCCCAATAAAATGATGGATGTGTTCCATCGGGATTACAGAGTTCTTGTGGAATGTGATGAGGAAATAACAACCTCTGATCCCGGTGAAGGTTCTGGAAGTTTATTTAGAAGAGAAGAGTTACAAAGTAAAAGTAAAGATTAAAAAAGTAGAGAGATGAAGGTGCGCGGAGATCCTTAGACATGGCAGGTGGACCAAGGATCTGACCTCTTCATCATACAGGAGGCTTTTACCCTCCAATCCTGGACAGTTGTCATGGAGGACCGTCCCAAACATCAACATTTTACAGATGGAATCATTCACTGAAGAATTTGTACAAGCAGCACATCATTCATTACAAGAGACATTTATTTCTGTTATCTCTGAACACCTTATCAGCTTGTCCCACCTCCAGACTCCCAAATCCCTCATTGTAGAAGAAGGAGACCAACTGTCTCTATGTTCCCCAACAAGACCTTCCAAGGATCCCGAGATCAACAATTTCCTCTAATAACATCTTTCTGTAAAGTCATTCTAGACAGAGAACCTGTTATTATATAAAGAACCTGACATTAGCATATAAGCACTTAGTCATGTAATTTCATCATTAGTAAATCATATGAGAATTATTTCTTTTTATCAGATGAATAGGGCCATAGAGGAAATGGAACAATTGCTCGGCTCCATAAGGATCATAGGTGTGTCTAAACGAAACCTATTGTTCTAGTTTTGGATGGAGGGGGGGGGGTGGTTATAACCCCTGTCAGGTTTTTATTGCTATCTGGGGCTCCATTAGAGAGATTTCCCCTCAGTTCCTGTCCTGGGGCCAATATTTTATCAGACAGGAAATGAAGGAAGATCTACAACAAGATCTACAACAAGATCTAAAACTCTGACAGGGGTTTTAGTCTTCCCCTACTCTAATAAGGAAAAGGATTTTTATTTCTGTCTGTGTTGTGGTTGGAGATTTCCCCTCACTTCCTGTCTGGTAAAATGTTGTCACCAGGACAGGAAGTCAGGAGAAAGATCTCTAATGGAGCCCCAGAAATCAGTAAAAACCTGACAGGGGTTCTAATGCTCCCCACTCCATCCATATCTGAAAATAAAACACATTTTGGCTATAGATACACTATAAGGGTGAAGGCTCCAGGTCTGTCATTCCAATCCTAATACACTACCTAGTGTGTCACGGACCCAGAACAAGCATGCAGCCAGTGAAGGCTGAACACTCTCCCCATCTTCATGCTTGTTCCTGGTCAGATGACGGCCCCCGGAACCTGCAGCTTTATACATAAATCACTTATGTTTATTGTCCTCTGCTTCCTCCTATTGGCTGAGTATTGCACCAATCAGATTCTCCACCCTGTGATTTCACCAGTCTCTGGGCAGATTTCTCACATCTGATTCTCTTCACATATCTTTATACAACCTCCATATAGCCATACCCCAACATGGAGGGGCTCAGTGAAGGTGGTGGTGAAGGTGTGGAGATGTCGGATCGGGTCACAAAGATCATAAAAGGAGATCCGCCCGGCCTCATAATCCAGATCTATCCTGACTCCGTTACTGGAGACTTTATAGGGTAATTGCATCTGATTATTGTTATGTATC
This sequence comes from Lithobates clamitans, assembly GCA_037952925.1. Lineage (NCBI taxonomy): Eukaryota > Metazoa > Chordata > Amphibia > Anura > Ranidae > Lithobates > Lithobates clamitans. Next base: position 53,140 of record JBBGZY010002883.1, on the reverse strand, counting down.
ACTGAGTATTGATCACCCTCCATACACCATGCACCACATCTCCTCTCCAAACCCCAGGACTTCTTATTATAGCCAATCTTTGACTGACCTCCTCTCCTGTCTATACTGGGGTAACACATCCCGACTGTCCATTCTTCTGTCTCCCCGACATCCACTTCCCAGGAATGTCTCCCCGAGGAGAAACTCTGACTGCTCATCACCTCATTATACTTAAATCTCTCTGGTGTTTCTGGGTTATTCTGCCAACCAAATATCCAGGACACAGTTTTCCCATCATCTGATATATGTAGATTATTACCAGCTGTACTCACATCCAGTAATATGTCTGTAACCTCCGACACCCCCGATGTTTGCTGTACAGCCCCAGTATTTGGTTCTCCATCCTGGTGGTGAGAGTGTTGTATGCTTGGGGTGGGTTGGGGACTTCTCTTGGATGGTTGTATGGTGGGGGTGGGTTGGGGTGGCTTGGATGCTTCAGCATTGGTGTGGCCTTCACCCTTTGTAGTAGAATGTGGGTAGACATGTGTGCCTGGACATTTCTCTGCATTTACCCCAGACATGATATCAGATAAACCGGTGTGTAATGTGTGTGAGATCCCCGCCACATCCAGATCCTCTCCATCATGGAGGAGTTTATCATGTCTCTCTCTGTCCTCATCATCTCCATCCTCGGTATCACACAAGTCACCTGTGTCTGATTCCTGTAGGACAGTCAGTGGATCCGTAATGTTACACAGCTCCTCAATGTAATATATCTTACTGTACAGCTCGTCCTTCTTTATTTCCAGCTCCCGGATCATATCCAGAACAGAAAGAGAGATACGCTCTGCCTGCCCGGAGATCTCATTCAGGACTCTCTTCTCCAGGTCTTCCAGATGTTTCCTGAGGTCTCTGAACAGGGCAGTGACTCTCTTGGTTTCATCATCTGCTTTTCCTTGTACTTTCCTCCTGTGTTCCTGCAGACTCTGGACTCTTCTCTCCGTCTCCTCTCTCTCTGTCATCAGTTTCTGCAGAACATTCCTCAGTTTCTTCTTCTTCTTCTCAGAGGCCTCATCCAGAGATTCCTTCTTATGGCCGATGTGATCTCCAATCAAACAACAAGACACACAGATACAGGTGGAGTCCTCAGTGCAGTAATCCTCCAGGATCTTCTGATGGATGGGGCATTTCATGTTCTCCGGGGAAGTGGTGGGGTCACATAAAACGTGTTCTGGTGACTTGCTGTGGACTCTCAGGTGATCGTCACACAGAGAAGCTTCACACATCAGACAGGATTTCACAGCAGGTACAGGAGTGTGAATACAGTAAGTACAGAAGATCCCGGTTTTGTCCTTATCACTGTGTGTAGTCTGGAGGGTCTCCAATATCTTACACAGAGTAATGTTCTTCTGAAGGACGGGACGTTCCTGGAACTCTTCTCTACAATCAGGACAGGAATATCCTCCATCCTCTTCCTGTGTATCCAGCGCACGACCAATACAGCCCAGGCAGAAGTTGTGTCCACATCTCAGGGTTACAGGATCCGTATAAATGTTCAAACAGATGGAACATTCCAGATTCTCTTTCAGATGAGAAGATGCCATCACTGAGGACAGAATAGTAAAGTGAGGAAATTGAACTCAGTCTGACTTATTTTTTAGGGTAGAAAGCAATGTACAATGTTCAAGAATCTATAACTGTCATGTGGTTATTGTCACACTTATTTTAACACTATGATTGGTTGATGGGTTTACTGCACATTGCTCTTTGAACCTCCTTATGGAAAATTCCAGAGTTATAAGAAAGGGCGTGTTTCATGTTTATCTACACAGAAATGGTGTAACCATATAATCATCGGAGACCGCATCACTTTTCTCTGCAGAAATATTTTATATTGTTATCAGATCACATAATATAAACTGTCTGTGTTACCCCAGATCCACCAATCACAGCCACGCTGTCATTTTCTATTGAAGATTGGAATCTGATGGCTGCTTGGTTAGACAGCACAGACAGTACTTATTACAGGCACTTTCACCACCGCTATAACCTTATGTGTGAAAATGGTGACCTCCATGCCTCCAATCTGTATCGAGTAAACACAATAGCTGTGTCCTCTGCTGTGGCAGGGTGTACCCAATGTTCCACAGCCCCCCATATATCTAACATTGGAGATGAGTGAGTCTTCAGAAATTTATTTCCGGGACATGTGTGGGTTTTGAACCCGAATGACTCTCCTGAGATTGCTGTGAGCTGCACTGTGCAAGACATAGTGCAGCACTATTGGTAACCAGTTTAGTATAATTTTAAGGAATATGGCTCTTCATCTACCCAATATCTACGTTACGAATGTCCCAGGCCCAATTACTTGGCAATAAATGTCCCATGCACATCCCTCTCGGGGAGATGTTCTTTTCTCTGGATGATCGGAATAATGAGCACCTGTCACTTTAGTTAGGATTTTGTAGAGTTTATGACACTAGTACATGGAGAAATAGAAAGAATACCTGGAGGTTTCTACTCAGAACAGAAGTCCTTTGGTCTTCTCCATGTCTCTGTAGCCTTTTGGGTCCTTCTCTCACAGGGTGATATTAGCTGGACATTTAGACTACAAAGTGGTTCCTTACCAGCTGAGGTTCTCGTTGTATCTCAGTTTTAGAATTTAAGGCCGAACAGCATAGAAAGGTTCATGTGTTACCTCCCAACTCAGTCCTTCATTCACCACCTCCATGTGGGGACTGTTTAATCCGTATATATATTCTCACACCTTGTTTAGATCTATGTGCCTCACTGGACACCAGCCGATGTGTATGCACACCAAATTAGGACAGCCTAGAGGGGAGAAGTCTAACCTACCTGAGACAAAAGACCTAATTCTTCACCATTCTGGACAAAGTGTAAAATTCATAAGTCCCATCCCGTACAGTCGAAAAAGCTTCTGTAAATCCTGGTGGTGCAGAGAGGAGTTGTTAGACATCACATATATGGTAAAATATGGGGCAGTTTTTAATATTTGGGTCCTTTTACACTACTACAGTTACTGTGAGGTATAACTCATCAGAGTTTGGTGGCTACACAGAGCAGAACAACAGCTGGAACCATTCCTCGTACTTTCACATCTACACTTCAAAACTTGACACATTTTTGAGTTTTTAAAGCTTGTGATGATTAAACTCCTACCTGCGCTTAATGAGGTCATACACAGTGGCCGCCCCTTCCATACCATTGGATAGTCGTTGTGGGTAACTTACTTTGATCTCTAAGCCATAGCAATTGAGATCTACAATCAAATCCTGGTCATATCTGAGGTGTCCCATCTATGTGGGGGATGGTCTGTGTGTTTTCTCCAGCCCCGGTAAAAGGAGAAGTAATTTTCCTGGAAGTTTCATCCCTTTTGTTGTAATACTATTTGCCTGTATGGGTCTTACTTCTATATTTTCTGTGTTTGTAACTTTCTATACCTTTTCTATGCACCCCCCCCCCCCCCCCCCCCGGGTATAAAATCAAAAATTAATAAGATGTCTGATTGGCATAAAGATTGGAGAAATCTGAAGTGACTGTTGTGTGTGGTTGTATTGTATGATCAGAGTGTAGGTGGGGTGCAGTGGCAATAACACGCACAGTCCAGATACAACGTGAAGAACTTGTATTGAAGTAATGCAAAGGCAGTTCAAAATAAACCAGCAGGAAGACAGCCCAACCTGGAAGGTGCTGGGAGCGTTACTGAGGCCAAAGGGCATGCAATTAAATTCAAATAGTCCTAAGGGCATGGTGAATGCGGTCTTCTTATGGTCCTGGTCTCGCACTGGGATTTTCCAGTAGACACTGGCCAGATCCAAGGTGATGAATTTGACTCGTCCATGGGCCATTAGGGATTCCTCTACCTGATGGACTGTGGCTTTCCTTGATTACTCCACTCTGATGAAGCATGTTGCAGAGTAACTCCTTGACTTCATGGCACAATGCTGGGGGAATGTGGCAGTACCACTCCCAGATGGGCAGTGCTTCCCCCATGTGTATGGGGTGGTCGATAGCTTCTGTAAACTCATAATCCTTAGGACTGGTGGCGAACACCAGCACGTGTTTTTTCAGCAGTTGGCGAAGCAGTCTTTGTTGGGTTAAAGGAAAGTTGCTTCAGTAGAGACCTATTGTCTTGTGTCTCATCCCAGTGGGCCATAGCTGCCTGTAGAAGGGCGCAGACCGATTTCACCCCCTGGTTGGGCCTCAGAGATGCAGTGACAAGGCACCACGTAGATATCAGTCAATATGGCACGCCTGAACAGTGATATAGATCTTGTTCCCAGGCTGAGTTGCACCGAAACTCCCCCTATGGAACTTGGATAAGGTATGGCCCATCAGCCACTCCCCTGCTGTCACAATATTCTTGCTGGCTTCTACCAAAACAGTTGCCCCCTGTAACTTCTGGCGGGCCCCCACAGGGAGTGACCAGACCACCTTTTGTAAGGGTGCCACAAATCAATCAAATCAAAATTTACTAGGGGGGTGAATGAACCACTCCCACTTGCTTTGGTTGTTCCCTGTTTGGCCTGCGCTGGGCCTCGTAGGCCTGGAGCACTCTGAGCCGCACTGCTGGCAGGCAAAAGCCACAGGCCCCCCGACCCGAATGTTCATATTTGGCCAACAGTCAGGGTAAGTCTAGGTCTTTCAAAATGTTCATACCCAGCACAAAGGGGCACTGTTGGGTTGACTGGACTGTGGGCTACCACCACCCCTACCCACTCCACCACCTGGTCTTCAATTTGAATCCTCACACAGGTGATGCCTTTGACCAGGATAGGTATATTATTGGATGTGGCAGGTTGTGCTTTAACTTTTTCCTGCAAGGCTCTTTGAACTGAGCCAGCCTTCAAACCAGCTACAAACTGATCCCTTAGCATATGATTTGAATCAGTGATGTCAGCACAGCCGCGCACATCCCCCTTTGCCAGGCGCCTCCAAAGGTTCTGTATTGCTACCGCGTAATGAATGAGGTTCTCATCTTTCTGCTGTTTCCTTACAAAGAACTTTCGCCTCAGCTGCAGAAGGGGTATCTTCTTCCCAAGTAGACCCTCTAAGTGTGACACAATTCCGTAGCTTGCTCCTCTTCTGGCAACACCATTACCTTGTGGCAAGCGTCATCCTCTAAGGCGTGAGTAGCCAGCTCCACCACCAGCCAGGCCGGGACCTAGTACAGGCATGTGGCAATCTCTAGTCACTCCTCTGACTTTGCCAGGGGAATCTTAGAGCCATTAATCTTTGGTATTAGGGCTAGGGCCATACCAGATGAATGGAGTGTCTCAGGACTATGGCCTGATGGATGGAGTGCCTCAGGACTATGGACAGATAGAGGCAACATCTCCACACTATGGACAGATGGATGGAGTATCTCAGGACTATGGCCAGATGAATGGAGTGTCCCAGAACTATGGCCAGATGGATGGAGTGTCTCAACATTATGGCCAAATGGATGGAGAATTTCAACACTATGGCCAGATGGATGGAGTGTCTCAGACCTATGGCCAGATGGATGGAGCATAAGAGAACTATGGCCAGATAAATGAATTCTCTCAGGACTATGGTCAGATGGATGCAGCGTTTCATCACTTTTGCCAGATGGATGGAGTGCCTCAACATTATGGCCAAATGGATGGAGAATTTCAACACTATGGCCAGATGGATGGAGTGTCTCAGACCTATGGCCAGATGGATGGAGCATAAGAGATCTATGGCCAGATAAATGAATTCTCTCAGGACTATGGTCAGATGGATGCAGCGTTTCATCACTTTTGCCAGATGGATGGAGTGCCTCTGGACTATTGCTAGATAGATAGAGTGCCTCAAGACTATGGCCAGATAGACAGAGCATTACAGAATTGTGGCTAGATGGATGGTGTGGCTCAGGGCTGTGGCCAGATGGATGGATAGAATGTCTCAACACTATGGCCAGATAGATGGAACATCTCAGCACAGTGGCTAGATGGACAGAGTATATGGAGTGTCTCAGGACTATAGTATGGTCAGATGGATGCAGCATCTCAACATTATGGACAGATGGGTGGAGTATCCCAGGACTATGGCCAGAGGAATGGAGTGTCTCAAGACTATGGCCAGATGGATGGAGCATTTCAGCACTATGGCCAGATGGATGGTGCATCTCTGCATTATGGCCAGGTGGATGGAGCGTCTCAGGACTATGACCAGATGGATGGAGCATCTCAGCATCATGGCCAGATGGACAGAGCATATGAGGACTATGGTCAGATAAATTAACTATTTCAGGACTATGGCCAGATGGATGCAGCGTCTCAGCACTTTAGGCATATAAATGGATTTCCTTTGGACTATGGCTAGATGGATGGAGTGCCTCAGGTCTGTGGCCAGATAGAGTGTCTCAACACAATAGCCAAATGGAGGAAGCATCTCAGCACTATGGCCAGATGGATGGAGTGTTTTAGGACTATGGCCAGATGGATGGAATGTTTTAGGACTATTACCAGATGGGTGGAGTGTTTTAGGACTATAGCCAGATGGATGGAGTGTTTTAGGACTATGGCCAGATGGATGGAGTGTTTTAGGACTATGGCCAGATGGATGGAGCATCACAGCATCATGGCCAGATGGATGGAGTATATGAGGACTATGGCCAGATAAATGGAATGTCTCAGGACTAGGGATGAGCCGAACAACCCTCCCTCCCCCGGTTCGGTTCACACCAGAAACTGCGAACAGGCAAAAAATGTATGCCAACACCGTTAAAGTCTATGGGACGCGAACATGAAAAATCAAAAGTGTTAATTTTAAAGGCCTTTCTGCAAGTTATTGCCATAAAAAGTGTTTGGGGACCCGGGTCCTGCCCTAGGGGACATGTATCAATGCAAACAAAGTTTTTTTCAGGAGCAGTGATTTTAATAATGCTTAAAGTGAAACAATAAAAATGAAATATTCCTTTAAATATCATGCCTTGGGGTCCCCTTGGTCTGCCTGTAAAGTGGCGCATCTTTCTCATGTGTTTTACTGTGCGGCAGCAAAACGAAATTTCTAAAAGAAATAATATCATTTAAAATTGCTTGCGATTGTAATGTTTTGCCGGACCACGGCAATATATATAAAAATCAATTTTAAAAAATCAGCGTGCCCCCCCCCAGTTTATACCAGGCCCTTCGGTCTCGTATGGATATTAAGGGGAACTCCATGCCAAAATTTTAAGAAAAACAGCTTGCGGTCCCCCTCAAAATCAAAATTTTAAGGGGAACTCCATGGCAAAAAAAAAAAAGGCAGGGGTTCCCCCCCCCAAAAACCCATACCAGACCCTTATCTGAGCAAGCAGCCTGGCAGGCCAGGAAAGGGGGGGGGGACGAGAGAGTGCCCCGCCCCCTTCCTGAACTATACCAGGCTGCTTGCCCTCAACATAAGGAGTGCTTTGGGGTCCCCCCCAAAGCACCTTGTCCCCATGTTGATGGAAACAAGGGCCTCATCCCCACAACCCTGGCCATTGGTTGTGGGGGGCTTATCGGAATCTGGAAGTCCTCTTTGACAAGGGGGCCCCCAGATCCTGCCCCCCCTATGTGAATGGGTAGGGGTAAGATGTACCCCTTCCCATTACCAAAAAAGTGTCAAAAAGTAAAAATCACAAGACAGTTTTTGACAAGTCCTTTATTAAAAAAAAATACAAATAAAAAAAGTGTCCCGCAATGTTCATTCATCGTCAATCACGGCACCGACGGACCCTAAAAATAGAAAAAAACAAAACAAATATACTCTGTAACGAAACGTCCCACACTCCGCTTGAGTGCTTTCATCATATACTGTACCGCTTCCTTCCAGGCTAAATATAGATATTAGATATTAGCCGCATATTACAACCAGCAACAAGGCAGGACTCGTTTGGCTGCAAGCTGGAACATGTAATGTTTATTGAAACACATGTACAGAGAGGAAACACTCAGGGACAACGCCCCCCCCCTTTGCATTCAGGGCGGGGTAAACTGTCCAATCACAATAGACACACAGGTCAGATGTATTCAAACTTCTGATCAGTAAACAGTCTTATCAGCAGAGAGGGGGTGCTGGAAGAGCCTCCCCTCCACATAGACATACATCCCATAATATACTTTTCTCCCAAGGCAGACAGACACAATAGAACAATGGAATACAACCACACCCCAAACGATCCCAGCAAAGAGTCCAACAACATGAGACAACACACAATATATACAACATTCCAGTGTGGTTGTACAGCGAGTCTGACTAGCACAGATTAGACTGGAGTTCTCAGGGTGATTTACACATAGAAGGGGCCCGGGGGAGTTGGACAATGAGTTTCCAATGTTCTCCAAGGTAAGCTGGGTTCCACAAACCCCCCCACCCAAAGTGACTCTGTCACACTCCGCCTCCATGGGAGGAGTCACGCTGACTGCTGTCTATTGGCTGTGACAGCTGTTATATAGTCAAGGGCGGGGCCACCCGCTAACATAACCGGATGACCCCGGCCCCCTCTAACGGCACATGACGTCAGAAGGGGCAGGGGTCTATCGGTTACATCACTGGGTGGCCCCGCCCCTGCCTATATAACAGCTGTCACAGCCAAGAGACAGCAGTCTGCGGGACGCCTCCCATGGAGGCAGAATTTGTATTTTTTTCTATTTTTTGGGTCCATCTGCGCCGTGATTGAAGATGGATGGACACTTATTTTATTTTTTTTTAAATTAAGGACTTGTCAAACTGTCTATTGCGGTCTTTACTTTTTGACACATTTTTTGGTGAATAGGTAGGGGTACAATGTACCCATACCCATTCATATAGGTGGGGTCGGGATCCGGGAGCCCCCTTGTTAAAGGTGGCTTCCAGATTCCAATAAGCCCCCCGCCCGCAGACCTCCACAACCAATGGCCAGGGTTGTGGGGATGAGGCCATTAAATCATACCAGGCACCCAAAGCTCCCTCCCCATGTTGAGGGCAAGTGGCCTGGTATGATTCAGGAAGGGGGGCGCTCGCTGGTCCTCCCCAATCCTGGCCTGCAAGGCTGCTTGCTTGGATAAGGGTCTGATATGGATTTGGGGGGGGGGGGGGCACGCCGCTTTTTTTGTTTTGTTTTTTTTTTACATTTTGGCATGGAGTTCCACTTAAAATCTATACCAGATCCAAAGAGCCTGGTATGGACTGCGGGGGGGGGCAGCTATGCCGTTTTCTTCCTAATTCTGTCATAGGGTTCCCCTTAACCACTTCAATACATTATATACTGTACTATAAATCCTGCACTGTATTATATATACACACTACACTGACTTCACTGTATACTCTGGACTGCAGCATATATACACACTATACGGACTGCACTATATACTCTGCAGAAAAATTGGGCCTTAGGTGTTAGTGGTGCCAGAAAACTGTAACCCCCCTTACTCTTGTTGGGTGCAGGAACGGGCCCTGCTGTTAAATATTATTTCAAAAATTGTAATTACATGCCCCCGTTAAGTAGGGGCAGAATAATTTGAGGAATAGGATAGGCAGCCTTCAAGGGATCCCACATCTATAGAAAATTCGATCAGTTACATCAGCATCAGGGGCTTGATAGCTGCAGATCCAGGACTGATTCATGTTTATAAATGTGAGCCCATCAACGGAGTCTGTGGACAGGCACACTCTTTAAACCGTTACAAGCCCACCAGCAGCACTGAATGCGCATTCAGAAAACACACTGGATGCAGGACAGGCCAGTAGCTCGATTGCATATTGAGCAAGTTCTGGCCAGTGGTCCATCCTCAATACCCACCAACCCAGTGAATGGTCTGTTGAAAAGGTCTCCAAGACTGCTCTTGCCCCTAGATATTCCTGCACCATGTAAATCAGACGCTGGTGATGGTTGCTTGAATCGATCAGACTTTGGCGCTGAGGATTGAAAAATTGTTTAAAGGCATCGGTCAGCTGGCCACCTTCTCCACCGCTCTTCCTCTGACTGAACGAAGCCTCAGCAACACGTTGTCCAGCACCAGGAAATGGTAACCTCCCAGGGTCTGGAAACGCATTGCACAAACCTTTCTTCCAGGCCTCCTAAAGATGTTTCATCCTCTGCTAAGGCAGGATGAGTTATGCAACTTTGCCCTTGTAATGTGGATCAAGAAGGTTTGCCAGCCAGTAATCTTCCCTCCCCTTGATACAACAAATCCTAGGGTCCTTTCACAGGCTTTACAGAATCAGGGAGGCCATGCAGCGTAAGTTTGCAGAGGCATTCGATTCTGAGTCCTCTGGGTCACCAAGGATGACATTAGCTGTAACTACCTCCTCCCAGCCATGTACAACTCTAAAAAAAAAAAAAAAAAAACTGCTGCGTGTTATGCTCTACATTCATGCTGACACAATCCTCCTCCTCCTCTTCCTGTGTGTTTGGGGGTCCTGTAGGAATGCTATCTGCATAAAGGGGGCCTTCAGAGGAAAGGAAGTCCTCCTCTTCCTCTCGCTGTTCTGCCTCAAGTGCCCTGTCCATGAATCCACAAAGTGTGTGCCCTAGCAGGAAGACTAGAGGGACAGTGTCACTAATGCATGCATTGTCACTGCTCATCATACTTGTGGTCTCCTCAAATGGTGACAGGACAGTGCATGCATCCTCAATCAGTAGCCACTGGCATGGTGAAAAAAAGCCAAGCTCCCCTGACCCTGTCCTGGTGCCAAACTCACACAGGTACTAATTGATGGGCCTCTGCTGTGTGTGCAGCCGCTGCAGCATGGCCAACTTTGAGTTTCACCTGGTGGGCAGGTTACATTCCCGTTGAATGTCAGCCAATCGAGCACTGGCATTGTATGACCTGCGGAAATGACCACAGACTTTTCTGGCCTGCCTCAGGAGATCTTGTAAGCCTGGGTACCTGCTCAAGAACCGCTGCTCCACCAAATTCAGGACGTGAGCCAAACAGGGAACATGGGTCAAGTGTCCCTGTCGGAGGGCGGAGAGAAGGTTGGTGCCATTGTCGCATACAACCATTTCTGGCTCAAGCTGCCGTGGCATCAATCATCTCTAAGCCTGCCCCTGCAGAGCTGACAGAATCTCTGCCCCTGTCATAAACCAGATGTGACCAGAACTGTGTGACTGCGACAGAGTGAACCAGACATAAATAGGTGAAAGTAAGTTTATTAAGGAAAATGCATATGTGAACACACCACCAATACAGAGTGAACAACCAAACAGTGATATTAAACAAACCAGCATATGTAGCAAGAGGGAGTACCAGAAATCGTAGTCAAGCCAGGCCGGGGTCATAAACAGGAGATCAGTAGCTGGGAAGGGAAATAAACAGGACAAGAGAGGATGGATGATCACAGGAGGGACGGGTCAGGTACGAGGCTCAGGGTCCAGGGTTCAGGTAACAGACAGGAAACAGGATCAACAGGTTCCAGGAATCAGAGTAACAGGATACAGGTCAGGGCTCAAAGGACAATACCAGGTATTTATACTGCAGCTCTGTTAATTAAGGTCAGGTGACACCTGTCTGCAGAGGGGAATACCTGCTCCATACTGCCAGGATTCCTCCGTTGGTGGACGCCAGTACTGCGGCCCAAAGGTGACAGAAGACAGAATACTTGCAGGAAAGAGCTCTGACAGCTCCGAACTGCCAGGAGACACCTGCCGGTGGACCTCAGTACTGCACGCCAAATGATTAATATTACCAGTGGGGGAGACCTTTCCTGACAGCCCCATTGTGGCTTCTGTCCCCTAGGCAGACCAACACAAGCACTTCAAGACATTTTTTTGCCTGACTGCTTGTGTAGTCCCTTGAGCATTTAGGGAGCACTGCTGGTACAGAGGACAATTCTGTAGAAGAGGCCATAGAGGAAGAAGAAGAGGAGGGGAGCATACAGATGTTGTGGCAGAATCACCACTAGCTTTTTGGAGGCAGGGTGGTGGAACAAGCTCCAACACTAAACCCTGTCCTGCATCCTTCCCAGCTGCCAGCAGAGTTACCCAGTGCACCGTGAAGGAAAGGCAACGTCCCTGCCCATGCCTGCTGGACCATGAGTCAGTGGTAATAAGAACAAGAACCTTACTGCTGACCGTCCTATCCAAGAGGCCAAAACATTGCCTTCCACATGGCAGTAGAGAGCCAGAATGGCCTTACGTGAAAAGAGATGGAATTTTGGAACCTGCCACTGAGGTACAGCATATTCCACAAATTCATGAAAGGGGGCTGAGTCTACCAGCTGAAAAGGCAGCAGTTGCAGTGCTAGCAATTTGGCCAAGCTAGCATTTAGACGCTGAGCACGTGGATAGCTGGGACAGAATTTTTTTATGGTACAGCATGTGGGGCAGGGAAATTTGCCTGTTGAAATCAACTGGTGGTGTACGGCTAGCACTACTGTATTATATACTGTGTACACCGCCTGCACTGTATTAGAAACTGTACACCACCAAGTGTGATAGATAGATCTCCATCACCCCCTGAGGAGCTGCTGATGAATGTTTAATCCTGTACTCTGCCTATCAAACCCCAAAAACAGACTCAACCCCTCTGGCACACCCATGTATTGAAAAGTACTAGCGTCAAATGTAGAGCTTTAAAAGGACACCGCCACTTGCTGTTTATTCTTTTTAAGGGCTTTGTTTGCCCATTTTTATTAAAAGCAAGTTCAGCAAACAAACATAGGTTTCAGCATTCCTTTTTCCATCAACAAAACGACATTCAGCCTAGTTGGCTCACTTTGCAGCACTGCTGGTTCTGGCCTTACACTCCATGCCCTTGTCCGTCTCCTAGAGACTGTTTCACCGACCACCTTGGTGCACACAGCTATCAGCCTCATGCTGCACTGGTTCCCCCGTGGAGCCCTCCTGACTCCTGGCCCGACTTTCTATCTGCCAAGGTGGAGCCCAGAACCATGGCCAGGTTACTACTAAAAGCCCAGCACACACCTGACCAATCAGTATGCTGGCTGTTCTCAAAATCAGGACCAAGGACTGGGGATTTCATCCCACCCGGATCCCACAGAAATCCCCGGGTTCCAGGTCACAAAGTGGACTTTGGCAAAACACTGAGGAAACTGAAAGGCCAGGTTCATGTTACAAGCTCCCTGGAGCCCCTCAACCCATCAGGTTAAGAATTCTGGGTCACAACCTCCTTCTAGACCCTGGCAAGGCAACTCTCTGCCACCATACATACATCTCAAATACACTGCCTGCGCTGCCTGAATATAGAGTATACACTGAATATATAGTCTAAGCTAAATGCATCCACAGTCACACACTATACACAGCCGCTAAGTAGGCAGCCTTATATAGTGTGGGGCGTGGACATCGTCCCCCTGACCCATGATTGGCAAAAGGCAAATATGGCACCCCATATTGTTTTGCATTTCTGACTGGAATGGTAGCAGCTGATTGAAAAAAAGCCAATGTAGCACCAATATTTAAAAAAGGGCCCAAAATACATCCCTGGGAATTACAGACCAGTTAGCCTAACATCAATAGTATGTAAACTCTTGGAGGGGATGATAAGGGACTATATACAAGATTTTAGTAATAAGAATGATATCATTAGCAGTAATCAGCATGGATTCATGAAGAATCGTTCTTGCTAAACCAATCTATTAACCTTCTATGAGGAGGTGAGTTGCCATCTAGATAAAGGAAGGCCCGTAGACGTGGTGTATCTGGATTTTACCAAAGCATTTGACACAGTTCCGCATAAACGTTTACTGTACAAAATAAGGTCTGTTGGCATGCACCATAGGGTGAGTACATGGATTGAAAACTGGCTACAAGGGCGAGTTCAGAGGGTGGTGATAAATGGGGAGTACTCAGAATGGTCAGGGGTGGGTAGTGGGGTCCCCAGGGTTCTGTGCTGGGACCAATCCTATTTAAATTTGTTAAACGATCTGGAGGATGGGATAAACAGTTCAATCTCTGTATTTGCAGACGATACTAAGCTAAGCAGGGCAATAACTTCTCCGCAGGATGTGGAAACCTTGCAAGAAAATCTGAACAAATGAATGGGGGAGGGGCAACTACATGGCAAATGAGGTTCAATGTAGAAAAATGTAAAATAATGCATTTGGGTGGCAAAAATATGAATGCAATCTATAGACTGGAGGGAGAACCTCTGGGGGAATCCAGGATGGAAAAGGACCTGGGGGTCCTAGTAGATGATAGGCTCAGCAATGACATGCAATACCAAGCTGCTGCTAACAAAGCAAACAGAATATTGGCATTAAAAAGGGATCAACTGCAGAGATAAAGCGATAATTCTCCCGCTCTACAAGACTCTGGTCCGGCCGAACCTGGAGTATGCTGTCCAGTTCTGGGCACCAGTCCTCAGGAAGGATGTGCTGGAACTGGAGAGAGTCCTGTCAGGGAAGTTAGGCTGTACGCTATGCGCGCACCATATCTCCAGTGCTAATAAGCACACATTTCGTCTAATGATATAATGCACCTTATCTATCATTCTATTTCCCGTATATCCCCAAGTAAACAGACATCACCATAGCTTACATTCTCAGCTCCATCAGCATGACTGTCTTGCCGAGCAGTGCACTTGCTTTTTATTCACACACAAAGGAAGTCCTAAACAGGAAGCCACAAACAACAGGAAGCCACAAACAACAGGAAGCCACAAACAACAGGAAGCCACAAACAACAGGAAGCCACAAACAGGAAGCCACAAACAACAGGAAGCCACAAACAGGATATGACCAAATAAGGATGTAACAACACAGGATGAGAATGTCAACACAGGAAAAATGAATTTATACAACAACCAATGAATAATGACTACAGTTCCTGCTGATGGGAGCTTATCTGCAGGTGTATGTCATGGCACCATAAATATGTTGATCAGGCATACAGGGGTGACACGAGCGCACATCCGCTAAACCCATAATGTGCTTGCACATCCGCAAACACCTCTCTCCAAACAGGAAGCTTTCCACTTCCTAACGGATCTCAACCAGCATCAGTCTGCCCCAGTCAGCTCTTTAGAGCGGCTTGGGGGAGAACTAACACTGGGAGACACTATGACAATACATATTAAAATACATCTTCATAAAATTTCCAGAACAGCTCCTCTTGTCATATGCTCCCATGTGTTCCTCGATTAATCTTAATCTTCTTACACCTGGAAATAAATCAGTCCTTACAGTCCATAAAAAGGAAAACACGGCTTGACATGTAGACTTTGTTCTTCAAGAGGGGTGACTTAGAGGACATAAAGGCCGGTCAGTCTGGGATCCTCCGTCTTGTACTTGGGTTGGGCTTCAGGGCGTCATCATCTGCTCGGACTCCAATCAGGCAACAGTAACACCTCATCGTGACATATAGGAGTAGAAACAAAAACATCATGAGTATATATACCCCTACTTCCTTCAACCATGATCCGCTGCAAAATAAAAAGTGAAATCCCCAAAGATTCCCAAACCCTTAAAAAGGACTTCAACCTTCACTAACTATAGCTCTGGCTTTGCCTTGCAGGGATCTAAACCTTATCCATACGGGTCTGAACTTTGTCACTACTATCCCCGATCCAGATAGAACAATCTTTACTTATGAATTCCCAGAAACCCCCCTTGGGCTGTGGGAACTTCCTTGTAGCTTCAACAGTTACATGAAAACATCCCATCCTCAAATGGATGAGAAATTGTTCAATCGTTTCATAAGCTCAAGCCCCCACCGTGTACAAGCAATTCCCTTCCAGCTGTCCCAGCCATTCTTACCTTCTCTAGCGCCATCAGATCCTCGCGATCGGCCGCAACATAAGATGCTGGGATGAGTTTCACCAGCACACATGAGCCTCTTCCATTAGGGAGAATTACCTTATAAAGCTGTAGAGCCACATTAATACCAAATTAAAGTTGAAGCACACTTGTGGGCTACCTAGTTATCCCGATACCAAAGCTGGTAAGAACCAGAGCTATTGTTAAAAATTATAATTTTACCCTCTAGAAATGTATCGTTAAAAATTCTATTGACAAGAGTCTGTGTGGATTTTACTAGTTTGTCAAAACTCCTCATACCAATAAGAACATCCTATATATCATGTACCGCGGTCATCACTGGGGCACTAGAGCTCGGTGGAGACTCAGACCCAACCATGTGTCCCAATCGCTTTCTTAGCTAGTTGGAAAATACACTTTAAAATATAAATAAACAAAGATACTCCTCACCCTTTGGTGTAGTTGAGCAGCTTCTTGCAGTGGCTGGCGTGGATCCAGTTGTCTCGTCTCTCTCAAGCTTCTTTACAATGACCCAGTCACCGGTCACGAACTTGGTTAGAATTAGAGCGGTTAGCATTATTGGTTTGAAAATTGTGATTCTCACCATTCAGCCCCCCCACCCCTTTTTTTTTCCCTCATTACAAACTGGAGGAAGACACGGTTTAGAATGGTGCAGAAAAAAACAAACAGTGAAATGGCCTATGATACTTTTACCTTCTTATACACCCCCTTTCTATGTACATACACCTTCAGAAACTCCTTGGATGGACCTGAAAAGATACTTAACAAAAGTCATTACTCTATTCTTCATATTTAACCTGCGAAGAATGGTAAACAATACAACATTCGTGTACATTGGTAAATGGTCACGGACATTCCTCGAAAACCGACAATAACTAAACCCTCTGTAACCCTTACTTTCACGTTCTTACTAAAATACAACACCCGCGACACGTAAGAGGGCAGCCGTGGTGGGTTCAAACCTATTCTTGTTACCACATACAATGAGAAAAGACTAAAGCATGAGACAAACATTTAGATACAAATGTGGGGGAGAGATTTTATAGTTCCCAAAACAAAAATGAAAAAACAAAAAACAACCAGATGGAATGCTACCCTCACTCTTAAAAAAATACAATGGGAAAAACACGAGAGCATCTCAGAATCTTGTATGGACCAGCCACACAGTCCAAAAACAGGCCTGAGAATTTTTAAACACATAAACGTGTACTATGCACCCATCAACTTACTCATTACAGATTTCTGAAGCCACAGCTGAACTACTTCCAAGGTACTTTTATTCTGGGGTCTCGTACCTCCAGACATCAAAAGTACCTTCCAAGGGAATACACCTTACTGTACTCTCTGACCATATCTGCCAATCTTTAAAGGGTTTAATGGCCTTTTCCCCCAAAACTAGACTTCACGTACTGTGCAACCATCTGACTGTGGGAAGCCTTGCATTCCTTCCCTTGCACGGCCTGCCATTGCCCATGGCGATTCGAATCGGCTTATCGTCTTACCCCTGCGTCCAGGGAAACCCTTGCACCCATTTAGAAGGGCACCGCCTGGTGCCTTCTTCTACGGTGGATCGACGGACTACAACCACTATATCTGGTCCAGTCACCCAATTAGAAACCTTAAAGCGGGGGTCCACCTATCTATCGTTTTTTTGTTTGTTTTTTTTAGTTCATTCACAAACTTTTCTTCTCAGCATTACATACTCACATATTGTGTGTAATATGTCCGCCTGTGTCAGATTTCGTTGTAAAGAATAACTTATATTATTCACTGCAGGCGGTTTCCATCTTCATTGTGGGCATTTGAAGCCCACAAGCATTTATTTCCTGGATGTGGTGAATGCTGTGCTCCCAGCATTCACTGCTCGTTCCCGCACATGCTCAGTGGCATCCTGGGAAGCCTGAGACTAGCTCCCAGGAGTCTGGGAGAGGCTAGAAACACGCCTACTCCCACGGGAGGAGAACCAGGAAGTGCAAAGAAGAATAGAAAAATAAAAAAGGCAATTACAGCGATTTAAATTTTTTTAAACGACATGTCAGCATCTAGGCAAGGAAGAGAATATTGATAAGCGGTACTTCTAGGTATAATATCCACCCTATACTTAGTTGACCACCACTGCGCCTCGGAGAATCAACCTAGATGATGATTATCTTCAGTTGGTATAATCTAACTATAGCTGCCACTTAGTGAATTTAAGCTATGTAACAAATATTTTCAAATCTTGTGACGTGTCAATGGTGCACTCCACCCCACGTGAAGAATTAAAAACTGTGGCGCTATCCTAAACACACTTGTCTTAACACTAAATACAGTGCAAAAAATCCTAATCTAGTGAACACATTTTTACGGGTGTAAATAAAAATGAGTCAAAATAAATACACCAAATAAATACAATACCTAAAGTGACTCAGTGCTGATAATGATAGATTATATGTGTCACTCCTTCTCCAATTAATGAATATATAACATAAAAGCAAGTAGCACCATGTACATATTACACATTGACTAAGTGACTAATAATACAATGAATAAAGTCTGTGAAAAATGCACACATATGTGTAAAAAGTCCGTGATAGTGATTCAATAAATATCAACTGTGCCACAGCAAGTCCTTAGTGTTTCTTGAAGTTTAATGGAACCTTCCACCACACCTCTGTGTTCAGTGCTCCCTCTCCCAATAGACAGTCTCTCACCCGCTTCTCTATGCCTCCACTTTCGTATGAGGCTATCAAGCATAGGAGTTTCCAGGGTACCAGTAGGGGTTAAGTGTATTCCATCCAGAGATTCGTTCCATATAAAAATGAAAAAAAGCTCCCAATAGTGTGATAACGTAAAAACTTTTAATATCGCACACTTCAAATAACACTTCAAAAGATGCACTCACATTGTGTAAAACACTATAAAAAGCACAGCAACAAATCCACGGCAATCTGCACACTGTAATATCAACACAGCAACCTGGACAAGCCTTCCTAGGGGGTATGCGGTCACGGCGGACCCTGCCACAGCTGACGTGTAAGTAGTCTCTCTCACCCTCTCCTCGCTCGCTCGTCCACTGGACCCACCGTCTCCCCTGATAGGCGAACCTCAGAGATCGCTTCCTCCTGTCACCAAGTATGTGGTGTTTAATCTTCGCTCGGCCACGCCCCCGACATGTTTCGCTACGCCTGTAGCTTAATCATGGTTCGCCTATCAGGGGAGACGGTGGGTCCGGTGGACGAGCGAGCGAGGAGAGGGTGAGAGAGACTTCTTATACGCCAGCTGTGGCAGGGTCCGCCGTGACCGCATACCCCCTAGGAAGGCTTGTCCAGGTTGCTGTGCTTTTATAGTGTTTTACACAATGTGAGTGCATCTTTTGAAGTGTTATTTGAAGTGTGCGATATTAAAAGTTTTTACGTTATCACACTATTGGGAGCTTTTTTTCATTTTTATATGGAACGAATCTCTGGATGGAATACACTTAAACCCTACTGGTAGCCTGGAAACTCCTATGCTTGATAGCCTCATACGAAAGTGGAGGCATAGAGAAGCGGGTGAGAGACTGTCTATTGGGAGAGGAAGCACTGAACACAAAGGTGTGGTGGAAGGTTCCATTAAACTTCAAGAAACACTAAGGACTTGCTGTGGCACAGTTGATATTTATTGAATCACTATCACTGACTTTTTACACATGTGTGCATTTTTCACAGACTTTATTCATTGTATTATTAGTCACTTAGTCAATGTGTAATATGTACATGGTGCTACTTGCTTTTATGTTATATATTCATTAATTGGAGAAGGATTGACACACATAATTTGTTAGTAGTATCAGCACTGAGTCACTTTAGGTATTGTATTTATTTGGTGTATTTATTTTGATTCATTTTTATTTACACCCGTAAAAATGTGTTCACTAGATTAGGATTTTTTGCACTGTATATAGTGTTAAGACAAGTGTGTTTAGGATAGCGCCACAGTTTTTAATTCTTCACGTGGGGTGGAGTGCACCATTGACACGTCACAAGATTTGAAAATTTTCGTTACAAGGAAGAGAATACATACAGATATTGTTCAAAATTTGGGTGGAACCCCGCTTTAACCGAGGAGTCATCTCTATGGCTTGTTGTCCCAACACTTTTGGCACAAAACTACAGAGTTCCGCTCTTTTAACAACCATTAACTACACCAAACGATTCGGCAACAACCACAGATCACCCCCCCCCCCCCCAAATTGTGTCTCTTCCCCCTCACAGTGTATGCATACACAAGCGCATTGCGCTGTACGACCGTACACTACGTCGGCAGACTAAACCGCACAGAGGAGCACTAACGCCAGCTTTCTCTACAGAACAATGTGGCTTCTCTCTACCTAGATATTACATTACAACAATAACGTGGATGCCTCCGGTTTACTCTCTGCCCAAAACTGTATTACAGTATAAAACTTCACAAAACAACTGGAATTAAATGTAAAAAAAAAAAACAAACAAACAGACTTCCAAACATGAGTCAAAAAACCCCAAGCTCCTCCCACCAACTTCCTATGGATACATCAAATGCTGTAAAGCATGACTGCTGAGGTGCAATAAGCCCAGGTCCCAACCATCACTTGTCATACCTTACCCCTTCTTCTCAACCAATAAGAACCACACATACAACCAATAACGTTGGAAAGGGCAAGGCCACAGCTTTATTTAAATCAACATTAACATTAACCTTTAGAACCGTGCCAGTCACAGTTGTACTGTGAGCACTCAACTACCAATGTAAAAGGGAGATGAAGGAGGGGCCTGTCCTTACCATCAGTGCCGGACCGGCCGTCAATCTCCCAATTACCATCCGGGCATCAAAGGGGTTCCATATTTGCTGGCAAGGTTACCAAAACCGCAACACGCTGTGACATACCATCAAAATTAGGGCGGGAGGGTGGGCAGCTCTTCCATGCTTCCGTCCGAAAAGGACCATAATCCCCTGGGGTGCCAAACTCCTGAGCTCAGGCCCAACCCTTTTCCCCCTTTGTACCAATCCTAAGTTATAACAACTTTACTGCAACTCCTCCCTGGTCATGCCCCCATCAGTCAGGGCTCTCTCTCCCGATGGGCTCAAGAGGCTCTCATGACTGCTGAGGTGCAATAAGCCCAGGTCCCAACCATCACTTGTCATACCTTACCCCTTCTTCTCAACCAATAAGAACCACACATACAACCAATAACGTTGGAAAGGGCAAGGCCACAGCTTTATTTAAATCAACATTAACATTAACCTTTAGAACCGTGCCAGTCACAGTTGTACTGTGAGCACTCAACTACCAATGTAAAAGGGAGATGAAGGAGGGGCCTGTCCTTACCATCAGTGCCGGACCGGCCGTCAATCTCCCAATTACCATCCGGGCATCAAAGGGGTTCCATATTTGCTGGCAAGGTTACCAAAACCGCCACCAGCCAGTCAGTGATCCACTGACGGGCGCCCCACCGCAGCCAGCGCCTGTTCCACCCCCCTCTGAAGTCCCAGGTTAAATATATCCATGCCAATGTCGTTGAGGTGAACACCATCCCTCCTCAACAAGTCATTGTTGTTTCCCTCCAAATCTTTGTGACGGACAACGACCCCCCCGATCCTCCGAACAAATTTGGACACCTGGGCGTTGACCTTCCTCCGAAAATTTTCTAAACAGGGTCCCGGAACTTCTCTAGCCCAAATAGAACGAGGGACAATCTCTGACCATACAAAAGTCACACTGGTAAACATTGCAAGGCATTGAGCAATATCACCTTTCATGGCAGCAATGAGATCCACGGACCGGGTGTAACCTACGTCATTCCCGCCGGCGTGAACCACCAGGACAATGTGACCGGACACGCGGGTACGGAGGTGCCAACATTCCCACAGTACCTGATGCCAACGCAGCCCGCGCAGGCCCAGCCAGCGAATCCTTGCCACGGTCGAAGAGAGTCCCAAATTTCTCCCATAGTTCCGGATCTCTGCACGACGAGCCGCCCAGAAGACAAAGGAATCACCCAAAATCCAAACTTGAGTCGGGGGAAAACCTGAAATTAACACAAAAGGTGAGGGCGAACATACAGCGAAAAACGAGACGACTCCCATCTACCCAGCCGCTGAAGTTCCGTATCGGAAAACCCTAAGCCAGAAGCGGCGGTGGCAGCGCCTATGCGAAATGAGTGAGTTGAAAAATCGCCCGCTGGTAAGCCTAAAGCCTCGAGGCAAAAACGAAAAACTTTTAAAAATTGGAAGCGACTCAAAGAGGAGGAGTCAGCGTGCACGAAAAAAGTGGGAGATGGGGGGCGCGCGGAAAGAAAAGGAACGGCCAGAGACACAGGACAGAATGGGCCGCCACAGTGGTGCAGCACCACTCGGCGGCCCCTGCCAAGGCTGTCAGTCTTCGAGGAGCGCAATAAAATGGTGACACTGCGCTCCGACAGGACGACATCCTCCGATCGAATACCCCCAGTGGAAGACCTGGATTTTGCAACTAATTCCCCGATGCGAAAAGCCCCAAAAAACGCCCATGAGAAAGCTACTCGGAACAGCAAAATCTCAAACTCGGATGAGCACACCTCTGGCAACATAGCCAAAACATCCGATAAAATCTGTAAAGAAATGGGGCGCCTGGAATCAGGCAGATGAGTGATGCGTTTCCAGCCCCTCAATATCCGACGCACTGGAAAGGCTTTTGTGACATCCCCCCACCCCAGAAGCTGAAACCAAAAGGATAAGGCGGACATGGCCGAAGAGACAGTGGAACCCGACACTCCCTTATCCTGTAACTGGACCAGGTAAGCAAAAAGGATCAAACGTCTATCATCCGGAGATGAAATAGAGAACTCACCGCCCGACGCTTGTGACCACTCGTGCCAGACCCGACAATACGACGCCCACGTCCTCGGAGAAAGCGACGACCGAAGCAGTTCTAACAATCCCCGGAAACGAGGTTCCACAAGTGGGCCGGACAGGGGAGGCCCTCCAGCGAAGCCGACGGAGCCAGGGAACGAAAACGGGGGTACTGTTGGCGGGAAAGAGCATCGGCAATGTCATTAGAAACTCCCGGAACGTGTTTTGCCCTAACATAAATGTTAAATTGCAAACATTTCAAAACCAAAAAACGCAACAGTGATACGACCGGGGGGGAACTGGCCGATTGCTTGTTCACTACCTGCACTACGCTCATATTGTCTGACCAAAAGATCACCTGACGATTGCGCAACTGTTCACCCCAGAGCTCCACCGCTACAATGATCGGGAAAAGCTCCAAAAGGGTGAGATTGCGCAATAAATCCATGCGGGCCCATGAGGCCGGCCAACATTCCGCAGACCACTCCCCCCGAAAGAAGGCACCGAAACCACAGGAGCCTGCCGCATCAGTGTACAACTCCAGCTGTGAGTTCGGTACCTCCTCCCGCAACCAACAAGACTGTCCGTTGTAGGATTGCAAAAAGGTTAGCCAAATGTCCAAATCCGCCCGCATGGGCTTGGTGATCCGAACGTGGTGGTGCGGGGCCGTAACGCCCTTCGTGGCCCAAGACAATCGCCTGCAGAAAGCCCTCCCCATACGTATGACCCTGCACGCGAATACTAGGTGCCCCAGCAGAGATTGTAGCTGTTTCAGCTGAAGTTTTTTGGACCCTTTCGCCAAACGAACCAAGGATAAAAGCCTGGTCAGCTTCTCCCTCGGCAGGCGAAAGACCATGGCCACTGTGTCAATCTCAATACCCAAAAAGGATAGTACCGTTACCGGACCCTCGGTTTTGTCCACGGACAGTGGAACAGTGAAACGCCGACAAATATCTTGAAAAACAGAGAGCAAGCATTGACACTGCCCGCTGTCCGAGGGACCCACAAAAAGGAAATCATCCAAGTAGTGCAGCATGGACTGAGATCCGGCCTCCCGGGCGACCACCCACTCAAGGAAGCTACTAAATAACTCGAAGAAGTAACACGAGATGGCGCAACCCATAGGCAGGCACATATCGAAGAAATAGCTTCCCTGAAAGTAGCAACCCAGGAGGTGGAAACAATCCGGGTGGACCGGGAGAAGGCGAAAAGCGGATTCAATGTCCGCTTTTGCCAAAAGAGCGGAACGCCCTGCTGCCCTGACGAGGTGAAGAGCCTTATCAAACGACGCATAATGCACCCGCGATTCCTCGCGATCAATTCCGTCGTTGACAGAGGAGCCGGAAGGGTAAGATAAGTGATGAATTAAACGAAATTTACCACTCGCCTTTTTGGGGACCACGCCCAGTGGGGACACCCGCAGGTTGTGAAATGGGGGAAGATCAAAGGGGCCCGCCATGCGCCCCAGTTCCAGCTCTTTCTGGATTTTCTCGGCCACTACTGATTCAAATTCAACAGCCGATTTTAAATTAGCCGACATGGTAGGCGCGTTCGATGGGGAAAACGGTATCCAAAAACCTCGATCCAGGCCATCCTTTAGGATCAGGGCCTCCCTACGAAGGGGGTACCGGTCTAGCCAGGGCGACATCTCTAGGACGTTCACCGGCGTCCTCCGGCTTAGGAAGGTCGGTCTTGGCTCCCGCTCTGGAAAGTGTCTGTTTACCCTTCCTGAAACACCGGCTGGAGGGGTGAGCGCCCCCACAGCTAGAGCACTCATGCCTGAAGCGACAGGCGGAGTACCACTTACAGTGGCTTTCGTTGAAAAGCCAACAGACACCTTTTTTGGAGGCGGTCGACGCTCCGGATTGAGGAGCGCCGACCGCGGACTGAAAGGACGCCGGCCTATGAGGGCACATTAGCAACAGCCATAGGCTACCATCCTGACAGTCGAAACGAAGCTCCTTGCGCGCCGCCATCTTCTGTCTAAACTGGGTGTCATACTGGAACCAGCATTGACCCCCATAAACCTTGTACGCTCCCCAGATAAGGTCCAGGTAGCAGAACAAGGAGGTCGCCAACTCTGGGTAACGCTCACAGAGCACACCCGCGTAGGCACAAAAACCTTGCAGCCAGTTCCCAAATGTTCTAGGAAGCTGCTTGACTTTATCGCCCTGCGTAGCGACGTCTACCCGACGGGATTTGTCGACCGTTTCCCTGTCCGATGGAACTAGAGCGAGGAAATCAACGAAATCCCGACGCCAAATTCTTTCCTTCGTCTCCTCCGGTATGTGGGCACCCGTGGGGGCTACAGCCCACAAGGCCCCTCCGGAAGGAGGGGAAAGATTTGCCGCCGCGCCTGAAACACCCATACTAGAAAGAACCGACCTGACCACCGACACTATACGGTCTTCAGGGCCCGATACGGAATCATCAACAGACCTCCCCCAAATCAATTCACAATCATACTCACTGATCCTCGGGGGCATCACTGATGGACGATCAACGGGCGAGGCGGTGTCCCATGCGACTCCAGGAGACTGCAGGCTGGAACGGCCAGCACCGTGAGGAGCAACGGGGCCGTGTATGTTCGGGCCGTCTCGGCCGACTGATAGATCCAAAGGCGGGGATCCCGCCACGGACACTGAAGGGTCCCCCTGGCCGAGGGCAGCGACTGTGCAGGAGCAGGAGTGCCTCTGGATTCTGACCGGCTGATCCGGGGCGGAAGCTGCCGCCAGCCCGGATCCGGAATCTCCCGCCCAGCTGGGCGCAGGGAGACTGGCGTTACCCGCCATGTTGACCGCGTAGGAGGGGTTAGACCCCGGAGACTGGAGGGGGGGAATCCGCGAGCCCTCCGCCCAACCGGGCGCTGGAGGGCGTCCGAGAGCACGGGGGGGGATGGCATCCGTGAGGGCAGATAAACCCGCACCCGCCCTGCCAGGCGCAGGGGGGGCACATCCCATCCGGGATGCTAGATGACATGGCGCGGCCCGGATCTGGGACCTGTCCCCCACCCGTCCGGGTGCAATGGGAGTCCTGCCCTGCGAAAAGCCCGCTCCCGATGGCCCAGAAGCCGCTGAGGGCCCCGCCCATGAAGGCGCCGGGGGACCCTGCGACCTGGCCACGTTTGCACGATTTCCATCCCGGGACGAATTACCCCCCACCCAGCCGGGTGCTGAAAGGGCCACATGTTGTAGGGCGCCCTGGCCATGGGAATTCTGAGCCGGCTGCGACCCCGCCCTGGAGGGCGCAGGATGGGGCAGCCCGCACCCATATGCTCCCCTGCGAATGCCCCCACCATCACCCCCCGCCCAGCCGGGCGCAGAGGGGTGCTGGGCACATGCATTGCTGGAGCTGTGCACAGCCAGTTCGAATTCTCCCGCCTGTCTAGGCGCAGGGAGCGAACTGGCCGCTAGGGGGAGCCGGTATGGAATCGAATCGCCGCCGCCCGAGGGAACGAAAGCCGCCGCCGGAGCAGGCGAACAGCTCCGGCCCCCTCCAGCCGCCCTGCGAGAGGACAGCCTGGCCGAGGAGCGGAGCGGCCGCACACCCGCCGCCCCCCCGCTGCTAGCAGGGGCGGAAGCAGGTACCAAACGGCTCGAGGCCGTGGGCTGGAGCGCTCCAGCTCCATCCAGGCCTCGCGCCATGCACAGGGAAGGGGAGGGGGGCGAGGGGGGTGCTGCTGAGCGGGGGCTACGTGAACGGGGACACCGAGGGGGGGGCTGCACGTTACTCCGGATGGCCGGGGAAGGTGACCGACGAGGGGGGGCACGCCGAGAGCGGGCGGCCGACCCCCGCTTCCTGGCTGCTGGAGCCCTGGGAACCCGCACCGGAGAGGGATGGATGGGGGGGGGAGGGGGGGAGCAGTGAGAGGCCGCAGAGGGACTGGGGCTAAAACGAGAAGGTGGACGGGCGCGTCTGCGGGCCCTGCGTCCATCTGACTCGGGAGGAGGAACAGGGGAAGGGGCAGTGGAAGGGGCAGGAGAGGGCACCCCAGGGGATAGGAGGGCAAAGAGCCAGTCAGCCTGACCCCTGAGGGCCAGCTCACGGACCTTAGCCAGAAGGTGATCCGTGTCCATAGCTGGAGCCGCAGGGTCAGGTCCGAGCTCTTCCATGCTTCCGTCCGAAAAGGACCATAATCCCCTGGGGTGCCAAACTCCTGAGCTCAGGCCCAACCCTTTTCCCCCTTTGTACCAATCCTAAGTTATAACAACTTTACTGCAACTCCTCCCTGGTCATGCCCCCATCAGTCAGGGCTCTCTCTCCCGATGGGCTCAAGAGGCTCTCATGCTCAGCTCTAAGAACCCATCAAACTGTTATATCAATGTACAGGAAAAGGGAGGGGGAGGGGAAGGGGAAGCCTAGCACTATGTCCATCAAGACAAAAAAAAAAAAAAAAAAATCTATGGCCAACATCAAATTTAAAAAACTTTTGTCCAGGAGAGGGTGGAATAAACCCTTCATATTGCAAATCTCCCCCTTGATTCACATATCCCCTGGGAAATCAAACCACAAGTTTTGAGACCGAAATACTACACAACAGCGCAACAAAGGCCAAAACTGAAACTCCTGTAAAAAGATGGCTGAAAGAAGGTCAACCAAAGCCCCCCCCCCCCCTCCTCTTCTGCAGGCTATACAATACAAGCCTCAAAACAATGAATTGCCCTCTGAGGAACTCCCAAATATTTAAAAACACCCATCGCTAAAAAGTACAAAAACTCAGTTAAGGCTCAAAGTAGAGATTTTCACTTAAAAAGGAAAGATAGTGCCTAGATATTAGGTAGCTCAGACTGCATGGCTACACACAAAAGATAGAAAATGGCAGATGAAAGCCAGGCCACAACAAAATGGCGCCAATAACTCAGGAAATTTAGTTGTTGATGGTGCCAAAACAAGATTTCTTCAGTAGCTACACAAACTTCTCTCCACAAAACCACACATTCAAGACGCCACATGAACACACAAACATTTTAGGAACAGTTCCACTAGGACTCTTGGCCAACCAAACAACACATTCAAAAATGTTAAGGAAACAAAAAATAGCACAAACTCTTGAAACATACACTCATGTTCACAAATAAAGTTCATACATCTCACTCTGAAAGGTCACCACACAGGACCAGGACAATGTTGCTTGCATGTTTGCTCAGAACATCAGAGTTCCCTTCCCACGGGGCATAGCCCTTTCAACACAAAACTTTCTATTGTAACAACCATGCCGACAAATCACACAACAGACATACGATCAAAATCCTGAGTACCATTATTTCAAATAGATGAAAAATGTGTTCTTTTGCAAAGCAGAGCCTCCCCAACGCATCGGAACGTGGATCCATTCGCTCCCTCATCTCAATCCGATGCCAAGGAGGCCCTGTTCACTCGTACCATTGGCTCGCCGCGATGTCGGGGAAGTTAGGCTGTACGCTGAGCGCACACCACATCTCCTGTGCTCATAAGCACACATTTCGTCGAATGATATAATGCCCCTTACCTATCATTCTATTTCCCGTATATATCCCCAAGTAAACAGACATCACCATAGCGTACGTTCTCAGCTCCATCAGCGTGACTGCCGCCGAGCAGTTTACTGCTTCTTTTATTTACACACAAACAGGAAGTCAAACTGGAGGGCTTGCATCCAACAGCCAATCGTCTCCTACACAGGATGTGACCTCACAGGAAACGACCAAATAAGGATGGAACACAGGATGTGACCTCACAGGAAATGACCAAATAAGGATGTAACACAGGATGTGACCTTACAGGAAATGACCAAATAAGGATGGAACACAGGATGTGACCTCACAGGAAACGACCAAATAAGGATGGAACACAGGATGTGACCTCACAGGAAACGACCAAATAAGGATGGAACACAGGATGTGACCTTACAGGAAACGACCAAATAAGGATGGAACACAGGATGTGACCTCACAGGAAACGACCAAATAAGGATGGAACACAGGATGTGACCTCACAGGAAACGACCAAATAAGGATGGAACACAGGATGTGACCTCACAGGAAACGACCAAATAAGGATGGAACACAGGATGTGACCTTACAGGAAACGACCAAATAAGGATGGAACACAGGATGTGACCTCACAGGAAACGACCAAATAAGGATGGAACACAGGATGTGACCTCACAGGAAACGACCAAATAAGGATGGAACACAGGATGTGACCTCACAGGAAACGACCAAATAAGGATGGAACACAGGATGTGACCTCACAGGAAATGACCAAATAAGGATGTAACACAGGATGTGAATGTCAACACAGGAAATGACCAAATAAAGGATGCAACAACACAGGATAAATGAATGTATACAACAACCAATGAACGATGACTACAGTTCCTGCTGATGGGAGCTTATCTGCAGGTATAAGCCATGGCGCCTTAAATGTTGATCAGGCATACAGGGGGTGACACGAGCGCACATCTACTAAACCGACAATGTGTTTGCAGAGCGGACACATCCCCCCCCCAAGACGATCTTTCTGTGCATCACACAGGGGCCCTTTCCCCGGCAGACATATCCTCACTCCGCAAAACTCTAACAGGAAGCTTTCCACTACCCAACGGATCTCAACCAGCGTCAGTCAGTCTGCCCCAAGTCGGGTTACAGGAGAACCAACACTGGGAGACACTTATGACATTACATATTAAATAAATCTTCATAAAATTTCCACAACGGGACCTTGGCAAGGGACCTTATAGATAGGGTGACCCATTGCATTTGGTCACACCTGAAGGTAGTGGTAGGTCAAGGACAGGTACCCCCTGGTGGTTAGGGTAAGAGAATAGTGCAGGGAAAGGTTCCTGACAAGAGGGATCAGAACAGGGACACCTCCTGCAGTGCAGGTACTACCCAGCATTGTGGAAAATTTTACGAAGATGTATTTTAATGCGTTGTCATAAGAGTCTCCCAGTGTCCGTTCTCTCGCAGCCCGCTCTAAAGAGCTGACTGGGGCAGACTGATGCTGGTTGAGTTCCGTTTGGTAGTGGAAAGCTCCTTGGGGATGTAGAGAAGTGTTTGCGGAGTGGGGACGTGTCCGACAGCCATGTCGCCCCTGTGTGCCTGATCAACATATCTGTGGCCCCATTAAGTGTACACCTGCCGATAATCTCTCGTCCACAAGGACAGTAGAATAGTCCGGGTATGCATTATGGAAACTTGGCTGTAAGCTGTGCACACAGCCATATCTCCTGTGCCAATGAGCACCCATTTCCATCTTAATGATATAACGTACCTTTTGATCTGGAACACAGGATAAGGATTCCTATCAGTGGAAATACGGGAGTCTTTTGGGTTGGTATGGTCGGAGACGGAGTCCATGTTTGAAAGCCATGTGGCTTCTAAAAACATGCACACACCCTGTCTCTGCTCAGACACGCCCACAAGACTCCTGTAGTCATTGTTCATTGGTTGTTGTATTTCCTGTGTTGAAAGTCATGTCTTTCTTTGGTCATGTCCTTATATGGTCATTCCCTGTGATGTCATTATGTAGTGAGGGAGCGATTGGCTGTTGTAGCCATCACTTACTGTTTGTCATAGCTTTTGTGATGTTGGAAATAAAAGCAAGGGGGACTGCAAAGAGAGGCAGTCATGCCGAGACGAGGACATAAGAATGTGGTGATGTCCGTTTACTGGGGAATCAGAGGAGACATGGGATCAAAAGGTACATAATTAGATGAAATGTGTGCTTATTAGAGACAGGAGATTTGGCTGTGTGCTCTGTGTACAGCCAAATTTCGATGACACCAGGGACTGGAATGTTTCCTCAGACAGTGAATAGAGTGCTGCCCTGGTATACCACAAACCGTCCTTCCTCCGGCAGAAGACAACCTCTGCGTAATACAAACTAAAAGACAAATAACACGGCAAAGAACCGGCACCCTGTATAAAAATGATACAAGATAATTTAGGAGCACCAAGGACTACGTCTGTGTTTACTGCCTGCTTGGCTACCTTGGCTGAGGCCCCACCTACGCTCCGCAGGATATGTAAAAATTCCTCCTCCTCTCAGGACGAGGGGCAAGTTATTACCCTGGCACCCTTGGGAGCTGAATTGGACCGAGTCCCAAATAGAACAGCATAATATCCCATTGGCCGACTGGGCGGAGAGATTGGAAAGAGCAGCTTGGCTATTCTATTCGCTCCTCCATTACCTGGCTAATAATTCCTTGGAGGAGGATGCTAGGAGGCCCATACTAGTGTTACCAGACATCAAATAATCCACCTGTATGTAGCGCCCCCCCCCCCTCCCGACCTCCAGAGGCATGGTGGCAACCCCTAGAGACAGGGAGGGCTGACATTTTACCTCAGGGTGCTAGGCATGGTGGGTGGTGTACAAGATAGAAAAGATGGTTGCCAGTCACTTTTATGCTTGAAACAAAAAAAGGAGTTTATTTCTCACAACAGGAAAAATGTGGGAGAGAGGGGTAGGGCACAGGACACCCTTCGTTAAATACAGCAGACTTTAGTAGGGATGGGCTGGATGTTCGAGTCAAATGTAAGCTTGACTAGAACATCAGCTGTTCATTTGTTCGTAGAACAAACATGGGGTGGTCGCGGCAAATTCGACCGCCGTTGAGTGCCCCATAATGCACTGCGAGATCGCAGTGCATTGACGGGTGCAAATTGGTCAAAGCGTGCACCTGACTTGCACGTTTTGGCCAATAAAAGCGCGATATACTGTCAGAGGCATGATTGGCCAAAGACAGGGTGCCTTCGGCCAATCATTGCTCAGGAGGCCAATTCCACGCCCCACACTATATAAGGCTGCATACACATAGTATATACAGTGCAGTTAGTGTACAATATATTATACAGTGCAGTTAGTGTACAATATATTATACAGTGCAGTTAGTGTACAATATATTATACAGTGCAGTTAGTGTACAATATATTATACAGTGCAGTTAGTGTACACTATGTACAGTGCAGTTAGTGTACACTATGTCCAGTGCAGTTAGTGTACACTATGTCCAGTGCAGTTAGTGTACACTATGTCCAGTGCAGTTAGTGTACACTATGTCCAGTGCAGTTAGTGTACACTATGTCCAGTGCAGTTAGTGTACACTATGTCCAGTGCAGTTAGTGTACACTATGTCCAGTGCAGTTAGTGTACACTATGTCCAGTGCAGTTAGTGTACACTATGTCCAGTGCAGTTAGTGTACACTATGTCCAGTGCAGTTAGTGTACACTATGTCCAGTGCAGTTAGTGTACACTATGTCCAGTGCAGTTAGTGTACAATATGTCCAGTGCAGTTAGTGTACAATATGTCCAGTGCAGTTAGTGTACAATATGTCCAGTGCAGTTAGTGTACAGTATATCTAAAGAAAATAACCGCCTTGATGGTACGGGACTTTTAAGGTGACACCACCAATGTCAAAAACATAAAATTACAAAAATCGTAAAATTACAGTAAAATTGTCTCTGCAAAGACAAGGAGATAAAATGTACATACATCACTGCGCAAAACGTTTCTGGCTTGAACGCCTTCCTTCAGGGGTTTATACAGAGAAGACTTTATTAATCTCATAAATCTATCAACAAAAGACAAAATATTAGAGAATATCAAAATAGACCATGACTAAAGACCAGGACATAGTTGGTAATGTTGAATACCACATACCCAATGTTGTCTTGTAATTTCATACATTAGGATAAAAGTAAAAGACCTAAAGCGTGTCAGTGGATGGAAAGAGAACAGGACCGCCAAGATGAAAAAAAAATGGCTAACCGCAAGGTAGAGGATGACCCAACAGGAGGTCCACCTAAATGAGGCCACAGTAGGGAGACATCAGAAGTTGAATTTAAAAAAGGATCAGAGAAGTTTCATGTAGTAATGAGACATTTGTCACTAACCAATCACATTATGTGCATGGTTCATGGCCCTACATACCTAAAATGTTACTAGTATTGGTCTAAGTAGGGATGTATATGGTCCCTGTATACTGGCTTGCAGACTCTGACAATTCCCTTCAATAAGGGGTTTTCCCCTGCGGGATACATAAAAACAGCATATATCAATGTTATTGGCAGATATTTTGCCGCCCCTAAGTCTAGGCCACACAGTACATTCCAAGGGCTTCAAACTGAGACAAGGAAGTGCTTTGAGTGCCTACCACCAATCTCCAGCTCGCAGGTTTTCTGAGGTCTCCTCCGTCATGGCTCTGCCTGTTGCAGCCACAACCGGATCTAAAATAGGCAAAAAGGACACGTGCACAGGGGCTTGGGCCCCATGGCCAAAAGGACCAACCGTGTCCGGAACACATGGCTTGCCCCACCCGGAAGCGGTGCTGCGTCATACGCTCCAGGCACACACCAACAAGACACGGGGGGGGCATCCCTGGAGGGGGGTGCCCGCCCACACCAATGCATAAAATTTAAAAAGGGGCACACGTTCAAAGAGCATGGTAACCCCCTTGGTGCGCCAGGCAGATAACATCCAACCAAGGGGGAACAGCCATCACACACCAAAGGTGCCAATGGTCCAGCAGCAACCAAAATCAAAAAGATAAAACAGAGGAAATCAGGAGGGGCAGATGATATCTTACCTCACATTGTTTCCAAATGATGCATTGAATATAAGCATTCTTGTTGTACATAAAAAAAAAAAAAAAATATATATATATACTAAAATAAATCAAGACCAAACATAATTTAAAGAGTCATGAAAAGGAAATAATGATGCAGGGGGTTCTTTAAATAAGTGGCACTTTCGCTCTTGCACCATCCATCTGAACATCTCTTCTCTCTTCACAGGTAAATCTGCATTTATACTGCCATCTACCTTAAACTGAACATTAGCCCAGAACAAAATGAGCTTCTTGTTTCCCCCCCCCCCCCAAGTTGGTAAGAAGTCCTGTAGTCTCCCACCTACTGGGAGATGGTCATTGTTTATTAGGTGTTTGCTCAGGGGGTTCTAAAGAGTACCCGCCTCTTCCTCTGAGGATTCCAGGGTCTCTTCTGTGTCTGGTCTTTTTCCTTATCGGTTTGTCGAAAAGGACGAACGTTTTTCCTCTGCTGTACCACTTTTCTTCTTCTGTAGGAAAGCTTTTTTTTATCTGCTGTCCTGTCAAGGACAGTCTCCGGTTCTGGCCCAAACATCAGGTCTCCCGAAAAGGGAATTCCGCAGTTTTACTTTAGAAGCCGAATCCCCTGACCAGGTCTTTAGCCAGAGGGCTCTTCTTGCTGAGTTAACAAGCGTGGAGGATCTGGCTGACATCCTGATAGATTCTGAAAAGACATCTGCCATATATTTGACTGTCTTAAGCAAGGTAGGGAAGGACTCCAATAGATCTTTTCTGGAGGTACCTGCTACCACATGATTCTTAAAGTTGATCTAGCCAACACTCCAAGTTCCTAGCCACAACTGTAGCTGCCATTGCAGGTTTAAGATTAGCTAGGGATGAATCCCAGGCTCTCTTCAGTAGCCCATCTGCCCTCTTGTCCATAGAATCTTTGAGAATGCCCATGTCCTCAAAGGCTAAATCAGTTTTCCTAGATACTTGTTGTAGCAATAACCCTCGGTGGAGCTGCTGGTTTAAAGCGGGCCGTTACCTGCACTCTCGATACCTCTATTTCACCGGCACCGGGTCTAGGGTCCCGTTGAGTTTACCTCCGGACAATGTAGGCACCAGACACTTGAGTATCTTTTCCAATGCTTTAATGAACAGGTC
Source organism: Lithobates clamitans (assembly GCA_037952925.1). Classification (NCBI taxonomy): domain Eukaryota; kingdom Metazoa; phylum Chordata; class Amphibia; order Anura; family Ranidae; genus Lithobates; species Lithobates clamitans. The sequence continues at coordinate 18,925 of JBBGZY010002883.1, read as the reverse complement.
AATAATAGAAGTAGCAGGAAAGAGGCAGAAGGAAAACTGCAGGGAAGCTCAAATACCTTTTCTTAGTATTCTTTAGTACATCATTAGGAATTGAACACTTGTAGTTGAATGCGCTCCCCTTGATTCAATCTTTGCCCGCCTGGATAGGTTACTCTCACTCACCTAGCAGCCAGTACATAGCACAAACAAAAGTCTCTGCCACAGACTTGCCACAGGATGTAATGGTTCACGGTGAATATCAGACACAGTACTTGGACCTTTAAGCCAACCCGGCAGTACTATGCAGTAAGACTACTTCAGGATACGTCCTCCAACCGAGTCACCAGGCCCCTCTCCAGACCAGCACTCTGCGTGATCCTTCCATGACGGGTCCTCCCCTGGGATCTCCACGGTTGTCCAGCTTCTTCCCTCAGGATAGACCGCTCAGGACAGTTCCTCTGCTGCTGTGGTAGGCCCCAGACAGGCTTCTGGGCCCACCCACACGCCGCAGCGACGTGGGCCTCCGGAACAGAGGACCACAAGGTGGTACTCTTAACGCATACCTGTCGGTCAGGAGGGCCAGCAGGTGGCTGAAAACGACCCTAAAACATGGCGTCTGTCCCATAAATACCCTCTCCCAGAATGCAACTCGGAGGACCACCTCCACCGAGTTATCTCCGGGACAGAGGAGCACTCATACGCTTCAACACGTTGCTTTTCCAACACCAGCCGATGGTGACAACGACACCCACCGGCACAGTGTGGAACCACACACAACTCAGCCAAGCTGGAACAGAGGCGAATCTAACTTCCTCTAACAAGTAACCTACTAAATTTACCCATCAGCGGTAGACTAGAAATCTACCAGCACTACACTTGTGAAATGGCAGCATCTATCTTTGGTTTTTTTTTTTATTCCACACCAATTCCTCGTTCTCCTCAAAAGGAAAAACCTCCTTCTGAGGGCTTTAGAAAAGAACTGTCATTTCTCTGGATCCTTCCATTCCCTTTTAATAGTGTTAGGACTTTATGAACAGGGAAGACCCCGTGTCTAATTTCCTCCAGCCCCTCTTGTCATGTACTGACAGCTGAGTTTTTTTCTTCCTGGATCTCCAGGGTAGTATAAATTGCTTTGAGTAATTCGTCCACCTCCTCAAGTGAAAGCTTATACCTAGATGATCTTGCTTCTTCCACCTCCTCAGAATCAATGGTTGAGGGTGGAATGCTTTCTCTTTGTTCCTCAGACTCACTTTCCACCTGCCTGGAAGTGGACGGAGGGAGACTGGACTGAGCTCTGTTCTTGGCTGAACTCTGGCCACGTTTTTTTTCCACAAGGGAACGCACTGTCCCCAGGGCCTCTGCTAATTCTTTCCTCACAGAAGATAAGAGTTCCTTGCACTCTGAGGACTCTTTTACTAAATCCGCAATGCAGGATCTGCAATGCAGTGGTTTGGGCCAAGAGTCCCTTAAAGGATTTTTGCATGAGGGGCTTTTTCTCCCTGTTCTCTCTGACTTGGCAGTAGCTTTTTGATGCAGTAAACAAGAGAACCCCCCAGGTCCTTCTTTAGGACTATGGCCTCAAAAAAAAAAAAAGGGAACAGATAGTACCCACAGCCAACACCCCGAGTGCCCAGAGTCTCTCTCCTTGCTGAACTGCTAATAGAACCTTTACACCACAGCAGACAGCAGCAGGTTTTGTTAAACAAAAGAAAAACACCCAGTGACATAAAAGGAAGCGCCACTGCACCTCTCCTACCTGGGAACCTGCACATGCCATCGCTGATGACGATTCAGCCTCCTCCATTGCGAACGCCGCAGCCGCCAGTGTGCTTTTTAAAAGGCTTCCTCCATGTGCCAAACAAAAAGGAAGTCCCGGCCAGAGGACCCACCCCTTCCTCCTGCGTTCCAGCAGCCGGAACCAATCGCTGATGCGCCCCACCGGAAGTCTCCCCCCACCAGAACTGGCTTTGCCCGCTGTCAGAGATTCAGCGCCACCATGCAGAGACCTGGCATGGACGCTCGTTCTGAGCGCACCCACGGCCCCCCCGAACACCGCGGGCGGACCATTAACTCCTTCACCGCGGCGAAGGAAGGGACACCGGAGCGCCCCACTTTCGTGCGGGAAGGAGCTGGGCTGAGCACCAAAACGTGGAGGTCCTGCCAAAACCCCCCTCCTTGGAGAGAGCGCAGCCCCTCTGGTTCCCCAGCAATGCTTCCACCATGGCGGAGGAAACACTAAAACTGACGGCATGGTGGAAGCAGCTGCTTTTAAAAAGGGGCGTTGTCACGCAGTGTTTCCTGTGAAGAGGTGGAGCTACGCTCTCTCCAAGGTGCTGTCCTGAAAGGCGAGGGGGGGGGAAATTTGTGAACATATAAATATGGGGCGTTAGTTTGCGATTTTGGATTGCATAAGTGTTAAACCCCACAAGGGGAAATTAAAAAAAAATGTAAACAAGTGATCATCCACCGACATGTCATCAGTATCCACACTGTGCAGGTAAGTATATCATGTATGGCAGTGATGGCGAAACTCGGCACCCCAGATGTTTTGGAACTACATTTCCCATGATGCTCGGCTACAATGCAGAGTGGTTGAGCATCATGGGAAATGTAGTTCCAAAATATCTGGGCTGCCGAGGTTCGCCATCACTGACGTATGGGAACAGATACACTATATAAAACATACATTGAAATATAGTGTTAATGATACAAAACAGCGATGTATATAGATAAATACTGGTGGTGAAAATAAAAAATAGAACACACAAAAGCAATCCCCCACAAGAGACCCAAAAACACAGCGAGTTCATATAGTTATAACACCACGACGGGCGCTCAAAGTAGTCCCAACAGTCGTAGCGATGCTTCATTCAGGCGTTTGGTGGTCATAGATTCAATCAGAATAATCCAACCGCTATAACACCCGGGATTGAGCCTCCACCTTCTGGGGATAAAGGGGGGGGGGGGGGGATTCAGTACTCTTACCCTGTATAGTGGATCCACACGCCAGCGGTGGTGAAACAAACAAGCATAGATGTAGGTTCAATAAGCGTGGACCGAACTCCAGGGGAGAGGCACTCCAACTCCTTCTCTGATGACCAATAGGAATCGAGGGTCCGTATAGCCAGCCACACTTCTCCAAACAGTGATCCAAGTACCGTTAGTTAAAAAAGGTATTAAAAAAAAAAAAAAAAAAAGGCCTGGCTGCTGCAGTCACACTGAGGGTGGGGGATACAAACATACAAAACACAACTGCTACTTCTAAACTTCTTAGTCCAACCTCCTCATTTGACCTGAACCAATGGGTACAGGCTTCTACTCACTCTGATGGCAACACCCTTGACCTTGTGTTCTTCTACCGCACTCCATGCAACCTCTCCAACAATTCTTTTCCTCTCTCGGATCACCACCTTATTCGTTTCTCTCTCTCTCTCGTCTTCCACAACCTTTCCCTCCAATTGCCCAACCATGACCTGTAGAAACCTTGTCCACTTTAACCCTAATATCCTGCAACTGACCACCGCTGACAAAATCTCACCCCTGTCCTGCCCCAATCTACCCACTTCTGTCTACAATAAATCCCTGTCCTCCACCCCCTGGAGGAGCTCGCTCCCCTCACTACCACACAGAATCCGGCCTCGACCCCCTACAACCCTGGCAAATAGATGACACCAGAAATCTCAAAAAAAAAACCACAACATTTTTTCCGACAAAATCCATGGATTCATTTCCGACGGATGTCGGCTCAAACTTGTCTTGCCTACACGCGGTCGCACAAACGTTGTCGGAAATTCCAAAACGTCAAGAACGCGGTGATTTACAACACTTGCGACAAGCCGAGAAAAAAGGAAGTTCAATAGCCAGTGCAGCTCTTCTGCTTGATTCCAAGCACTTTGTGCGTCGGAATGGTGTACACACGATCGGAATTTCGTTGTCGGAAAATTTGAGAGCCAGATCTCAAATTTTGCGTGACGGAAATTCCGATGGAAAACATCCGATGGAGCCCACACGCGGTCGGATGTTCCAACAAAAAGCTCCCATCGAACATTGTCCGTTGGAAAATCTGACCGTGTGTACGGGGCATAACCCCTTCTCATCCAGTCCCCATCAACTCTTCTCTATCTTTAACTCTCTACTTCATCCACCACTGTCTGCCCCCACCTAACTCACTCACTGCCAAGGAGATTGCTAATCACTTCCAAAAAAAAATTACAAAAATACAATTAGTGATAAAATCTCCACTCTACAGGTATCTCCCCCAGTTAAGACCCCATGTCCAACAGGTACAATTGACACTCCCCTTATTCAGACCTGCTACTATCGACGAAGTTGCTAAACTCCTTTCCAACACCCACCTAACCACCCGTCCCCTTAACCCTATTCCCTCTCAAACACTACGGTCACACTCTGACTCCATCCTACACTCTCGAACCCACATCTCCGATCTCTCCCTCTCTTCTGGCATCTTCCCCAATGCTCCAACACATGCACTGGTGACCCCCATACTTAAAAAGCCATCCTTGGACCCTACCAATCTTAATCTACATCCCATCTCCTTGCTCCCCTTTTCCTCTAAACTCCTTGAACGCCTGGTCTACAACCAGCTGAGTGACCACCTCATTAAAAACAACCTTCTTAATCCTCTTCAGTCTGGATTAAACCCTCAACACACCACAGAAACTGCTCTTCTAAAACTCAAATGACTTACTAACTGCAAAAACCAAACAGACACTATTTTGTACTCCCACTTCTGGACCTTTCGGCTGCCTTTGATACGGTTGACCACCCCTTCCAAAAAAAAAAAAAAAAGTTATTCCCTCGGACTCCACAACTGTGCTCTTCGGCAGCTTTCATCCCACCTATCCCAACGCACCTTCAGTGTCGCTTACAATTCTACTTCCTCCACTCCTCTTCCCTGTCGGGGTCCCCCAATGTTCTGTTCTTGGACCTCTTATTTTCAATCTACACCTCTTCCCTGGGTCAGCCGATAGCCTCTCACGGCTTTCAATACCAATTCTATGCTGACGACACCAAAATCCATCTCTCCACCCCTCAGCTCACCCAATCAGCCTCCCCATCACTAACCGACACCTGTATGGACGTCACACCACTTCCTCAAACTCAACTTGTCCAAAATCGAGCTTATAATATTTCCTCCCCCACGTGCCTCTTCCCCTGACTTGTCTGTCAAGAGCAATGGCACAACCATCCACCCGTCCCCACATGTCAGGGTGCTAGGTGTTATCCTGGATTCTGAACTCTCCTTTCAGCCCCACATCCAATCACTTTCCAAAGCTTGCCGCCTCAACCTCCGCAACATCTCCAAACTACGTCCCTTTCTAACCAGTGAAACCACAAAGCTCCTGATTCACTCACTGGTCATCTCTCGCCTCGACTACTGCAACTCCCTCCTCATTGGCTTACCTTTAAATAGACTCCTCCCCCCTTCAGTCCATCATGAACGCTGCTGCCAGACTCATCCACCTTACAAACCGCTCAGTGCCTGCTACCCCTCTCTGCCAATCCCTCCATTGGCTGCCACTCAAAATGACATTCAAAAAAACTAACAATAAGTTACAAAGCCATCCACAACTCTGCCCCCAGCTACATCACTAACCTAGTCTCAAAATACCAACCTAATCGCCATCTCCGTTCCTCCCAAGACCTCCTGCTCTCTAGCTCCCTCATCACCTCCTCCCATACTCGCCCCCAGGACTTCTCCCGAGCCTCGCCCATCCTCTGGAATACCCTACCCCAATCTGTCAGACCATCTCCAAATCTATCTACGTTTAGGTGATCCCTATAAACTTCTCTTCGGAGAAGCCTACCCTGCCTCCACCCAACAACTATTCTTTCATTTTCTTCATAGGCTCATCTCCCACAGTTATTACCCTTTCATATCACTCCCTCCTAGATTGTAAGCTCTTGGGAGCCCGGATTCCTCCTGTATTGAATTATATTGCCATTGTACTGTCTGTCCTAATGTTGTAAAGCGCTGTGCAAATTGTCCGCGCTATATAAATCCTGATTATTATTAGAATGGCCACCAGATGGAACTACAGATCATAAGAAATAAATACTTATTTACTATGATTGTAAGCTACATCTAGTGGCCATAGTGCGGTATGAATGAAAAACATCCGACCTGGGAGAGAAAATAGCCAAAAAAATTATATAATTATATATAAAAAAAAAAATTTTCTGCCTTCATTCACACAGAACGAAGGTACGTTATTTGCTCAGGAGGAAAAGCTCTGCCAATATTTTTATAAACACACCCCTTTTTCTTTTTAAAACAGTCATACAAATTTAAAACTGATCTTTGTAGGACAATCCTGACCATAGGAAGCCTTGTGTGTCCCAATAAAATGATGGATGTGTTCCATCGGGATTACAAAGTTCTTGTGGAGTGTGATGAAGAAATAACAACCTCTGATCCCGGTGAAGGTTCTGGAAGTTTATTTAGAAGAGAAGAGTTACAAAGTAAAATTTTAAAAAAAGATTAAAAAAGTAGAGAGATGAAGGTGTGCGGAGATCCTTAGACATGGCAGGTGGACCAAGGATCTGACCTCTTCATCATACGGGAGGCTTTTACCCTCCAATCCTGGACAGTTGTCATGGAGGACCGTCCCAAACATCAACATTTTACAGATGGAATCATTCACTGAAGAATTTGTACAAGCAGCACATCATTCATTACAAGAGACATTCATTTCTGTTATCTCTGAACACCTTATCAGCTTGTCCCACCTCCAGACTCCCAAATCCCTCATTGTAGAAGACCAACTGTCTCCATGTTCCCCAACAAGACCTTCCAAGGATCCGGAGATCAACAATTTGTTCTAATAACATCTTTCTGTAAAGTCCTTCTAGACAGAGAACCTGTTATTATATAAAGAACCTCACATTAGCATATAAGCACTTAGTCATGTCATTTCATCATTAGTAAATCATATGAGAATTATTTCTCTTTATCAGATGAATAGGGCCATAGGGGAAATGGAACAATTGCTGGGCTCCATAAGGATCATAGAGGTGCCGGGACTGAAGGGGTTAATGGTGATTGTAGTCATCGTCCAATCCCTCCCATCATTCTATCTATAACCAATCATTGATCAATATTCCCATATACAGAGCCGAGGATTTCCACTTCCTGAGATCATATACCCCCGTCACCTGTCCACAATCCCCGCCCCCTCAACATTATAACTAATAGGATTAAGACTAGCACTGGCTGTATTTATAGCGACAAGCATCACAGCCAATCGCAGGGAGGGGGAGGAGCAATCACAGATCCATGGATTTGTCATGTAAGGGAATGAAGATGACGGCCCCAGAGCCTGCAGCTTTATACACAAGTCAGAGTATTGCACCAATTAGATTCTCCACCCTGTGATGTCACCAGTCTCTGGGCAGATTTCTCACATCCGATTCCCCCCACATATCTTTATACAACCTTCTAATCCCCCTATATACACCCCAGCATGGAGGGGCTCAGTGAAGGTGGTGGTGAAGGTGTGGAGATGTCGGATCGGGTCACACAGATCATAAAAGGAGATCCGCCCGGCCTCATAATCCAGATCTATCCTGACTCTCCTACTGGAGACACCGCCGGGTAACGGGACCTCATTACTGTCATGTTTTACCGAGTACTGATTACCCCACCCCCTCCCCAACCCCCATGACTTCTTATTATATCCAATCAGTGACCAACGTCCTCCCCTGTCTATACTGGGGTAACACATCCCCACTGTCCAGAACTCTGCCCCACCGACATCCACTTCCCAGTAATGTCTCCCTGAGGAGAACCTCTGACTGCTCATCACCTGAGAACACCGAAATCTCTCTGGTGTTGATGGGTAATTCTGTCTATTGGATAACCAGGATGCAGTTTTCCTGTCATCTGATATATGTAGATAATTACCAGCTGTCTTCTCATCCAGTAATATGTCTGTAAACCCCGATGTTTGCTGTACACCCCCAGTATTTGGTCCTCCAACCTGGCGGTGCAAGGGTTGTATGGTGGGAGAGGGTTGGGGAGGTCTCCTGAATGGTTCTATGGTGGGGGTGGATGGGGGGCGTTTCCTGGATAGTTGTATGGTGGGGGAGGGATGGGGACTTCTTCTGGGTGGTTCAGCATTGATGTGGCCTTCAAGCTTTGTAGTAGAATGTGGATAGACATGTGTGCCTGGACATTTCTCTGCATTTACCCCAGACATGATATCAGATAAACCTGTGTGTAATGTGTGCGAGATCCCTGCCACATCCAGATCCCCTCCATCATGGAGTTTATCATGTCTCTCTCTGTCATCATCTCCATCCTCAGTATCACACAAGTCACCTGTCACCGATGACTGTAGGACAGTCAGTGGATCTGTCATGTTACACAGCTTCTCAATGTCCTCCATCTTCCTGGACAGCTCCTCCTTCTTGGTTTCCAGCTGTTGGATCATATCAGACAGTGATAGAGAGACTTGCTCTGCCTGCCCAGAGATTTCCCTCTGGATTCTCTTCTTCAGGTCTTCCAGACGTCTTCCGAGGTCTCTGAACAGGGCAGTGGCTCCCTCTGTTTCATCTGCTTTTCCTTGTACTTTCCTCCTGTGTTCCTGCAGACTCTGGACTCTTCTCTCCGTCTCCTCTCTCTCTATCATCAGTTTCTGCAGAACATTCCTCATTTTCTTCTTCTTCTTCTCAGAGGCCTCATCCAGAGTCTCCACCTGGTGTCCCCGATGTTCTCCATCCAGCCTGCAGGACACACAGATACAGGTGGAGTCCTCAGTGCAGTAATACTCCAGGATCTTCTTATGGACGGAGCATTTCCTGTTCTTCAGGGAAGTGGTGGGGTCACACAAGACGTGTTCTGGTGACTTGCTGTGGAGTCTCAGGTGATTGAAACACAGAGAAGCTTCACACAGTAGACAGGATTTCACAGCAGGTACAGGAGTGTCAATACAGTAAGTACAGGAGACCCCGGTTTTGTCCTGACCACCCCATGTAGTCTGGAGGGTCTGCAATACCTGACACACAGCATCCTTCTTCTCAAGGAGATAACGTTTGAGTTTTTCTATACATTCAGGACAGCAAGATCCTCCAGACCACCTCCGTGTATTCATCATACCAGTAATACAGGGATGGCAGAAGTTGTGTCCACATTTCAGGGGTACAGGATTCATATAAATGGCCAGGCAGATGGAACATTTCAGATACTCCTTCAGATGAGAAGACGCCATCGCTGAGGACAGAAGAGTAAAGTGAGAAGATTGAACTCTATCAGACTTATTTATTAGGATAGAAAACAATCTACAATATTCAATAATCTATAACAGTCATGTGATTATATTCAGACTTACTGCAGTGTGATTGGTTGATGGGTTTACTGCACGTTGCGTATCATTACTCTTTGAACCTCCTTATGGAATAATCCTGAGTGATAAGAGAGAAGAAAGTTCCATGTTTATCTACACAAAGATGGTGTAACCATATAATCAGAGGCCGCATCACTTTTCTCTGCAGAAATATTTTATATTGTTATAAGTAGAGATAAGCGCAATGTTCAAGTCAAACGCGAGTTCGACTCAATCGGCTGTTCGTCCACCAAACATTATGCGGCGTTCACGGGAAATTCGAAAGTCTCGGAACACTGTTAAAGTTTATGGGACACGAACACGAAAAACCGAAAGTGCTCATTTTAAAGTCCTATATGCAAGTTATTGGGGACCCGGGTCCTGCCCTAGGGGACATGAATCAATGCAAAAAAAAAAAAAAAGTTTTAAAAACACCCGTTGTTTCCAGGAGCAGTGATTTTAATAATGGTTAAAGTGAAACAATACATGAAATATTCCTTTAAATATTGTTTCAGGGGGAAGGGGTCCCCTTAGTCTGCCTGTAAAGTAGCGCATCTTTCCCGTGTTTAGAACAATACCACTGCAAAATTACATTTCTAAAAGGAAAAGATGTCATTTAAAACTACCCGTGGCTGTAATGCATTGCCGGATCCCGGCAATATAGATAAGTCGTTGAAAAAACGTCATGCGCCCCCCCCCCAGTCCATTACCAGGTCCTTCAGGTCTGGTATGGATTTTAAAAGGGAACCCTGCGCCAAAATCCAGACCCTTATCCAAGCACACAACCTGGCAGGCCACAGGAAAAGGGGGGGGGACACGAGAGAGAGGCCCCCCCCCTTCTAAACTGTACCAGGCCACATGCCCTCAACATGGGATGGGTGTTTTGGGGTACCCCTCCAAAACCTTGTCCCCATGTTGATGGGGACAAGGGCCTCATCCCCACAACCCTTGTCCGGGGGTTGTGGGGGTCTCCAGGCAGGGGCTTATCAGAATCTGGAAGCCCCCCCTTTAACAAGGGGACCCTTAGGTCCCCGCCTCCCCTCCTATGTGAATAGGATCAGCCATCATTGTACCCCTAGTCATTCACCAAAGAAGTGTCAAAAAAAGTAAATTGACGAGAGTTTGGAACAAATCCTTTACAAAAAAAAAAGTGCCCCGCGATGTAACGCCATCGTCAATCACGCCGCTCAATGGACCGAAAAAAAAAAAACAAACAAACAAACTACACACACACGCAACTACTCCACCTCCATGGGAGTCTACCACCAACTGCAGGCTTTTCGCTTTGACATCGGTTATATAGCTAAGGGCAGGGCCACCCAGTGACATAAACGGGTGACCCCGCCCCCTCTGACGCCACGTGACGTCAGAATGGAGCGGGGGTCACCCGTTTACATCACTGGGAGGCCCCGCCCTCAGCTATACAACAGCTGTCAATGCAGAAAGCCTCCAGTCAGCAGGAGCCTCCCATGGAGGTGAAGTTTTTTCCGTTTTTTTCTCGGGTCGTCGGACGCTGCGATTGCAGATGAATGGACTGTCTCGTCATTTTTACTTTTTTTTGACACTTTTGGTGAATGAGTAGGGGTATAATGTACCTGATACACATTCACATAAAGGGGGGGGGGGGCTGGGATCTGAGGGTCCCCTTGTTAAAGGGGGCTTCCAGATTCTGATAAGCCCCCCTTGCAGATAACCACTGGGCAAGGTTTGTGGAGATAAGGCCCTTCTCCCCATCAACATGGGGACAAGATGCTGTGGGGGGGGCTACCCCAAAGCACCCTCCCCATGTTGAGGGCATGTGGCCTGGTACGGTTCAGGAGGGGGGGGGCGCTCTCTTGTCCACCCCCCTCTTCTCCTGCGGCCTGTCAGGTTGCATGCTCAGATAAGGGTCTGGTACGGATTTTGGGGGGGAGGGGGAACCCCCATGCAATTTTTTTTTTAATTTTGGTGCAGAGTTTACCTTAATATTCATACCAGACCCAAAGGACCTGGTAATGGACTGGGGGGGGGGGGGGGGGGGACCCATGCCGTTTTTTTTCAATGCTTTGTATCTATATTGCCGAGATCCAACAATACAGTACAGCCGCAATCAGTTTTAAATGTTTTTTTCCTTTAGAAATGTCATTTTGCTGTGGTATTGTTCTAAACATGTAAAAGATGCGCTACTTTACAGGCAGACTAAGGACACCCCCCCAGGCACGATATTTAGCTACTTCAATCATTTTCACCCCTTTCCTGCCCAGGCCAATTTTCAGCTGTAACATTTTGAATGACGTTGTACCCAAATGAAATTTTGATCATTTTTTTCCCCCACAAATAGAGCTTTCTTTTGGTTTTATTTGATCACCTCTGCGGTTTTTATTTTTTGCACAATAAATAAAATATAGATATAGATATATATTTTTTTTTTTACTTTTTACTATAAGAAATATCCCAATTAAAAAAATAATAATAATTTAGGCCAATATGTATTCTTCTACATATTCTTGGGGGGAAAAAAAATAAATAAAATCGCAATAAGAGTATATTAATTGGGCAAAAGTTATAGCGTCCAAAAAAAATAGGATATTGATTTAATGACATTTTTATTTTTTATTTTTTTCCCACTATTTTGGGACCATTGACAATTGTACAGCGATCAGAGCTATAAATATGCTCCGATTACTGTATAAATGTCACTGGCAGGGGTTAAACACTAGGTGGCGATCAAGGGGTTAAATGCATTACCTAGGGAGTGATTCTAACTGTAGGGGGGATGGGACTGACTAGGGAAGGAGACTGATACACACGATCTGTCTCTCCTCTCCCCTGACAGGACGTGGATCTGTGCGTTTACATGCACAGATCCACGTTCCTGCTCTGTGACGAGCAATCGCGGGTGCCTGGCGGACATCGCGGCCACGCACATTGGCTCCCGAGTGACAAGGCGGGCGCACGCGCGCCCCCTACAACGCCGGGGACGTCATGCGACGCTCCCGCCCAGGATGGGAGAGCCACTCTGTGGGCGTCCTATTACAATGGCTGGGGTGGGAAGTGGTTAAAGGAATATTTCACTTTTATTGTTTCTCTTTAAGCATTAAAAAAAAAAAAAAAAAAAAATCACTGCTCCCGAAAAAACGGAATGATCCATGTCCCCTGGGGCAGGACCCGGGTCCCCAAACACGTCACGGCAATAACTTGCATAGAAGCCTTTAAAATGAGCACTTTTGGTTTTCCATGTTCCTGTCCCATAGACTTTAACGGGGTTCTCACAAATTATTTACATGTTCTGGTTGCAAACTGAACCGGGGGGGGGCAGGGGAGTGTTTGGCTCATGAGAACTGACCCCCTCCCCCAAACAGGATATTGTGCTAAACCTGTAGATACATAAGAGAACCAGAATCTTCACTAAGTGGAATTGATAATAAAGCCTCCACCCAGAACAGGGGCCCCCCCACCCCAGGACAAGGATTCTGAACAGAGGGGACTCCATTCCTGGGAAATTATTCAGTGATCTAATCAAAGTAATGGGGAGCAGAAGAACTACTACACCCAGCATATAACATTACCCATAAGTATATAGATGTACCCCAGTATGGAAATAATACAAGCCTCATATAAGAAGAGATTAAAGTGATATTAAGGTCTCTTTTTTGGTTTAAAATCAAACCTGTTATATACTTACCTGCTCTGTGTAATGGTTTTGCACAGAGCAGCCTAGATCCTCCTCTTCTCAGGTCCCCCCACCGCCACGTCTGGCCCCTCCCTTCTGCCAAGTGCCCCCACAGTAAGCAGCTAGCTATGGGGGGGCACCTGAGCCCTCAGCCCTGTTACCACTGAGGAAGTTGCCAAACTCCACTCCGTGGCCCACCTCACCACCTGGACCCTGTCCCCTCACATTTACTGCGACCGCCTTCCTGCCCTATCCTAAACCCCCTAACCCACATCTTCAACCTCTCCCTCTCCTCTTGCATCTTTCTCTCCCCGCTCAAACACGCACAGGTTACAGGCCCATCTCCCTTCTCCCATTTTCCTCAAAGCATCTTGAACGCCTTGTCCACGACGGTTGCTACACCTCACTGACAACCTTCTCGACCCCCTTCAGTCCGGCTTCTGCCCACAACATTCTACTGAAAACTGCCCTACTAAAGCTCACCAATGACCTACTAAAGCCAAATGGGCAGAACTCCATACTCCGACCTTTCTGCTGCCTTGGACGCAGTTGACCTCCAGCTCCTCCTCAACAAACTCCACTCCCTTGGCCTCCGTGACTCTGCTTTATCCCGATTCTCCTCCTACCTATCTCAGCGCACCTTGGGCCCCTCCTATTCTCTCTCTATACCAGTTGATAATCTCCCATGGCTTCCAATACCACCTCTATACTGACGACACCCAGATCTATCTCTCCACTCCTCAACTCACCCCCTCGATCTCCTCACGGATCTCAAACTTACTGAATGACATCTCAGTATAGATGTCACATCACTTGCTCAAACCTAAAACGGAGCTAGTAATACTTGCTCCTCTCCGATCCCCTCCCCCCATGACTTTACCATTAAGATCAATGGCCAACCATTGGTCCCTCCACACATGCCAGAGTCCTGGGTGTAATCCTTGACTCTGACCTCTCCTTCAGCCCCCATATCCAATCACTGGCTAAATCCTGCCACCTTAACCTCCGCAACATCTCCAAAATTCCACCCTTCCTGACTAATGACACCACAAAGCAACTTATTCACTCCTTGATTATTTCCCGTCTTGACTATTGCAACTCTCTCCTTATTGGCCGACCCTTACACAGGCTCCTCCCCCTTCAGTCTATTATGAATGCTGCTGCTAGACGAATACACCTCACTAATCGATCCGTGACTGCTGCTCCTCTCTACCAATCTCTTCACTGGCTTCCCCTCCCCCTCCGTATAAAATTCAACATGCTAACCATAACATACAAGGCCATTCACAACATCACCCCATCTACATCACCAACCTCATCTGCAGATATCGCCCAAATCGTCCCCTCCGCTCCTCCCAGGACCTCCTGCTCTCTAGCTCCCTTGTTACCTCCTCCCATGCTCGCCTTCAGGACTTCTCCAGAGCCTCTCCCATCCTCTGGAACTCCCTGCCCCAGTATGTCCGATCAGCCCCTACCCTGTCCACCTTTAGGTCTTCTCCAGAGCCTCTCCCATCCTCTGGAACTCCCTTCCCCAGTATGTCTGGTCACCCCCCTACCTTGGCCACCTTTAGGCGATCTCTGAAAACTAATTTATTCAGGGAAGCCTATCACAACTCCACCTAAGAATTGTACCCAAGCCACCCCCCCATAGCTATTACCTTTTGTACCACCTCCCCCCTCCCTTTAGATTGTAAGCTCCACAAACCGGGCCCTCCTGTCCCTTCTCTATTAAATTGTATCTGTATTGTCCCCCCTCTACATTGTAAAGCGCTACACAAAACATTGGCACCATATAAATCCTGAATAATAATAATAATAATAATAATAATAATAAACAGGTAATGTGTGTCCATTTAGACACATATCCGTGGCCTGGCCCTGCCCCCTCCCTCTCCTCATTGGCTGATTGACAGCAGCGGGAGCCAATGGCACCCACTGCTGTGTCAGCCAATGAGAAGGGAAAGTCCCGGACAGCCGAGCCTCTTGTGCAACATTACTGGATGGAGATGGGGCTCAGCTAAGTATTGGGGGGAGGGGCACACAGGTTTTTATCTTCATGCATAGAATGCACCTTCTGCCTTTACAATCAGTAACAGTCCATCCATCCAATGTACACACTGGGATTGTCAGCAAAGGTCCCGATTGGAGTCCTGGGGGAATTGTGCATATATACCCCTAGGAGTTGTCACCTGTCCGGTATTGACCCGGACAGTCCGGGTTTAGACACTTGTGCCCAGATTTCAGCCCGCCCGATACCCGGACACAACATCCACCGGTCCCATCCATTCAGTTATCTGTCCTGGAGATGGAGATAGTGCCGGACCAAGTCCAGGTACTGCCCTTCACTCAATAGGCAATCCTCAACCCAGAGAGGAGTCTGGTTGGCTGCGCCTTCAGTTCTCCCCACCCAGCACCTCCCCCCCCCCCGTTACTGTCCTAGCAACCAATGACACGCTTTCTGCTGATCACACACTGCATAGTGGGAGGTAACTAGCTTTAGAGTGGCTCCGCCCCCAACTCAGCTCTCACATACAATATATATATATATATATATATACACACACACTTTTGTCCAACCGCAGCCCGTCCACCATAGCAGAGTCCCCAACCCCGGCCCGTCCACCATAGCAGAGTCCCCAACCACAGCCCATCCACCATAGCAGAGCCCCCAACCACAGCCCGTCCGCCATAGCAGAGTCCCAACCGCAGCCCACCCACCATAGCAGAGTCCCAACCACAGCCCGTCCGCCATAGCAGAGTCCCAACAGCAGCCCATCCGCCATAGCAGAGTCCCCAACCACAGCCCATCCACCATAGCAGAGTCCCAACAGCAGCCCATCCGCCATAGCAGAGTCCCAACCACAGCCCGTCCACCATAGCAGAGTCCCAACCACAGCCCATCCACCATAGCAGAGCCCCCAACCGCAGCCCGTCCACCATAGCAGAGTCCCCAACCCCGGCCCGTCCACCATAGCAGAGTCCCCAACCACAGCCCATCCACCATAGCAGAGTCCCAACAGCAGCCCATCCGCCATAGCAGAGTCCCAACCACAGCCCATCCACCATAGCAGAGCCCCCAACCGCAGCCCGTCCACCATAGCAGAGTCCCCAACCCCGGCCCGTCCACCATAGCAGAGTCCCCAACCACAGCCCGTCCACCATAGCAGAGTCCCAACCACAGCCCATCCGCCATAGCAGAGTCCCCAACCCCGGCCCGTCCACCATAGCAGAGTCCCAACCGCAGCCCATCCACCATAGCAGAGTCCCAACCGCAGCCCATCCACCATAGCAGAGTCCCAACCACAGCCCATCCACCATAGCAGAGCCCCCAACCACAGCCCGTCCACCATAGCAGAGTCCTAACCACAGCCCATCCCCCATAGCAGAGTCCCAACCACAGCCCATCCACCATAGCAGAGTCCCAACCGCAGCCCGTCCACCATAGCAGAGTCCCAACCGCAGCCCATCCACCATAGCAGAGTCCCAACCGCAGCCCGTCCACCATAGCAGAGTCCCAACCTCAGCCCGTCCACCATAGCAGAGTCCCAACCGCAGCCCGTCCCCCATAGCAGAGTCCCAACCGCAGCCCGTCCACCATAGCAGAGTCCCAACCACAGCCCGTCCACCATAGCAGAGTCCCAACCGCAGCCCATTCACCATAGCAGAGTCCCAACCGCAGCCCATCCACCATAGCAGAGTCCCCAACCACAGCCCGTCCACCATAGCAGAGTCCCAACCTCAGCCCGCCCACCATAGCAGAGTCCCAACCGCAGCCCGTCCACCATAGCAGAGTCCCAACCGCAGCCCGTCCACCATAGCAGAGTCCCAACCGCAGCCCGTCCACCATAGCAGAGCCCCCAACCGCAGCCCATCCACCATAGCAGAGCCCCAACCGCAGCCCATCCACCATAGCAGAGTCCCAACCACAGCCCATCCACCATAGCAGAGTCCCAACCGCAGCCCATCCACCATAGCAGAGTCCCAACCGCAGCCCATTCACCATAGCAGAGTCCCAACCGCAGCCCATTCACCATAGCAGAGTCCCAACCTCAGCCCATCCAACATAGCAGAGTCCCCAACCACAGCCCGTCCACCATAGCAGAGTCCCAACCGCAGCCCATCCACCATAGCAGAGTCCCAACCGCAGCCCATCCACCATAGCAGAGTCCCAACCGCAGCCCGTCCACCATAGCAGAGTCCCAACCGCAGCCCGTCCGCCATAGCAGAGTCCCAACCGCAGCCCATCCACCATAGCAGAGTCACAGTTCAAGCAAACTCACCCAGCAGGCTCAGGTCACAGTATGGAGGCTTCTATCCAACATCAAGGTCTCCTCATCACTGATAGCAAACCAGCCATCCCCTCCCCCCACCAGGTGCTTAATAACCAGGCAAATCCCCGCCCCCTCCAAGTAACCCTCTCTTATCCCAACCCAGGCTGACTCTCTACTATATATATATATAGAAATAATATATCACCCCATCACTCTTCTGCTGTACATCATTCCAACCAGAGAAGGTTCAAATCTTCCAAATACAAAACTCTAGACGTGTCCCAACACTACCTACAACCCCCCCATAATCCTTACTACCTACACCCAATATTCATCACTACTGCCACCCCATATTCATCACTACCTACACCCTGCCATATTCATCACTACCTACACCCCCATATTCATCACTACCTACACCCCCATATTCATCACTACCTACACCCCCATATTCATCACTACCTACACCCCCCATATCCATCACTACCTACACCCCTCATATCATCACTACCTACCCCCCCATATTCATCACTACCTACACCCCCCATATTCATCACTACCTACACCCCCATGATTCATCACTACATACACCCCCATATTCATCACATTTCATCACTACACCCCCCATATTCATCATTACCTACACCCCCATATTCATCACTACATACCCCCATATTCATCACTACATACACCAACCATATTCATCTTTACCTACACCCCCATATTCATCACTACCTACACCCCCATATTCATCACTACATACCCCCCATATTCATCACTACATACACCACCATATTCATCTTACCTACCCCAATATTCACACTACCTACCCATATCATCACTTACCTACACCCCAATATTTATCACTATCTACACCCCCATATTCATCACTACCTGCACCCCCCATATTCATCATTACCTACCACCCCCATATTCCTCATTACCTACACCCCCATATTCCTCACTACCTACACCCCCATAATCATCACTACCTACACCCCAATATTCATCACTACCTACACCCCCATATTCATCACTACCTACACCCCCATATTCCTCACTACCTACACCCCCATATTCATTACTACCTACACCCCCCATATTCATCACTACCTACACCCTCCATATTCATCACTACCTACACCCCCCATATTCATCACTACCTACACCCCCCATATTCATCACTACCTACACCCCCCATATTCCTCACTACCTACACCCCCATATTCATTACTACCTACACCCCCCATATTCATCACTACCTACACCCCCATATTCATCACTACCTACACCCCCCATATTCATCTTTACCTACACCCCCATATTCATCACTATCTACACCCCCCATATTCATCACTACCTACACCCCCATATTTATCACTATCTACACCCCCATATTCATCACTACCTACACCCCCATATTCATCACTACCTACACCCCCATATTCATCACTACCTACACCCCCCATATTCATCACTACCTACACCCCCCATATTCATCACTACCTACACCCCCATATTTATCACTACCTACACCCCCATATTTATCACTACCTACACCCCCCCATATTCATCACTACCTACACCCCCCATATTCCTCACTACCTACACCCCCATATTCATTACTACCTACACCCCCATATTCATCACTACCTACACCCCCCATATTCATCTTTACC
>JBBGZY010002881.1:0-226328 GCA_037952925.1 Lithobates clamitans | reverse complement strand
CCGAAAAATGGTCAAAAATGACCAAAATCGCACCCCCGGCCCTTTTAGCCGAAAATGGGTCCAAAATGACAAAAATCGTACCCCCGGCCCTTTTATCCGAAAATGGGTCAAAAATTACCAAAATCGCACCCCCCGGCCCTTTTAGCCGAAAATGGGTCCAAAATGACAAAAATCGCACCCCCGGCCCTTTTATCCGAAAATGGGTCAAAAATGACCAAAATCGCACCCCCGGCCCTTTTATCCAAAAATGGGTCAAAAATGACCAAAATCGCACCCCCGGCCCTTTTATCCGAAAATGGGTTCAAAATGACCAAAATCGCACCCCCGGCCCTTTTATCCGAAAATGGGTCAAAAATGACCAAAATCGCACCTCCGGCCCTTTTATCCGAAAATGGGTCCAAAATGACCAAAATCGCACCCCCGGCCCTTTTAGCCGAAAATGGGTGCAAAATGACCAAAACGGCACCCCCGGCCCTTTTATCCGAAAATGGGTCAAAAATTACTAAAATCGCACCCCCGGCCCTTTTATCCAAAAATGGGTCAAAAATGACCAAAATCGCACCCCCGGCCCTTTTATCCGAAAATGGGTCAAAAATGACTAAAATCGCACCCCCGGCCCTTTTATCCGAAAATGGGTCAAAAATGACTAAAATCGCACCCCCGGGCCTTTTATCCCTAAAATGGGTCCAAAATGACCAAAATCGCACCCCAGTCCTTTTAGCCAAAAATTGGTTCAAAATTACCAAAATCGCACCCCCTGCCCTTTTATCCGAAAATGGGTCAAAAATGACCAAAATCGCACCCCCGGCCCTTTTAGCCAAAAATGGTTTAAAAATGACCAAAATCGCAGCCCCGGCCCTTTTAGCCAAAAATGGGTCCAAAATGACCAAAATCGCACCCCCGGCCCTTTTAGCCAAACATGGGTCAAAAATAACCAAAATCGCACCCCCGGCCCTTTTAGCCAAAATGGTTTAAAAATGACCAAAATCGCAGCCCCGGCCCTTTTAGCCAAAAATGGGTCCAAAATGACCAAAATCGCACCCCCGGCCCTTTTAGCCAAAAATGGGTCAAAAGCGACCAAAATCGCACCCCCGGCCCTTTTATCCCAAAAATGGGTCAAAAATGACCAATATCGCACCCCCCGGGCCTTTTATCCGAGAATGGGTCAAAAATGACCAAAATCGCACCCCCGGCCCTTTTATCCAAAAATGGGTCAAAAATGACCAAAATCGCACCCCCCGGGCCTTTTATCCGAGAATGGGTCAAAAATGACCAAAATCGCACCCCCGGCCCTTTTAGCCGAAAATGGGTCAAAAATGACCAAAATCGCACCCCCGGCCCTTTTATCCGAAAATGGGTCCAAAATGACCAAAATCGCACCCCCGGCCCTTTTATCCGAAAATTGGTTAAAAAATGACCAAAATCGCACCCCCGGCCCTTTTAGCCAAAATGGGTCAAAAATGACCAAAATCGCACCCCCGGCCCTTTTAGCCAAAAATGGGTCAAAAATGACCAAAATCGCACCCCCGGCCCTTTTATCCAAACATGGGTCAAAAATGACCAAAATCGCACCCCCGGCCCTTTTAGCCAAAAATGGGTCAAAAATGACCAAAATCGCACCCCCGGCCCTTTTAGCCAAAAATGGGTCAAAAATGACCAAAATCGCACCCCCGGCCCTTTTATCCGAAAACGGGTCAAAAATGACCAAAATCGCACCCCCGGCCCTTTTAGCCAAAAATGGGTCAAAAATGACTAAAATCGCACCCCGGCCCTTTTAGCCAAAAATGGGTCAAAAATGACCAAAATCGCACCCCCGGCCCTTTTAGCCAAAAATGGGGTCAAAAATGACCAAAATCGCACCTCCGGCCCTTTTAGCCAAAAATGGGTCAAAAATGACCAAAATCGCACCCCCCGGCCCTTTTAGCTGAAAATGGGTCAAAAATGACCAAAATCGCACCCCCGGCCCTTTTATCCGAAAACGGGTCAAAAATGACCAAAATCGCACCCCCGGCCCTTTTAGCCAAAAATGGGTCAAAAATGACCAAAATCGCACCCCCGGCCCTTTTATCCGAAAACGGGTCAAAAATGACCAAAATCGCACCCCCGGCCCTTTTAGCCAAAAATGGGTCAAAAATGACCAAAATCGCACCCCGGCCCTTTTAGCCAAAAATGGGTCAAAAATGACCAAAATCGCACCCCCGGCCCTTTTAGCCAAAAATCGGTCAAAAATGACCAAAATCGCACCCCCGGCCCTTTTATCCGAAAATAGGTCAAAAATGACCAAAATCGCACCCCCGGCCCTTTTAGCCGATAATGGGTCAAAAATGACCAAAATCGCACCCCCGGCCCTTTTTAGCCAAAAATGGGTCCAAAATGACCAAAATCGCACCCCCGGCCATTTTAGCCAAAAATGGGTCAAAAATGACCAATATCGCACCCCCGGGCCTTTTATCCGAGAATGGGTCAAAAATGACCAAAATCGCACCCCCGGCCCTTTTAGCCAAAAATGGGTCAAAAATGACCAAAATCGCAGCCCGGCCCTTTTATCCGAAAATGGGTCAAAAATGACTAAAATCGCACCCCCGGCCCTTTTATCCAAAAATGGGTCAAAAATGACCAAAATCGCACCCCCGGCCCTTTTATCCAAACATGGGTCAAAAATGACCAAAATCGCACCCCCGGCCCTTTTAGCCAAAAATGGGTCCAAAATGACCAAATCGCACCCCGGCCCTTTTAGCCGAAAATGGGTCAAAAATGACCAAAATCGCACCCCCGGCCCCTTTATCCGAAAATGGGTCAAAAATGACCAAAATCGCACCCCCGGCCCTTTTAGCCGAAAATGGGTCAAAAATGACCAAAATCGCACCCCCGGCCCTTTTAGCCAAAAATGGGTCCAAAATGACCAAAATCGCAGCCCCGGCCCTTTTAGCTGAAAATGGGTCAAAAATGACCAAAATCGCACCCCCGGCCCTTTTATCCGAAAATGGGTCAAAAATGACCAAAATCGCACCCCCGGCCCTTTTAGCCAAAAATGGGTCAAAAATGACCAAAATCTCACCGTCGGCCCTTTTATCCGAAAATGGGTCAAAAATGACCAAAATCGCATCCCCGGCCCTTTTAGCCGAAAATGGGTCAAAAATGACCAAAATCGCACCCCCGGCCCTTTTAGCCAAAAATGGGTCAAAAATGACCAAAATCTCACCGTCGGCCCTTTTATCCGAAAATGGGTCAAAAATGACCAAAATCGCACCCCCCGGCCCTTTTAGCCAAAAATGGGTCAAAAATGACCAAAATCGCACCCCCGGCCCTTTTAGCCAAAAATGGGTCAAAAATGACCAAAATCGCACCCCCGGCCCTTTTATCCAAAAATGGGTCAAAAATGACCAAAATCGCATCCCCGGCCCTTTTAGCCAAAATGGGTCAAAAATGACCAAAATCGCACCCCTGGCCCTTTTAGCCAAAAATGGGTCAAAAATGACCAAAATCGCACCCCCGGCCCTTTTATCCGAAAACGGGTCAAAAATGACCAAAATCGCACCCCCAGCCCTTTTATCCGAAAATGGGTCAAAAATGACAAAAATCGCACCCCCGGCCCTTTTATCCGAAAATGGGTCAAAAATGACCAAAATCGCACCCCCGGCCCTTTAGCCAAACATGGGTCAAAAATAACCAAAATCGCACCCCCGGCCCTTTTAGCCAAAAATGGTTTAAAAATGACCAAAATCGCAGCCCCGGCCCTTTTAGCCAAAAATGGGTCCAAAATGACCAAAATCGCACCCCCGGCCCTTTTAGCCACAAATGGGTCCAAAATGACCAAAATCGCACCCCCGGCCCTTTTAGCCAAAAATGGGTCAAAAGCGACCAAAATCGCACCCCCGGCCCTTTTATCCGAAAATGGGTCAAAAATGACCAAAATCGCACCCCCGGCCCTTTTATCCAAAAATGGGTCAAAAATGACCAATATCGCACCCCCGGGCCTTTTATCCGAGAATGGGTCAAAAATGACTAAAATCGCACCCCCGGCCCTTTTATCCAAAAATGGGTCAAAAATGACCAAAATTGCACCCCCGGCCCTTTTATCCGAAAATGGGTCAAAAATGACCAAAATCGCATCCCCGGCCCTTTTATCCGAAAATGGGTCAAAAATGACCAAAATCGCACCCCCGGCCCTTTTAGCCAAACATGGGTCAAAAATAACCAAAATCGCACCCCCGGCCCTTTTAGCCAAAAATGGTTTAAAAATTACCAAAATCGCAGCCCCGGCCCTTTTAGCCAAAAATGGGTCCAAAATGACCAAAATCGCACCCCCGGCCCTTTTAGCCACAAATGGGTCCAAAATGACCAAAATCGCACCCCCGGCCCTTTTAGCCAAAAATGGGTCAAAAGCGACCAAAATCGCACCCCCGGCCCTTTTATCCAAACATGGGTCAAAATGACCAAAATCGCACCCCCGGCCCTTTTAGCCAAAAATGGGTCCAAAATGACCAAAATCGCACCCCCGGCCCTTTTAGCCAAAAATGGGTCAAAAGCGACCAAAATCGCACCCCCGGCCCTTTTATCCAAAAATGGGTCAAAAATGACCAATATCGCACCCCCCGGGCCTTTTATCCGAGAATGGGTCAAAAATGACCAAAATCGCACCCCCGGCCCTTTTATCCAAAAATGGGTCAAAAATGACCAAAATCGCACCCCCCGGGCCTTTTTATCCGAGAATGGGTCAAAAATGACCAAAATCGCACCCCCGGCCCTTTTAGCCGAAAATGGGTCAAAAATGACCAAAATCGCACCCCCGGCCCTTTTATCCGAAAATGGGTCCAAAATGACCAAAATCGCACCCCCGGCCCTTTTATCCGAAAATTGGTTAAAAAATGACCAAAATCGCACCCCCGGCCCTTTTAGCCAAAAATGGGTCAAAAATGACCAAAATCGCACCCCCGGCCCTTTTAGCCAAAAATGAGTCAAAAATGACCAAAATCGCACCCCCGGCCCTTTTATCCAAACATGGGTCAAAAATGACCAAAATCGCACCCCCGGCCCTTTTAGCCAAAAATGGGTCAAAAATGACCAAAATCGCACCCCCGGCCCTTTTAGCCAAAAATGGGTCAAAAATGACCAAAATCGCACCCCCGGCCCTTTTATCCGAAAACGGGTCAAAAATGACCAAAATCGCACCCCCGGCCCTTTTAGCCAAAAATGGGTCAAAAATGACTAAATCGCACCCCGGCCCTTTTAGCCAAAAATGGGTCAAAAATGACCAAAATCGCACCCCCGGCCCTTTTAGCCAAAAATGGGTCAAAAATGACCAAAATCGCACCTCCGGCCCTTTTAGCCAAAATGGGTCAAAAATGACCAAAATCGCACCCCCGGCCCTTTTAGCTGAAAATGGGTCAAAAATGACCAAAATCGCACCCCCGGCCCTTTTATCCGAAAACGGGTCAAAAATGACCAAAATCGCACCCCCGGCCCTTTTAGCCAAAAATGGGTCAAAAATGACCAAAATCGCACCCCCGGCCCTTTTATCCGAAAACGGGTCAAAAATGACCAAAATCGCACCCCCGGCCCTTTTATCCGAAAATGGGTCAAAAATGACCAAAATCGCACCCCGGCCCTTTTAGCCAAAAATGGGTCAAAAATGACCAAAATCGCACCCCCGGCCCTTTTATCCGAAAATGGGTCAAGAATGACCAAAATCGCACCCCCGGCCCTTTTATCCGAAAATGGGTCAAAAATGACCAAAATCGCACCCCCGGCCCTTTTAGCCGAAAATGGGTCCAAAATGACAAAAATCGCACCCCCCGGCCCTTTTATCCGAAAATGGGTCCAAAATGACCAAAATCGCACCCCCGGCCCTTTTAGCCGAAAATGGGTTCAAAATGACCAAAATCGCACCCCCGGCCCTTTTATCCGAAAATGGGTCAAAAATAACCAAAATCGCACCTCCGGCCCTTTTATCCGAAAATGGTTCAAAAATGACCAAAATCGCACCCCCGGCCCTTTTAGCCAAAAATGGGTCAAAAATGACCAAAATCGCACCCCCGGCCCTTTTATCCGAAAATGGGTCAAAAATGACCAAAATCGCACCCCCGGCCCTTTTAGCCAAAAATGGGTTCAAAATGAACAAAATCGCACCCCCGGCCCTTTTATCCGAAAATGGGTCCAAAATGACCAAAATCACACCCCCCGCCCTTTTATCCGAAAATGAGTCCAAAATGACCAAAATCGCACCCCCGGCCCTTTTAGCCGAAAATGTGTTCAAAATGACCAAAATCGCACCCCCGGCCCTTTTAGCCAAAAATGGGTTCAAAATGACCAAAATCGCACCCCCGGCCCTTTTATCCGAAAATGGGTCCAAAATGACCAAAATCACACCCCCGGCCCTTTTATCCGAAAATGGGTCCAAAATGACCAAAATCGCACCCCCGGCCCTTTTATCCGAAAATGGGTCAAAAATGACCAAAATCGCACCCCCGGCCCTTTTAGCCGAAAATGGGTCCAAAATGACAAAAATCGCACCCCCGGCCCTTTTATCCGAAAAATGGTCAAAAATGACCAAAATCGCACCCCCGGCCCTTTTAGCCGAAAATGGGTCCAAAATGACAAAAATCGCACCCCCGGCCCTTTTATCCGAAAATGGGTAAAAAATTACCAAAATCGCACCCCCGGCCCTTTTAGCCGAAAATGGGTCCAAAATGACAAAAATCGCACCCCCGGCCCTTTTATCCGAAAATGGGTCAAAAATGACCAAAATCGCACCCCCGGCCCTTTTATCCAAAAATGGGTCAAAATGACCAAAATCGCACCCCCGGCCCTTTTATCCGAAAATGGGTTCAAAAAGACCAAAATCGCACCCCCGGCCCTTTTATCCGAAAATGGGTCAAAAATGACCAAAATCGCACCTCCGGCCCTTTTATCCGAAAATGGGTCCAAAATGACCAAAATCGCACCCCCGGCCCTTTTAGCCGAAAATGGGTGCAAAATGACCAAAATCGCACCCCCGGCATTTTAGCCAAAAATGGTTTAAAATGACCAAAATCGCAGCCCCGGCCCTTTTAGCCAAAAATGGGTCCAAAATGACCAAAATCGCACCCCCGGCCCTTTTATCCGAAAATGAGTCCAAAATGACCAAAATAGCACCCCCGGCCCTTTTAGCCGAAAATGGGTCAAAAAATGACCAAAATCGCACCCCCGGCCCTTTTATCCGAAAATGGGTCAAAAATGACTAAAATCGCACCCCCGGCCCTTTTATCCAAAAATGGGTCAAAAATGACCAAAATCGCACCCCCCGGCCCTTTTAGCCCAAAAATGGGTCAAAAATGACCAAAATCGCACCCCCGGCCCTTTTATCCGAAAATGGGTCAAGAATGACCAAAATCGCACCCCCGGCCCTTTTATCCGAAAATGGGTCAAAAATGACCAAAATCGCACCCCCGGCCCTTTTAGCCGAAAATGGGTCCAAAATGACAAAAATCGCACCCCCGGCCCTTTTATCCGAAAATGGGTCCAAAATGACCAAAATCGCACCCCCGGCCCTTTAAGCCGAAAATGGGTTCAAAATGACCAAAATCGCACCCCCGGCCCTTTTATCCGAAAATGGGTCAAAAATAACCAAAATCGCACCTCCGGCCCTTTTATCCGAAAATGGTTCAAAAATGACCAAAATCGCACCCCCGGCCCTTTTTATCCGAAAATGGGTTCAAAATGACCAAAATCGCACCCCCGGCCCTTTTATCCGAAAATGGGTCAAAAATGACCAAAATCGCACCTCCGGCCCTTTTATCCGAAAATGGGTCCAAAATGACCAAAATCGCACCCCCGGCCCTTTTAGCCGAAAATGGGTGCAAAATGACCAAAATCGCACCCCCGGCCCTTTTAGCCAAAAATGGTTTAAAAATGACCAAAATCGCAGCCCCGGCCCTTTTAGCCAAAAATGGGTCCAAAATGACCAAAATCGCACCCCCGGCCCTTTTATCCGAAAATGAGTCCAAAATGACCAAAATAGCACCCCGCCCTTTTAGCCGAAAATGGGTCAAAAAATGACCAAAATCGCACCCCCGGCCCTTTTATCCGAAAATGGGTCAAAAATGACTAAATCGCACCCCCGGCCCTTTTATCCAAAAATGGGTCAAAAATGACCAAAATCGCACCCCCCGGCCCTTTTAGCCAAAAATGGGTCAAAAATGACCAAAATCGCACCCCCGGCCCTTTTAGCCGAAAATGGGTCCAAAATGACAAAAATCGCACCCCCGGCCCTTTTATCCGAAAATGGGTCCAAAATGACCAAAATCGCACCCCCGGCCCTTTAAGCCGAAAATGGGTTCAAAATGACCAAAATCGCACCCCCGGCCCTTTTATCCGAAAATGGGTCAAAAATAACCAAAATCGCACCCCCGGCCCTTTTAGCCAAAAATGGGTCAAAAATGACCAAAATCGCACCCCCGGCCCTTTTATCCGAAAATGGGTCAAAATGACCAAAATCGCACCCCCGGCCCTTTTAGCCAAAAATGGGTTCAAAATGAACAAAATCGCAACCCCGGCCCTTTTATCCGAAAATGGGTCCAAATGACCAAAATCACACCCCGGCCCTTTTATCCGAAAATGAGTCCAAAATGACCAAAATCGCACCCCCGGCCCTTTTAGCCGAAAATGTGTTCAAAATGACCAAAATCGCACCCCCGGCCCTTTTAGCCAAAATGGGTTCAAAATGACCAAAATCGCACCCCCGGCCCTTTTATCCGAAAATGGGTCCAATCCAAAATGACCAAAATCACACCCCCGGCCCTTTTATCCGAAAATGGGTCCAAAATGACCAAAATCGCACCCCCGGCCCTTTTATCCGAAAATGGGTCAAAAATGACCAAAATCGCACCCCCCGGCCCTTTTAGCCGAAAATGGGTCCAAAATGACAAAAATCGCACCCCCGGCCCTTTTATCCGAAAAATGGTCAAAAATGACCAAAATCGCACCCCCGGCCCTTTTAGCCGAAAATGGGTCCAAAATGACAAAAATCGTACCCCCGGCCCTTTTATCCGAAAATGGGTCAAAAATTACCAAAATCGCACCCCCGGCCCTTTTAGCCGAAAATGGGTCCAAAATGACAAAAATCGCACCCCCGGCCCTTTTATCCGAAAATGGGTCAAAAATGACCAAAATCGCACCCCCGGCCCTTTTATCCAAAAATGGGTCAAAAATGACCAAATCGCACCCCCGGCCCTTTTATCCGAAAATGGGTTCAAAATGACCAAAATCGCACCCCCGGCCCTTTTATCCGAAAATGGGTCAAAAATGACCAAAATCGCACCTCCGGCCCTTTTATCCGAAAATGGGTCCAAAATGACCAAAATCGCACCCCCGGCCCTTTTAGCCGAAAATGGGTGCAAAATGACCAAAACGGCACCCCCGGCCCTTTTATCCGAAAATGGGTCAAAAATGACCAAAATCGCACCCCCGGCCCTTTTAGCCAAAAATGGGTCAAAAATGACCAAAATCGCACCCCAGGCCCTTTTATCCGAAAATGGGTCCAAAATCACCAAAATCGCACCCCCGGCCCTTTTATCCGAAAATGGGTAAAAAATGACCAAAATCGCACCCCCGGCCCTTTTATCCGAAAATGGGTCCAAAATGACCAAAATCGCACCCCCGGCCCTTTTATCCGAAAATGAGTCCAAAATGACCAAAATCGCACCCCCGGCCCTTTTAGCCGAAAATGGGTCAAAAAATGACCAAAATCGCACCCCCGGCCCTTTTATCCGAAAATGGGTCAAAAATTACTAAAATCGCACCCCCGGCCCTTTTATCCAAAAATGGGTCAAAAATGACCAAAATCGCACCCCCGGCCCTTTTATCCGAAAATGGGTCAAAAATGACTAAAATCGCACCCGGGCCTTTTATCCTAAAATGGGTCCAAAATGACCAAAATCGCACCCCCGGCCTTTTATCCGAAAATGGGTCAAAAATGACAAAAATTGCACCCCCGGCCCTTTTATCCGAAAATGGGTCAAAAATGACCAAAATCGCATCCCCGGCCCTTTTATCCGAAAATGGGTCAAAAATGACCAAAATCGCACCCCCGGCCCTTTTAGCCAAACATGGGTCAAAAATAACCAAAATCGCACCCCCGGCCCTTTTAGCCAAAAATGGTTTAAAAATGACCAAAATCGCAGCCCCGGCCCTTTTAGCCAAAAATGGGTCCAAAATGACCAAAATCGCACCCCCGGCCCTTTTAGCCCAAAATGGGTCAAAAATGACCAAAATCGCACCCCCGGCCCTTTTATCCAAAAATGGGTCAAAAATGACCAAAATCGCACCCCCCGGGCCTTTTATCCGAAAATGGGTCAAAAATGACCAAAATCGCACCCCCGGCCCTTTTAGCCGAAAATGGGTCAAAAATGACCAAAATCGCACCCCCGGCCCTTTTATCCGAAAATGGGTCCAAAATGACCAAAATCGCACCCCCGGCCCTTTTATCCGAAAATTGGTTAAAAAATGACCAAAATCGCACCCCCGGCCCTTTTAGCCAAAAATGGGTCAAAAATGACCAAAATCGCACCCCCGGCCCTTTTAGCCAAAAATGGGTCAAAAATGACCAAAATCGCACCCCCGGCCCTTTTATCCAAACATGGGTCAAAAATGACCAAAATCGCACCCCCGGCCCTTTTAGCCAAAAATGGGTCAAAAATGACCAAAATCGCACCCCCGGCCCTTTTAGCCAAAAATGGGTCAAAAATGACCAAAATCGCACCCCCGGCCCTTTTATCCGAAAACGGGTCAAAAATGACCAAAATCGCACCCCCGGCCCTTTTAGCCAAAAATGGGTCAAAAATGACTAAAATCGCACCCCGGCCCTTTTAGCCAAAAATGGGTCAAAAATGACCAAAATCGCACCCCCGGCCCTTTTAGCCAAAAATGGGTCAAAAATGACCAAAATCGCACCTCCGGCCCTTTTAGCCAAAAATGGGTCAAAAATGACCAAAATCGCACCCCCGGCCCTTTTAGCTGAAAATGGGTCAAAAATGACCAAAATCGCACCCCCGGCCCTTTTATCCGAAAACGGGTCAAAAATGACCAAAATCGCACCCCCGGCCCTTTTAGCCAAAAATGGGTCAAAAATGACCAAAATCGCACCCCCGGCCCTTTTATCCGAAAACGGGTCAAAAATGACCAAAATCGCACCCCCGGCCCTTTTAGCCAAAAATGGGTCAAAAATGACCAAAATCGCACCCCGGCCCTTTTAGCCAAAAATGGGTCAAA
Source organism: Lithobates clamitans (assembly GCA_037952925.1). Taxonomy (NCBI): domain Eukaryota; kingdom Metazoa; phylum Chordata; class Amphibia; order Anura; family Ranidae; genus Lithobates; species Lithobates clamitans. Next base: position 215,081 of record JBBGZY010002881.1, on the reverse strand, counting down.
AATGACCAAAATCGCACCCCCGGCCCTTTTAGCCAAAAATCGGTCAAAAATGACCAAAATCGCACCCCCGGCCCTTTTATCCGAAAATAGGTCAAAAATGACCAAAATCGCACCCCCGGCCCTTTTATCCGAAAATAGGTCAAAAATGACCAAAATCGCACCCCCGGCCCTTTTAGCCGATAATGGGTCAAAAATGACCAAAATCGCACCCCCGGCCCTTTTTAGCCAAAAATGGGTCCAAAATGACCAAAATCGCACCCCCGGCCATTTTAGCCAAAAATGGGTCAAAAATGACCAATATCGCACCCCCGGGCCTTTTATCCGAGAATGGGTCAAAAATGACCAAAATCGCACCCCCGGCCCTTTTAGCCAAAAATGGGTCAAAAATGACCAAAATCGCAGCCCCGGCCCTTTTATCCGAAAATGGGTCAAAAATGACTAAAATCGCACCCCCAGCTCTTTTATCCAAAAATGGGTCAAAAATGACCAAAATCGCACCCCCGGCCCTTTTATCCAAAAATGGGTCAAAAATGACCAAAATCGCACCCCCGGCCCTTTTAGCCAAAAATGGGTCCAAAATGACCAAAATCGCACCCCGGCCCTTTTAGCCGAAAATGGGTCAAAAATGACCAAAATCGCACCCCCGGCCCCTTTATCCGAAAATGGGTCAAAAATGACCAAAATCGCACCCCCGGCCCTTTTAGCCGAAAATGGGTCAAAAATGACCAAAATCGCACCCCCGGCCCTTTTAGCCAAAAATGGGTCCAAAATGACCAAAATCGCAGCCCCGGCCCTTTTAGCTGAAAATGGGTCAAAAATGACCAAAATCGCACCCCCGGCCCTTTTATCCGAAAATGGGTCAAAAATGACCAAAATCGCACCCCCGGCCCTTTTAGCCAAAAATGGGTCAAAAATGACCAAAATCTCACCGTCGGCCCTTTTATCCGAAAATGGGTCAAAAATGACCAAAATCGCATCCCCGGCCCTTTTAGCCGAAAATGGGTCAAAAATGACCAAAATCGCACCCCCGGCCCTTTTAGCCAAAAATGGGTCAAAAATGACCAAAATCTCACCGTCGGCCCTTTTATCCGAAAATGGGTCAAAAATGACCAAAATCGCACCCCCCGGCCCTTTTAGCCAAAAATGGGTCAAAAATGACCAAAATCGCACCCCCGGCCCTTTTAGCCAAAAATGGGTCAAAAATGACCAAAATCGCACCCCCGGCCCTTTTATCCAAAAATGGGTCAAAAATGACCAAAATCGCATCCCCGGCCCTTTTATCCAAAAATGGGTCAAAAATGACCAAAATCGCATCCCCGGCCCTTTTAGCCAAAAATGGGTCAAAAATGACCAAAATCGCACCCCCGGCCCTTTTATCCGAAAACGGGTCAAAAATGACCAAAATCGCACCCCCAGCCCTTTTATCCGAAAATGGGTCAAAAATGACAAAAATCGCACCCCCGGCCCTTTTATCCGAAAATGGGTCAAAAATGACCAAAATCGCACCCCCGGCCCTTTTAGCCAAAAATGGGTCAAAAATGACCAAAATCTCAGCCCCGACCCTTTTAGCCAAAAATGGGTCAAAAATGACCAAAATCGCACCCCCGGCCCTTTTATCCAAAGAAATGAAACAAAAACTCTGCCGCTGTTTAAAATCCAATCGCGCATGCGGATTTTAAACGGCGGCGGAATTTTTGTTTCATTTCTCCCTGTCAGAAGTTTTGTTTTTAGAGAAATATCTGTTTTTATGCTTTTTAATAAATTAGTCAGATTGTCCTACACTATCGGAGTTCTCTCTTTTCCTTTTTGGGGCATTTTTGGTTCAATCTCTATTGCATCCGGTGGACAAATCCTTGCTACACCCTGTTTGGAAGCCCCCCTTGGCTTGCCATAGGAACACCTGGAGAACATCTGAAAATCATGGGCGAGGACACCATCTGGATTCATACATCCCTACAGAGCCTGTTTTGACCCCCCTGAATAAGGGTGGTCGCAGGCTGTCCGGTAAGGCTCGGTTCACACTGGGGCGACTTGTCAGGCGACCTAGTCGCCTGACAAGTCGCCTCCCGTCGCCTCCCGTTCTGTGCTATGGAACCGTTCTAATCGGAGCGACGCAAGTCGCTCCGACTTAGAAAAAGGTTCCTGTATTACTTTGGGGGCGACTTGGGGCGACTTGCATAGACTTCTATGCAGAAGTCGTCTCGCAAGTCGCCCCGGCAGTTGTTTGCAGGTCGCCTCGCTGAGGCGACCTGCAAGTCGTGCCGCCCATGTGTGAACCGAGCCTAAGCCTCCAACTTTAATCCTTTGGTGGTGGGCAACAGCTGCGGTGGAATATTGAACCGGAATTTGTGTTGGAGTGTCATCACGTTTTGGGACTTTTGCTCATAATTTATTGGGACTTTTATTTTAATTTTTCACTTTCATTGCGATCACTAAGCATAAAGGATCAACTAATAATATATAAGTGAACAGAGTTCCTTATCACATGTCGATGTAATTTCAATTTTTGCTGTCACATTTGGCTCACATAACTTATTTTAATTTCACTATTTTTGTATTTTTATATCAATTTTCGTTTATAGATATATATAGGCGCACTTGATTCATTTTTTAGTGTCACAATACACGCATATAGACACTAAATTGTTCCAGATTAAGTGGTATATGGTTTCTTTTATATTTACTTACACATATATGGGTCTTGGCTCTCTCGCATATACTATTATATGCGTATTCTTATCAGTCCAGCGCTACACTGTTTTATATATTGTTTAGTTTGTGTGCCCTTGTATTGGGGTCATTGTGTTTCAGCTGCAGGACTCACTTCACGTTTTTTTCATTTTTTTCACTTTTTAAATAGAACACCGAGCGCAATTTCTTTCCCCTTCCTTTTCCTTCTACGAGCATTTCATGACTTAGATTTTGCCGGATGTAAACAGCGCCATTGGTAAATTGGGAAAGCATTTTATCACACCGATCTTGGTGTGGTCAGATGCTTTGAGGGCAGAGGAGAGATCTAGGGTCTAATATACTCCAATTTTTTTTAAAAAGAGTACCTGTCACTACCTATTGCTATCATAGGGGATATTTACATTCCCTGAGATAACAATAAAAATGATTAAAAAAAAATGAAAGGAACAGTTTAAAAATAAGATAAAAAAGCAAAAAAATAATAAAGAAAAAAAAAAAGCACCCCTGCCCCCCCTGCTCTCGCGCTAAGGCGAACGTAAGCGTCGGTCTGGCGTAAAATGTAAACAGCAATTGCACCATGCATGTGAGGTATCACCGCGAACGTCAGATGGAGTGCAGTAATTTTAGCAGTAGACCTCCTCTGTAAATCTAAAGTGGTAACCTGTAAAGGCTTTAAAGGCTTTTAAAAAATGTATTTAGTTTGTCGCTACTGCACGTTTGTGCGCAATTTTAAAGCATGTCATGTTTGGTATCCATGTATTCGGCCTAAGATCATCTTTTTTATTTCATCAAACATTTGGGCAATATAGTGTGTTTTAGTGCATTAAAATTTAAAAAAGTGTGTTTTTTCCCCAAAAAATGCGTTTGAAAAATCACTGCGCAAATACTGTGTGAAAAAAAAAATGAAACACCCACCATTTAAATCTGTAGGGCATTTGCTTTAAAAAAATAAATAATGTTTGGGGGTTCAAAGTAATTTTCTTGCAAAAAAAAATATTTTTTCATGTAAACAAAAAGTGTCAGAAAGGGCTTTGTCTTCAAGTGGTTAGAAGAGTGGGTGATGTGTGACATAAGCTTCTAAATGTTGTGCATAAAATGCCAGAACAGTTCAAAACCCCCCCAAATGACCCCATTTTGGAAAGTAGACACCCCAAGCTATTTGCTGAGAGGCATGTCGAGTCCATGGAATATTTTATATTGTGACACAAGTTGCGGGAAAGAGACAAATTTTTTTTTTTTGCACAAAGTTGTCACTAAATGATATATTGCTCAAACATGCCATGGGAATATGTGAAATTACACCCCAAAATACATTCTGTTGCTTCTCCTGAGTATGGGGATACCACATGTGTGGGACTTTTTGGGAGCCTAGCCGCGTACGGGACCCCGAAAACCAAGCACCGGTTTCAGGCTTTGTAAGGGCGTGAATTTTTTATTTCACTCTTCACTGCCTATCACAGTTTCGGAGGCCATGGAATGCCCAGGTGGCACAAACCCCCCACAAATGACCCCATTTTGGAAAGCAGACACCCCAACCTATTTGCTGAGAGGTATAGTGAGTATTTTGCAGACCTCACTTTTTGTCACAAAGTTTTGAAAATTGAAAAAGAAAAAAAAAATGTTTTTTCTTGTCTTTCTTCATTTTCAAAAACAAATGAGAGCTGCAAAATACTCACCATGCCTCTCAGCAAATAGCTTGGGGTGTCTACTTTCCAAAATGGGGTCATTTGGGGGGGGGGGTTTGTGCCACCTGGGCATTCCATAGGCCTTCAAAACTGTGATAGGCAGTGAAGAGTGAAATCAAATATTTACACCCTTAGAAATCCTGAAGGCGGTGATTGGTTTTCGGGGCCCCGTACGCGGCTAGGCTCCCAAAAAGTCCCACACATGTGGTATCCCCATACTCAGGAGAAGAAGCTGAATGTATTTTGGGGTGCAATTCCACATAGGCCCATGGCCTGTGTGAGCAATATATCATTTAGTGACAACTTTTTGTAAATATTTTTTTTTTTTTGTCATTATTCAATCACTTGGGACAAAAAAAATAAATATTCAATGGGTTCAACATGCCTCTCAACAATTTCCTTGGGGTGTCTACTTTCCAAAATGGGGTCATTTGGGGGGTAAATATACGCTTATTGACATTTTTTTTACCAAAGACATGTGGCTGAATACATTTTGGCCTAAATGTATGACTAAAATTGAGTTCATTGGATTTTTTTTATAACAAAAAGTAGAAAATATCATTTTTTTTCAAAATTTTCGGTCTTTTTCTGTTTATAGCGCAAAAAATAAAAACAGCAGAGATGATCAAATACCATCAAAAGAAAGCTCTATTTGTGGGAAGAAAAGGACGCAAATTTCGTTTGGGTACAGCATTGCATGACTGCGCAATTAGCAGTTAAAGTGACGCAGTGCCAAATTGGAAAAAGTCCTCTGGTCCTTAAGCAGCATAATGGTCCGGTCCTTAAGTTATTAAAGGAATTTTTGATTTTTATTGTTTCACTTTAAGCATTATTAACTATTTCCCAGCTGTCAAATGACGGCTAGGCGGCACGGCTCTCGTTCTGGGTAGCCGTCATATGACGGCCCTCCAGAACGACCGCTCTCGTGCGCCGATCGCGGCTGCGCTGTGTTGCGGGGACACGGTGCGACCCCAATCTGTGTGTGCCCACCACTGCCAGCAATCAGTGCCAACCATTGCCCACAATTGTCACCAATCTGTGCCCACAAGTGCCAGCAATCAGTGGCCATAAGTGATGCCAGTCAGTGCTGGCTATCAGTGCTGCCCATCAATGCTCATCACTGCTGTCTATCAGTGCCACCCATCAATGCCCATTAGTGTCCATCAGTGCCGCCTATCCCTGCCGCCTATCTGTGCCCACCAGTGCCGCCTATCTGTGCCCAGTGCCCACCAGTGCCACCCATCAGTGCCGCCTATCAGTGCCACCTATAAATGTCCATAAGTGCAGCATATTTGTGCCTCCTCATCAGTGCCACCTAATCAGTGCCCATCAGTGCAGCCTATCAGTGCCCATCAGTGCTGCCTCATCAGCGCACATCAGTGAAGGAGAAAAATTACTTCTTTACAAAATTTACTGACAGAAACTAAGAAAAACTTTTTTTTTCAACATTTTTGGTCCTTTTTTTTTTTTTTTTTAGGAAAAAATAGAAAACCCAGGAGTGATTAAATACCACCAAAAGAAAGCTCTATTTGTATGAAGAAAATGATAAAAATTTCACATGGTTACAGCGTAGCATGACCGCGCAATTGTCATTCAAAGTTTGACAGCGCTGAAAGCTGAAAAATGGCCTGGGCAGGAAGGGGGTGTAAGTGCCTGGTATTGAGATGGTTAAAATCACTGCTCCTGAAAAAACGGCCGTTTTAAAAACATTTTTACCAATTAATACATGTCCCCTGGTGCAGGACCCGGGTCCCCATACACTTTTTATGGCAAAGAACTTGCATATAAGCCTTCAGTGAGAACTTTGGATTATGCAGGTTCAAGCCCCTTTGACTTCCACTATTCCCGCATATGTGATCTGACAGGCATTTTTGCCGGCAATAGAACTGCTTTCCATTTGCATTAGCACTCAGTTTCTGAGAGTTGAAGTCTTAATTAGACTTAATTGGGCGCTATTTTCTGGGACTGCAGGATCATTTTTCGGCGCTATAGTAAATGACCCCCATTGTCTTTGTTTGAGGTTCCATCCACTATCGATATTTACTCAACTATTTTTCCATGCCTATATTATTATACCTAATGTATTTCCCTGCATCTGGGTTCTCCTATACAAGTATAATTGGTTACAGTAACAAACAAGCTTACCTGAACACAAAAAAAACCCTTAAAAAATAGAAACTCATTTTGTAGATTTTTCATTTTGCAGAACAAACTTTAATTTTCATTGGAAAAAGCATGCTGGATTTTTACATGCAATTATTGCCAGAGGCCAAAGTCGCTAGCTATATTCACTGTGTTCTCCTGGAATGGTTAGCTTCCCCCCAGCCAGGAGAACACATCAGTTCCACGGGAGGGACTCCTCCATCAACACTGACTGTGTTAATGGGGGGAATAGAGTGATTCGCACTATTTATAGCTGGATTTAGTCAAGTGTTCTCATTCTCTAAAAACATGATGGGAGTTGCTATACTTATCATATATTTTTTTCAAATAAGCACTGATTTGTTTGAGTGATCTATACATTTTCAGCATGTACACTGTTAGCACAGAAGAAGCCACCATGGGACTGGATACTACAAAGCTATCCGACAAGGATTTCATAAAATCTATATATTTTATTAGCAATGCATTAAAATTTCATACAAAAAATACAGGACTGGTACATTTATCAATATCAAATTGCTACAGCATCCCCTCTACAACCCCATCCAACAAAATTTTAGAGATAACACTTATTCCAAATGGATCCAGCCTCCTCGGTGTTGCATAATGATGGGGTCAGGATAGAACTTTGATGGGTTTTATGGGCATGCAAGTTCATTTCTTCAGGAGAATTGGAGGGTAGCAGAAAAGACTTTCCTGTCAGCAGGGTTTGAACATGGATCTTTTATTTGTATCAGCAGAGCAAGAGGTGGTAAGAACTTTAATCTGGACTTCAATACCATGGGCATACCACTGATGTGTCTTTGGTGGCTACGGACCCTTGGAAAAATTAATGAAGCAGACTTAGGCACAGAGGTGAAGACCAAAAAGGCACCCCAAATCTAAAGAAATATGCTTGTCACTTCAAAACAGCAGTTGCCACAATTCTCTCATGTTAACTTCGGTCAAGCAAGTATGACTTGACATTTTTGGTAGTTTTAGAACACATCTCTAGGTCAGCCAATGGAACCAAATCCAGAAGTCTGGTGTTTCCTGGCATGGCACCCACTGTACATATGTGAACTTTACTCACAATTCCAGGGCTGTTTCATTGATACCCTCCAAAGCATTTTCCTAGAAATGTCAGCTCTAGGGACTGCATATCTTCTTTTTATATGGTAGATAATATGGAGAAGTGATCTTGCATTGCATTCCAGTGAGTACTGTACCATATAATAAACATAACCTGGGTTGGCACTCTAATAACCCTCAATCTTCTCTTCTTCACCCATGAGTAAAGTACAACTAAACAAACAAATAATCCCTACAGTGAGCCCAGAGTATTCAGATGATGACTGCCCTTGAACGTTGTATGATCACCTCAGTCTTCAAGTGATGGATGAGTATAAAGCAAGTAATTAGCAGGATACAGCCAGATATCACCAGCCATATGATATTCACCATGATATAATCAGCCTTTGATGTCTTTTCTGTGTTCAATTCTGAAATGAAAGTAGAAGAAAAGGTTATCTTAGAGCTATCAAATTTATAATTCCTTTCTCCTGTATTATAACAAGCTAAGAGGAGTCTTGCACCATTAGCACGAGTTACAGGAAACCTTTCCTGACAAAGGTATGGATGCCATTGTTGACCTCCTTCAAAAGATACAAATTTCCTGGCTATTATGCTTACTAACTGGCATCAAAACTTTAGAAGTCCTTGACCTAGGATGAATATAAGGAAAATCTGAGTGAGAGCTCCTTATTGGCAAATGTGCTCCAGGTCAGCGACAGCAAAGCATTGCAGGTTGGCAAGGCAGCAAGGCCACTAGCACTTGCAGTATGAGAAGTCTCAATCCTCTAAGGAAATGTTTATTCTGTACATTATGGGTTAGATCCATCTGGTAGTTGGTGGTGAGATGAGTCAGACGGATTCTTTAGTATTTAGGATCATGGAAAAGGTTTTCTCAGTTTGTGGGGAAGTGCAATCTGATTTCTCCACTGCAGGTGGTGTTCAACCATAGCAGCATTGCAGGGGGAGAAGAAGTCAAAAGGAGCATAGTTCCTCTATGTTTTCCTGAGTTACTGGGAAAGCTATCTGATTAGATGCTGCCATCACATGGGACTCTAGAAGCCATCTTGGGTAAGGCAGAGCCTATTTAAGGCCCTGAAGCCCAGGCTTAGCGCGCATTTCTCATGTGGATATTGTAGGGACAGGTCACCTCTCTGACAGGGACTGTGATTAGCTGTAGGGAGATGTTGCAGTCAAGTAGGGAAAGAATAGGGACACACCATCCTTCTGGAGACCTCCCCATTTGGGCTCAAACCAGGCCCCATTCCGCCCCTGAAAACAGACGCTGTTGGCACATCTGAGACCCGCTCTGCTACACATTGCTGATATTGCCGTTGGTGTTCCTGGTCGGGTGCCTTCTCGCAAGGTTTGTTGTGAATTACTGGATTATGTATTATAATGGGATTTTATGTAATAGACCAACACAAAGGGGCACATAATTGTCAAGTGAAAGGAAAATGATAAATGGTTTTCAACATTTTTTACAAATAAATATGTGAAAAGTGTGGTGTACATTTGTATTCAGCCCCCCTGAGTCAATACTTTGTAGAACCACCTTTCACTGCAATTACAGCTGCAAATCTTTTTGGATATGTCTCTACCTATTGGTCTTATCTGACCAGAGCCTCTTCTCCCACACGTTTGCTGTGTCCCCCACATGGCTTCTCGCAAACTGCAAACGGGACTTCTTATGGCTTTTTTTCAATAATGGCTTTCTTCTTGCCACTCTTCCATAAAGGGCAGATTTGTGGAGAGCACGACTAATAGTTGTCCTGTGGACAGATTCTCCCACCAGAGCTGTGGATGTCTGCAGCTCCTACAGAGTTACCATGGGCCTCTTGGCTGTTTCTCTGATGAATGCTCTCCATGCCCGGCCTTTCAGTTTAGGTGGACGGCCATGTCTTGGTAGGTTTGCAGTTATGCCATACAGTGCTCCGTGAGATGTTCAAAGCTTGGGATATTTTTTTATAACCTAACCCTGCTTTAAACTTCTCCACAACTGTATCCCTGACCTCACACAGGTGAACTCTATTTACTAATTAGGTGACTTCTGAAGGCAATTGATTCCACTAGATTTTAGTTAGGGGTATCAGAGTAAAGGGGGATGAATACAAATGCACGCCACACTTTTCACATATTTATTTTTTTAAAAATGTTGAAAACCATTTATCATTTTCCTTCCACTTCACAATTATGTGCCACTTTGTGTTGGTCTATCCCATAAAATACATTTACGTTTTTGGTTGTAACATGACAAAAGGTGGGAAATTTCAAGGGGTATGAATACTCAGAGATACTCAGTCCAGGTAGGAATTCTAGTCTAGGGATTTTAGTCACTTGGAAAAAAGAAAACATTCATTCAACCCTACTCATTATGCCATAAAAATCAGCAAATGGAATCTCCTGTGATAGTCAGTGTGAAAGGTAAATTACTACAGAAACAAATGAGAACATTCTTATGCCCCGTACACACGGTCGGATTTTCCGACGGAAAATGTGTGATAGGACCGTGTTGTCGGAAATTCCGACCGTGTGTAGGCTCCATCACACATTTTCCATCGGATTTTCCGACACACAAAGTTTGAGAGCCGGCTATAAAATTTTCCAACAACAAAATCCGTTGTCGGAAATTCCGATCGTGTGTACACAAATCCGAAGGGCAAAGTGCCACGCATGCTCAGAATAAATAAAGGGATGAAAGCTATTGGCCACTGCCCCGTTTATAGTCCCGACGTACGTGTTTTATGTCACCGCGTTTAGAACGATCGGATTTTCCGACAACTTTGTGTGACCGTGTGTATGCAAGACAAGTTTGAGCCAACATCCGTCAGAAAAAATCCTAGGATTTTGTTGTCGGAATGTCCGAACAAAGTCCGACCGAGTGTACGGGGCAGTTCTGAAGAGTCAACAATACAATGATCCAGAGGTAGATATGAGACATCTTGTTTCTGCGTGTCTAAAATTTTAGTCAATGATCAGCGAACAGCTCAGACTGATCTATACCATACATCCATCTGGTATAAGACACAGGAAGCTTGTTAGAGCTCAGTATTAAAGAAAAGGATGTTCTATATGTATTAATATCTGTCCAGTATGGAGAGGTGGATGAGGACACCATAGGTCTAATTCACCAAAACTTGAAGTGACGGTCCATTGCCTACAATGCAATTGCATTTCCTAAGCCTTTGTAGTGCAGACACAGAGTTGTAAAGTTCCTCTAGTAATTTCCCCACCTTCCCACCTTACTGCTACCACCAGCAGTCTGTCCATTTCATCTCTTGTGTGTATTTAAGGACGATAATTGTACGGTGCTATGATCATTGTATTTTTTCATTGTCTATTTAATTAACATTGTAGCCCCCTCCCACTGTATTGTAGGATGGTAGGTAAATTTAGTTGGCTTCCCTGTAATCAGAAAAGCAGGGGTTTATTAGTCAGGGCTGTCTTAAAGGCTCCTACTCTGATTACTTCCCCCGGTATTTTAGAGGATTCTAGAATTAAAGTTGGACAAAGAACAGAGCCAGCAGCCTGAATATTTATGGGACTTCAGCCAGATGCAGGCCCGGTAGGTGTTTGCAGAGCTCATAAATAGTCTGAAGCCTGAGGCAGGTAGTTCAGATCCCCTGGAGGAGACCCCTGTGGTAGAGTACTATAAGGAGCCACCAGGAAGACACACAGGTCCCAGCAAGGCTTAGCTGTGGGAGGGCCTATTCCCAAGCTTAAGTCCTGGAGTCAAGTCGGTTCTGGAGAAGATCACTGCAGACAGCCAGGAGGAAGTTGGTGGGAACGAGTCCAGCTGTCCTATGGTGGTGTAAGTCCTCATCTACCTCACTGGGAAAAGGCTGGTGGATCTCGAAAGGAGGCCACCGATGATCCTGTGGCTGCGTGAGTAAATGACCCCAGTGCTGCAAAGTCAGTGACTGTCATAGTCAAAGTCATAGTCACTTTTTGGATTCGAGATTCTGTGGGACATTCTTTTGAGTACAGTTCTGCAAGATAGTTAAGTAGTCCTCAAGTTGTCTAGTTCTTCACTTTGGGGTTTCCCATGCTCCCCTCATCCCCATCCAAGTTCTATGTTCCAATAAATCCCCCAAAAAGACACCCCTAGACTGTTCCTTTGAGCCAGCGGAAGAGTGAAGAAAATGCTATGTGCCAGGCTGTGAGTGACCTAACTGGGGGAATAGGACTAAGTTCACCAGCGGCTCTAAAGGGGGTGCGCTACATTGGTGAGTAAAATAATAAAGATGTGAAAGAATAGCGTGGAAAACTACCAAAAAATGGGCATATTTCTCAAATGATGTCTTGTTTATGAAGGAATAGAAATTTTTTTTTAATAAAATGTGTGGTTTATTTAGGAACAAAAGCTGAGAATATTTGTGAAGACTTGGTGTGAGTTTGAACGAAAGTGGAGTAATTAATCATTTAAAAAAAAAATGTACAAATAAAAAAAGTGAAACAAAATATAATCAGCACAATATTCAAACTAAAATATTCAGTTCAACAGAATGTTATACAAATCAAATGACCATAGCCTACAGCTAGGCTTAACGTGATTGCTGCCAACACCTCTCAGAGTGTATCCACATGTGACTCTCAATTCAATAATAATAAACAAAAACTGGTTGAGCGCAACCAATGTGAAATAAAAAAAATAAATAAAATCCAAATAATGTAAAAACTCCACCATGATGACCCCACTGCAGAGTCACGCCTAGTATTATATCTCTCAGAAGGCCACAGGGAAATAAATCCTCCTCCTGGTATACTTGGATCATGCTGACCTCGTCCCGGGATCTCAATCAATTGTGTGTGGCCATAAAATGACAAAGGCAAACCATAGTGCTCTCTGCTACAAATATTTATTAAAACTATACGCAGGGATTAAAATACTCACATAAGTATGTGAAAAACATGCATATCATCAACTCTCCATGTTGATATAAGAACGGAAAAAAAAAAATCATCCTCAATGGCGGCACCTCACACCTGTACGCGTTACGCTCTTTGTTAAGCTTCTTCAGGAGAGGGATTTATTTCCCCGTGGCATTCTGAGAGATATAATACCAGGTGTGTGTGACTCTGTAGTGGGGTCATCATCTGGAGGTGAGCAGGCATGCTAGCTAGAGGTGGTGGTCACTGAAGTCACTGGATAATATGAATTAACAATTTTATGATCTATCACCTAGATTTGCACAACGGTGGAATTTTTACATTATTTGGACTTTATTTTTTTTTTATCTTCACATTGGTTGCGCTATACAAGTTTTTGTTTATTATAAATAAAAAAGTGTCTGTTTTAGACCCAAGAGGTCCTTCTGAACCAAGTACAAAAATCTGCACTATTTGGAGGGAAGTCCTTTTGTAACAGAAGGTCTTGTAGTTTAAGTCCCAATAGCTGACTACTAATGTCCACAGTTAGTGTGTAGGCAGGTGCCTATGTTATATTTTGTTATTTGTGCTTAATGTATTTTATGACATGTTTTCCCCTGCCTGTGTGTCTTCCTATTTTTAGGTCATATATACAAGGGAACCAACCTTGTGGAAGGGATTCTGTCATGGAAGTTGTATGTTGAGGACTAATTTACTGTAAGATTCACTTTTTGAACAGCATTTCCCTACGTTGGGACCCATTTCTTAGGGCATCTACATGTATGGACTTTGTACATGGACTTCTTTAACCTAAAGGTATGGGTAGCACCACTAGGGATAACACAGTCAAAGTAAGCACAGTCAATTGAATGCATTAAACAGCAATGAATGTAAGGATAATGATCTGCACTGTGAATTTCTACCTTAAAGTGGATGTAAACCCGAAATATTTTTTTTATGTCATAATGTAGAGAATAAGATTTCCTATCATTTGAGCCCAGTCTTGCCACAAAGAGTTAATCCAGCTCTGAACAATCCTCTTTTGTTGTTCAGTGAGATAAAAGTTGACAAACAGAGAAAAACTTTGTCAATCCTCCCCCTTGCTGTGAGTGACAGGTGATTTACATATCTCTTGCACTAGCCTAAGACATGCATTATTTTTTAATTCCCTCCCCCACTCCTTTCTTCAGCAGCTCTGCAAGGATTGGCTGTTCCACACCTCAGCATGATTTGGCATGCTGAAGTCATGTGGTTACTTTCCTGTCGTTTCACTGGATGTTAGAGATCATAGCAGAAGTTCAGTGTTAGAAATACACAGGAGAAAATGCATATTGACAAGGGGAGTGTAGAGGTGGGCGGGGAGTCTACTGACATCACGACTCCACCCACCGAGCTCCAGACAACAGACCCGCCCACAGAATCTGCAGTTTTTCGGGTCTCATAACAGACAGAGGGGGGACATTTGACAGGTAAAGATACATGCAGGAGGCTTGTATATCCTTATAGATAACCCCTATGGCAGGAGTTTAGAAAGGATGACATTGGGTTTACATCCACTTTAAGTGTAATTTACGTAACTGCACAGTAAAAGGGTTTCTTTCAAAGGAAACAATGTCTGTGTCTTTACTGAAGAGAAGAGAATAATGGGTTATTGCAATATGTAGTCATGGTATATCACAAAGAACTGGGAACTGGAAGTGAAGCTTCACTTAACCCTCTGGATTATGAAATAAGGGAGAAGTACTACAATAAAAACAACTTAGTTAAAACCTAAAGTTATGAATGAATGTGTGTCAAGTGTAAAAGAAGGAGAAGTAGCCAGTTAACAGAGGAAGTGGTGACAGTGGCAGGTGACTTGGGTCTTGGTAGTGAGGAAACTGTTGGTACTTCATGTTCCCCACTTTAGTGGCAGGGTCTCCATACTGGAGTCATGGTGTGTAAGGCTTTGAAATTAAGTACGATGGCTTGTCTGTATGCGCAAGGGTGGGATATAGTTAAAGCGGGGTTCCACCCAAATTTTGAACAATATCTGTATGTATTCTCTTCCTTGCCTAGATGCTGACATGCCGTTTAAAAAAATTTAAATCGCCGTAATTACCTTTTATTTTTCTATTCTTCTTTGCACTTCCTGGTTCTCCTCCCGTGGGAGTAGGCGTGTTTCTAGCCTCTCCCAGACTCCGCACAGTCTCCTGGGAGCTAGCCTCAGGCTTCCCAGGATGCCACTGAGCATGTGCGGGAACGAGCGGTGAATGCTGGGAGCACAGCATTCACCGCATCCAGGAAATAAATGCTTGTGGGCTTCAAATGCCCACAATGAAGATGGAAACCGCCTGCAGTGAATAATATAAGTTATTCTTTCCGACGAAATCTGACACAGGCGGACATATTACACACAATATGTGAGTATGTAATGCTGAGAAGAAAAGTTTGTGAATGAACTCAAAAAAAAAAAAAAACGATAGATAGGTGGACCCCCGCTTTAAGGATGCAGTATTAGGATGTAAAGAAGCTGATTGAGTAAAGTACATGTTCAGCAATACTTTCTTAAAATGCTTTGGAGTCATGAGTCGGGACAGGTGGGAATAGACCTTGTCACCGCCTGGGAAGATAAAGAAGACACAGTCCTTTTGAAAGGGTGTGCTACCGTGAATACATTGTGGCCTCTGGCCTGAAGGAGATAATGCTACCTGAAGTAAGTGTCATATGGAGATGACATAGTTGGACTATTCCCAAGGTTCCCCTAGCGGCAGACATGACACTCTTACCTCTCTTGCAGTACTCCCAGGGTTGCACAGCCTTGGAGGCATTACTGACAGGATTTTCTGCTGTACATATATAGGTAAAGTTGATATTACTGGGAGGTACGAACACAACGTTCTGTGTCTGGTTAACATTACTGCTGTTTAAACTCCTCCAGGTGATGGACACATTGCTTCCATTTACAGAACATGTCACGCTGCCCTCACATGTACTATTATCAGTTACATTGGAGCTGATGGTAACATCCTCAGATGTTAGATTATCTGGAGGGAAGAAAAATCAGATATCATAAGTGTCTTCACAGGAACCCATATTCCTCAGTGGAAAAAACAAGCCCCACCCACATCCACGACTCACAGCATCCAACACTCCTGCCCCTGCAGAACCAATCAGATACACATGACCTAAAGTAAAACTAAAGGCAACCCTTTTTTGTTAGTTTTTGGATATAGTAGAGATAGATTAGAACCCTTGTCATATTTTTATTGCTGTCTGTGCCCCTGTTAGGGAGATTCACCCTCTCTGTTTTTCATGTGTACCATTATAACCCTGTGAAAAGAAAATCCAAAGTTTTGGGCTGTCACAAAAACAGGAATAAAGTGTAAATCTTCTGATGCAAACACTTGTTCTGGTCATTTCTGGTTCAGGTTGGAGGAATTTCCTCTTACTACTTGTTGTGGCTATGGTGCAGGAAGTGAAGGAACATTTCCCCAGTGGGACACGGAGAGCTGACTGGGGTTATAACCCTCCCTTACTCTATCCAAAATGAGTTCTACTTGCACATCTATCCCTCAGTGTTACATACGCTTTATTACCAAAAGTATTGGGACACCTGCCTTTACACACACATGAACTTTAATGGCATCCCAGTCTTCGTCCGTAGCTTTCAATATTGAGTTGGCCCACCCTTTGCAGCTATAACAGCTTCAACTCTTCTGGGAAGGTTGTCCACAAGGTTTAGGAGTGTGTCTATGGGAATGTTTGACCATTCTTCCAGATGCGCATTTGTGAGGTCAAGCACTGATGTTGGAGAGAAGGCCTGGCTCTCAGTCTCCACTCTAACTCATCCCAAAGGTGTTCTATCTGGTTGAGGTCAGGACTCTGTGTAGGCCATTCAAGTTCCTTCACCCCAAACTTGCTCATCCATGTCTTTATGGACCTTGCTTTGTGTACCGGTCCAAATCATTTGGTGGAGGGGCGATTATGGTGCAGGTTTGGGCTTGGCCCCTTAATTCCTCTGAAGGGAACTCTTAAGGCGTCAGCGTACCAAGACATTTTGGACAATTTCATACTCTCAACTTTATGGGAACAGTTTGAGGATAGTCCCTTCCTGTTCCAACATGACTGCGCACAAGTGCACAAAGAAAGGTCCATAAAGACATGGATGAGCGAGTTTTGGGTGGAGGAACTGGCCTGCACAGAGTCCTGATCTCAACCCAATAGAACACCTTTGGGATGAATTACAGCATAGACTGCAAGCCAGGCCTTCTCATCCAACATCACTGACTGACCTCAAAAATGCACTTCTGGAAGAATGGTCAAATATTCCCATAAATACACTCCTAAACCTTGTGGACGGCCTTCCCAGAAGAGTTGTAGCTGTTATAGCTGCAAAGGGTGGGCCAACTTAATATTGAACCCTACGGACTAAGACTGGGATGCCATTAAAGTTCATGTGCCTGTAAAGGCAGGCGTCCCAATACTTTTAGTAATATAGTGTATATGCTGAAAGATATCTCAGGCAGTTCACATAAGATCTCACACATTTCAGTGATACTTACTGAACACTGTGATATAACAGTTACATAACATTAGCTGTGTAGGTTTAATGAAAAGTACATGGTAGTTCCCTTGGTCTTCCAGTCTTAATTGAGTTATTATTAAGGATCCATCAGATGTGCTGCTCAGTCTTCCTTCCTTCTGGTAATCTACAATATGAGGTGATTCTTGTGGTTCTGTTCTAGCAATTGTAACTCCTTTATAACTCCAAAGAAAGGCTGCAGACCCAGTGTGACCAACATTTAGGGTGACAGATGCTCCCACAGCACCAATTACATCTCTGTCTTCACACAGTTCCTCGCTCGTCACATCTGATGAAAAAATTAGATTGGAATCAATTAATAAAAGGAAAAACATTTGTGATAGTCATCATAATACAGAGACTTAAACTGGCCATGCACCAGTAAAATTTTATTGAAAAAATGTTCATTTTGCTGGATTTTGTGGGGTCAAGATGGTGTTAATTTTCGACTGTAGTGATGAGAACATTTGAAGGAGTGAGCTAGAAAACTTGAATGAGCACAATGCGCACGTTGTGAATGTGGTTTTTATTTTGGAACAAATTGTATATATTGTAACGGAACCCGTTTAATACATTTGGGATTCAATTCAAATAGAAAGGTCCGGATTACATTTTAAGTCCATTTGAACAGAATTAGTTGACTCAATTAAGGAAAAAAGTGTATTTTGTCAAATTAAAAAAAAAAATGAAAATCTAAGCATGTATGGCCAGAATTAGAGGGACCCACTCTTGGCAGGGGTGACATGGAGGGGGCATTATTGCATTGTTGTTGTGTCTGGGTGTGTACAGTCTTGTCTGATAGTTGGTAGACCTTATTTTGATATTATGTTAGTGTTTTTCTGCTTTTCTTCCTCATTCATTTTGCCTTTTTACTATTATTATTGTTATTATAATAATACAGCTCCAACAGTTTGTGCAGCGCTTTACAACATGAGGGTAGACAGTACAGTTACAATGCAATTCGATACAGGAGGAATCAGAGGGCTTTGCTCGTTAGAGCTTACAATCTAAAAAAGGAGGTTCAGGTGATGCAAAAGGTAATAACTGTGGGGGATGGGCTGATGGTGATAGTGGAAATACAGTTGTTAGGTGGAGGCAGGATAGAGAAAGGTTTTCAGGGATCGCCTAAAAGTGGTCAGAGTATTAGATAGCCAGACAGATTGGGATAGGGAGTTCCAGAGAATGGGAGAGGCTCAGGAAAAGTCCTGGAGATGAGCATGGGAGCTAGAGAGCAGAAGGTCTTGGGGGAAATGATAAGAACGATTTGGTTGGTATTTTGAGATCAGGTTAGTGATGTTGATGGAGGCCGAGTTGCTTTGTAAGTTGTTGTTGGTATTTTAAATTTAATTCCTTGGGTGAGCGGAAGCCAGTGGAGGGATCGGCAGAGAGGGATAGCAGACGCTGAACGTTTGGTAGGTGGATGAGATTGGCAGCAGCATTCTTAATGGACTGAAGGGGGAATAACCTATGTAAAGGTAGTCCAATAAAGAGGGATTTGCAGTAGTCAAGGTGAGAGATGACCAGGGAGTGAACTAGGAGCTTTGTGGTGTCATTAGTTTGGAAGGAACAAACAAAGGTTTGGGGGGGAGGCACACCCTAAACATATATTTCTCTGGTTCTATTGGTTAGGAAGGGGCGCATTTTGGAGATGTTGTGGAGGTTGAGGTGGCAAACGGCAAACTTTGGACAGTGATTGGATGTGGGGCCAAAAGGATAGTCCAGAGTCCAGGACTACACCTGGCATAGGAGGACGGGATGATGGTTCTGCCATTGATCTTGAGAAGTCAGGGGAAAGGGGCACATGGGGGAAATTATTGTAAGCCTTTTATTAAATGTTCATTTTGTTGGATTTTCTAATGGTCAACTCCACATTCATTTTGAAAATTTGAAGGAGCCGGATAGAAAACCTTTCTTGAATGAGTGAATTTCTAAGAGCCGGTTCACACAGGGGCAACACGACTTGCAGGCCGACTCTGTGAAGCGACCTGCACACGACTTCAGCAGCGGCTTGCAAAACGCCTTCTGTATAGAAGTCAATGCAAGTCGCTGCACGTCGCCCCCAAAGTAGTACAGGAACCTTTTTCTAAGTCGGAGCGACTTGAGTCGCTCCTATTAGAACGGTTCCATTGTACAGAACGGAACGTGACTTGTCAGGCGGCTAAGTCACCTGACAAGTCGCCCCTATGTGAACCGGCTCTCATAGTGACTGTGGTTTTCATTTGCCAACAAATCGTATTTATTGTAATCAGGGCTGGCCCAAGACATTGAGCTGCCTAGGTCCAAGAATGAAATGAAAAAAAAAAAATCACGCCCTTCCAGCAAAGAGACATTTCCATAAAGCAAAGAGACATCCCCAAATAGTAAAGAGACAGCCCCAAATATTCAGCAAAGAGACATTTCCATAAATTCAGTAGAGATATTTCCATAAAGCAAAGAGACATCCCCATATAGTAAAGAGACAGCCAAATCCATCAAAGAGACATGCTCCCTCCTGCAAAGAGACATATCCTCTCCTGCAAAGAGACATATCCCCTCCTGCAAAGAGACATATCCCCTCCTGCAAAGAGACATGCCCCTCCTGCAAAGAGACATATCCCCTCCTGCAAAGAGACATATCCCCTCCTGCAAAGAGACATATCCTCTCCTGCAAAGAGACATATCCCCTCCTGCAAAGAGACATGCCCCTTCTGCAAGTAGACATGCCCAAAAACATCAGCTCACAGGTATATGAATTGTGCAGCACCACGAAAGCTCCCCATTCCTCTTCACTGCCACCGACCAGCTAAGCTCTGATCCCAGCTCAGTGATGCAACATGCGACCACATTTCCAAACTGCCATTAGGGGACACAATGATGCAATTATACATTGGAGGTTATTCCTTCTCTGGGTCGGATCGCTGCTGGTAGTAGTTAACATGAGTGGCGGCCGGTGGTATTTTTCTTGGGGGGGGGGCGGCAAACAGTGCACAGCCAGTCACCCTCCCCTGGTTGATCACCTGCACCTCCCCCGCTCGGGCGACTGGTTTCCCCTAAGTCTCCTCTCCTCGCGTCTCTTCCCTCCTCCTCCCAGCGGCAAGCAGAGATCCTCCTCAGGCTTCCCCTCAGACGAACAGCCAGCTAGCTTCCCCTGCATCTCCTCGCGTCTCCTCCCTCCTCCTCCTGGGGGCCACCCTAGCCTCTCAGGACCCACTTCCTGATTGGCCAGGAGAAGAATTAGTGTGATAATAGTGAATATTCATTCACTAATGTCACACAACTGGATGGGCTTTGGGCGTAGGGCTCTGTGCCCCGAGCCCACCCTATTTTGAAGCCTATTAGAGCCTCTGGGTCTAATCACGTGCTTAAAAAAAACACCCTATTGGAATCCATGCATCCGGCGCCCTGTATATAGATTGGGGGCTGGGCGCATGGCTGGGGGGGGTGCCCGTGCGCCCCTTATGGACGGGCCGCCACTGGTTGACATATATATTACAGGGTGTTGCTTGATTGTATGTCATAGTTTTTACCTTTTTTACAAATAAAATATATACTTATTAATCAACAGCCTCATGTTGTGCTGTTAATTTCCACTATTTTTGACAGTAGGGTTCCTATTTTCCTGGTGCATACCAATTTGAATGTGGCATGGTGGAGGTCTACCTATTCTGTGTGCATCAATAGAAACAAACAGCCCCATAGCCTAGGATTGGCAAGGAATCCCCCTTCTCTTCCTCCCATCTCCCTTCTCCAAGCTAACAGACTGCTCTGTCCATTGTTAACTCTTTCCTGTGAAGGACAAAAGTTCAGGGCAAGAGCCAGAAGCATTGAAAGTTGTAAACTGCAAGTGCTGGGGTAAGATATTAAACAAAAATAGTTCACTGGGGAATGTTTATTGTATTGTCCTCAATGGGGGGTATGAATAAAAACTGCATGGTGCAAAATCTGGTGCAGCTCTGCAAAGAAACCAATCAGGTCCCAGGTTTTATTTTCAAAGCTTCATTGAATAAGCTGAAGTTGGAAGCTGATTGGTTACCATGCACAGCTGCACTAGATTCTGAGCGCTCCAGTTTTAGTAAATCTCCCCCTGTGTGTTAAGCTAAAAAATGCTAAAGGTTTAATACTACTCCTAACAAAATTAACATTCTCTCCTTCCTCTGTAAATGAAACCCTAATGAGTCTGATGATGGTGTGGTGGTGAGGATGGAGGGAGCTACATCAGGGGGATGAGAAATACAGTATGATACAATAGAGGAGATGGAGAAAGAAGGTTTTTACATCAACCCACTTTTCTTCTTGCGTCTTAGTAAATTTTTCGATTAGTCAGAGTGTTTTTTTGAGGTTTTTTTGCAAGCATGTCCGGACCGAACACTATCGTCATCATATTTTTAGACACCAACCCTATTTTTTTTATATTTTATTATGAAATTGGGACTAATATTGTATTTGTTTGCACTAAAATTCATCTTAGTGTACTTTTTCCTTAAAATATGCATCTGATGAATATCTGCTCAAATATTGTGCGATATAAAAAATTGCAACTGCCACCATTTAATTCTTTGGGGTCTCTGATTTCAGTAAATCTATAATTGTTTGGGCGGTTTAAAATTTTTTTTAGCAAAACATGCTGACATTATCATGCCTGCAAAAAAATAAAAAAAATGTCCAGGTAGACAAGTGGTTAATGCACATTAACAACATTACTGTATTCATATCAATCTGAGTACTTTTATATGTATATTTAAAAAAAACACGAATTGTTTACTTTAACAAATAATATAAATATATCCATATATGCTGCAAGATATCTTTGTTTGATCGCACTCATTACAAAGAAAACCAAATTCCAGTGACACTTACTGAATACTGAGAGATGATATTCACAGTACTCATTCTGTGTAGGTGTGAGGGTGACTAGTGCTTTGTAGGTCCCACGATCTTCCAATCTTAGTTGGGTTATAATTAATGATCCATTAGATGTACTGTTTAGTCTCCCTTCTTTCTGGTAATCTTCAATATAAGGTGATTCTTGTGCTTTTGTTCTGGCAATTGCCTTTTGATTTTCATGAGCTCGCCAAACAATGGATGTAGCCCCAGTGTGACCAACATTTAGTGTGACAGTTCCTCCCACAGCGCCATTTAAATATCTCTTTCCACATTGTGCCTCACTCAGCATATCTAATGAAAAATTAGAATGAAATTAATCAATAAAAGGAAAAACCATTTGTAGTAATACTCATAAAACGAAGACATAAGATAACCATACTCTAGTAGAATTTTGCTCAAAGATGTTCAATTCATTGGATTTTCTAATGGTCAGTGGGGTCAAATTCACATTCCTTCTTGACTGTAGTGATGAGAAAATTAAAATTTTGAATTTGAAAGATTGAATATCTATAACTATGAACGTGGTTTTCATTCCAGAACAAATCGTATATATTGTAATGGAACCAATTTAATACATCTGGGATTCCATTCAAATAGAAGGTCCAGACACCAGTAGAATTTTGCTCAAAGATGTTCAATTTGTTGGGTTTTCTAATGGTCAGTGGTGTCAAACCCACATTCCTTTTTGACTGTAGTGATGAGAAAATTTAAATTTTGAATTTGAAGGATTGAATTTCTAACTGTGAACTTGGTTTTCATTCTAGAACAAATTGTTTATATTGCAATGGAACTAATTTATTACATCTGGGATTCCATTCAAATAGAAGGTCCAGACACCAGTAGAATTTTGCTCACAGATTTTCAATTTGTTAGGGTTTCTAATGGTTAGTGGGATCAAATGGACACTCCTTTTTTGGCTGTAGTGATGAGATAATTAAAATGTTAAATTTGAAGGATTGAATTTCTAACTGTGAATGTGGCTTTCATTCCAGAACAAATCATATATATTGTAATGGAACTAATTTATTACATCTGGGATTCTATTCAAATAGAAGGTCCAGACAACAGTAGAATTTTGATGTTCAATTCGTTGGGTTTTCTAATGGTTAGTGGGGTCAAATTGACATTCCTTTTTGATTGTAGTGATGAGAAAATGTAAATTTTGAATTTGAAGGATTACATTTCTGACTCTGAATGTGATTTTCATTCCAGAACAAATCGTATATATTGTAATTTAACCAGTTTAATACATCTGGGATTCCATTTAAATAGAAGGTCCAGACAAAATTTCATGGGCTTTGGAAATAAATTAGTTATCTCAGTGATGGAAAAAAACTATATTTTGACAAACAATTTTTCTACGAATGAAAATCTAATTATGTATGGTCAGCATTGGAGGGATCCACTCTTGGCAGGGGTGACATGGATGGGGCATTATTACATTGTAATTGTGTCTGGGTCTATACAGCACAGTGGATGTAAAAGAAAATACAAAACAGATGCAAAATAAACCAAAATCCCTGTGTTGGAGATATTCTGAGTGCAGGAATCCACTTACAGTAGCAAAAAGAGAACCTTCTAGTGAATCTGTCTATTCAGAGAATACAGTTATGACTTTTGTTTCATCTACAATTAATATTCTGCTACCCCTATAAAAATTAGTAAGTGGTAACTCATGTAAAAGTCAAAGTGATAGATAAATTATTACGGAAACAAATGAGGACATCCTTACAGTTCTGAAGAGTCAACAACACAACAATCCAGAGGTAGAAATTAGACATTTTTGTTTCTTCGTGTCAATTGTTTTAGTAGAATGCCAGCAGACAACCCAGACTGATCTACATCATATATCTGGTATAAGCCACAAGAAGTCTGTGGTAGCTCAGCAGAAAAAAAGGGGATGTTCTCTATGTACCAATATATATCTAGTTTAGAATTTTGAGTAAGCAAAAACTAAAGAAAACGGCAAAAAAAAAAAAATCAAATGTGTGGCGATTTTAGACACAAGATTTGAGAATATTTGTGTCAATTTGCACCTACTGTATGTAGAGAAAATGGAAGTTTAAAATAAATAACTAAATAAATAATTTCATAAATACAAAAATAGGTGTCTGTTTTGGACCTAAGAGATGATAGTTCTCTTCTGAGCCCAAACAAATCTACACCATTTGGAGAGAATGTAAAGTCCTGTTTTTACAGAAGACCTTGTTGTTTTAGTCCCGGTAGGTGCCTATCAATATCTATAGTTATTATACTTAAAGATACTATCTATCTATCTATCTATCTATCTATCTATCTATCTATCTATCTATCTATCTATCTATCTATCTATCTATCTATCTATCTATCTATCTATCTATCTATCTACACCAGGGGTTCTCAACCTTTTTAGGAGCGAGGGCCACAAGGAGCGGAGCGGGCAGATGACAAGTCTGTGGCCACTCTGCATATACAGATCAGACACGGACACATCCCGCTCTACTCTATGGGCCCTCCGATCCGATCCTCCCAAACAGAAGGGAAGGAGTCCCTTCTGTTATTTTAAGTGGAACAGATTATTGATGGGCGCGTGTAAATGGACACAAATCCATTTTCTTCTGCCACTCTATAAAGCTGATTAGAGGGTCCAACTAAAAAACAGACAGGTGGACCCGATCGGACAGATAGTGTGAAAGGGACCTAAGGCTGCTTTCACACTGATGCACTGTGGTTTATCTGCACCTCAACTGACCTCAGTCTTCACTTCTTTCTCAGGATTCCTGCAGGTATCGCTGGCTGCTGCTGTCCCCCAGGGCTGTTACTGCTGGTGGGTACTGCTGGCTGGTACTGCTGGCGGGTACTGCTGGTGGATACTGCTGGTTGGTGCTGCTGGTGGGTACTGATGGCTGATACTGCTGGTGGATACTGCTGACTGGTACTGCTGGTGGGTACTGCTGGCTGATACTGCTGGTGGATACTGCTGGTTGGTGCTGCACTGCTGCTGGTGGGTATTGCTGACTGGTACTGCTGGTGGGTACTGCTGGCTGATACTGCTGGTGGATACTGCTGGATGGTGCTGCTGGTTGGTACTGCTGGTGGGTACTGCTACCTGGTCTATCTATCTAAAAAAGCTGACAATCGAGTTCTTTAGTTTGGTTAATGAAGCTGTATTAGATAAAATAATTGTCTTTAGTCCAACAAGGTTTGAAAATTTGTCACAAGACTTAAATAAGGATATTAAGCATTGGGGGTTGATTGTTTAAAGGCAAACAAACTATTCACTTTGAAGTGGAATTTTCCCCAGAGCATAGCGAATGAGGCAAAGCTCTGCTGACTTCCATCACCCAACCATGTGCAGCAGAAATGCGATTTTTTAAATTTTCCATGCACATGATTGGATATTGTTTTTTCAATGTGAAACTTCACCACACTCACTAAGTTCTGGGCCAAATTCTCTTGCAAAGTGCAACTTCCCTTGTATAGGGAACAGTCTATTTGCCTTTTGTAAATCAAGCTCAAAGCTTTAAGCAGACTTTACCCATAACAACTTGATAAGAAATAATGTTCTTTGTCAAGGAGCATACATTCCACATGAATAATTATGCTACCAAAATGAGTGTGTGCTTTAAATTGCCTCCAGCATTGCTCCTGCCTATTCTTGCTGGAGGCTGCCATTTTGCTGAAGCCCAGAGCACATGAGCAGCAGTAACTCTTTAGGCTATCAGCAGATCGGCCCCTACGTTTTCAGCACATTGTCAAAAAATAGAGAGCAACTGAGTGTGTGCAGAGCAGGGTGAGACAGTGTATTACTGGATTTTATTTAGGTATAGGCACTTATTTTTAGTGTTTTACATCACTATACCTGCAAAAGAGACCAGCCTGAAGTCATCTAGTAGTAATTTTCTGACAAAAGTGCCACTTTAAAAATTTATGAATTGAGCCAATTGTGTTTCCCTTGTCAGACCACTAACGCATAGAGGAGAAAAGTCGAGCCTTGCTTACCAAAAATTTGTAGTTGTCAGATTGGTAATACTTAGTATACAATAAAAAAAGGGATATTGGATATGGATGTAGCAATATCCCCGTAATGCACAACCCAAACATCCAATATGGTGAGTGAGGAGCAGTCGTAACACTGAACAGATTGGAAATTTCAGCAGATGGCAGCTGGTTTCCATTAAAAAATGTATCTCAGATTTTGGACTATATGACCCATAGTCATGTGGGGATCTCTGGAAGCCACCTAACTCTGTACTGTGTCATGGACCAGGGTTTGTCCTCCTCATTTCTGGTGGGTTTCCCCTCATTTCTGGAGGGTTTGATGGGAGGTGACGTGTTCCTCCTCTGTGTGCTTTGCTGAGAGCAGTCTGCAGGTTTACACATTGGTGATCACAGTTTTTACATTTATGGATTAATGTTGGTCTTTCAATAAATCCACCTTTTTTGACCTACATTATATGCAGGCATTTTTTCTTTCCATATTTCCTCTGATGAGAGTGTTTGGCTTTCCACTTTGGCTGTCCACCATCCGAGTTCCAGCCTTACGTCCATCCACATGACTTCCTGGATCCATCTTTGAAGCTCGTTGGATTTCTTGGACGTATCTTTGGAGTTCGCTGACTGGGCAACTTTAGCGTGATTGACTCACTGTCGCTGACAGTAGAGTATTTACCCCTTACTCTGGGTGAAGGACACACTATCCTTGGTGTTCTGTGTGCTATCATGGCCATTGCATTCCACTTCTGAACAACAACTTTGCCTTATGGTGGACTCTACATATGTTTACCTATATGGCTTTTGACCTTTGGGACTTTCCATTTGTGTTTTTAGCACCATATTTTTTCACATGTTTATTCATTTTTGTGATTCATCACTGTATGATTAATTGTTTTGTTGCATGTCTGCACATTTTCATATACTGCTGATATATTGTTTGTTATCACTTTAGTGCTACATTTTACCATTTTTTTTAAATATGGTACTGTATGTAATGAAAACTGAAAAGTTTTGTTTAAAAAAAAAATGTATTTACATGTTCATAAGCAAAGACAGAAGGAAACGGTGAAGGCAAAATATAAGCTTTTAAGTACGTACCAAAAATTTTTTTTCTAGTTTTGGATAGAGCAGAGGGGGTTCCGAAACTGTTGTGTTTTCATTGCTGTCTGTGTTCCCACTGATATTCAGCCTCTCCATCTGTCCTGGTGACCATTATCAGTGAGCAGTGGTGGCTGGTGCTCAATTATTTGGGGGCGGTGGCAAACCAACTCCACCCCAAACCCCACAGGAGATGGACAGACGAGAAGGCGGAAGGCCTGAAGCCCTCCTTACCTTACGGGATGACATTTCGATCTCCTCTGTCCGAGCCAGGGAGTGCTGAAAGCAGTGGTGGCTGTTGGGTCATGCTTCCCCTTATGGAGTTCAGTGGCAGCTGGAGGATCGGACTTCCCCTCATCTCTTGACATGGGGCTTGACTTTGAGGGAGCTGGAGCCCTGGACCGGCATGGGCATCAGGGACCAGTCGTAGCCCTTCAGCACCTGGGACACTGCCTCCCTGATACAGGCGGGGAACCTCTCATCCATAGTCCTGCCGTCTGGGTCCTTCTTGGAGATCCCGGGGCCCCTGAGCGATCATCACCCCTCAGAGCCAGCCAGGGACAGCGGAGAGTTCGAAATGTGGGACATGGAGCTGGCTAGTGTCCAGCCATGCGTCTCCTCCCTCCTCCTCCCTCCAGGCCAATAGGATCACTTCTCCTTTCGGCCAATCAGGAAACGGGTCTCAGGACCCACTTTATGATTGGCCGAGAGGTGAACCAGTGTGAGAATAGCGAATATTCATTTGTATTGTCACACAACTGGGTGGGCTCGGGGAGCAGTACTCTGCCCCAAACCCACCCTTTTTTGAAGCCTATTAGAGCCTCAGGCTCTAATCATGTGCTTTGGAATTCATGGTCTGGCACCCTATATGTAGATCAGGGGGCCGGATGCATGGACAGGAGGGGCGGCGCCCGTGCACCCCTAATGGACGGGCCACCACTGTCAGTGGGACAGAAGGTGATGGGAAATGCAAAATTTCACAGTTGTCATCAGAACAGGAGGTGGGGGGGAATCTTCCAAAAAAGTAATTTGAATAAAACAAGCTAGAAAAGCTCCAACACAGGATGGATCTGTGGGAGCCTAGAGTAGCGCAGTGCCATGTCCTCAATAGTAGTAGAAATTTGAAAAGCACAAAAAAATGGACTTTAAAGGCACCAATTTTACTAAAAATAAAGTAAATTGTATTACATATATATTACAAAAACATGTTAAAAATACTGCCCAATGCAGTGATGACTAAACCTCTCAAATGTGGATCAAACACATCAAAAACATGCAAAAATAAGACATATAATGTATACTGAATAAAAACATGAATTGCTAGCTTTACATGTTTCGCAAGAACGCTTCTTCAGGAGGTGAGTAATTTCTAAGAGAGGAAAATGAGGCAGTCAATAATAGTGTTAATGGTGTACAGTCAGTATAAATTATTTCTCTCAGGGAACCTATGGGCCCACCATGGCAGCAGACCGGACAAGACCAGATACAGGGCATGCAAGTAATACAGTGGACAACACGTGGGGGCGTGCCTAATAAGGATGGTAAGAAAGTATTGTGAATTGGGTACACCATGCAACAACATATAGTGCAATCAGGCACTAAATGTGGGTATATCAAATATAACCGTGGATAATATAGATAGCCAACACCCCCATGTATCAAAGAGACCTGTGCTGATATATCCAAAGAAAGTATGTAAAATATGAATCACTACCTTTAAATGCAGTATAGATGACTAAACTTCAGTTTGATAGTAGTAATAGAAAGGCATAAAGCAGCCTAGCGAATATTAGGCGGCAAATGGACTACCTATAAAATGTATGAATATATAATTACTATAGAAAAGGATTCCAGCAGTATGTAGGGTCTGTGTATGTATAAAGGGTGAAGAGCACACCATAATAAAAAGCATAATAGTCTCACCTAAAGCTTGGGTAGTAAATTATATGACACAAGCCAGATATTCAATCCAAATTTCTTGAAAAGAAGGATGTAGCCAGATGGTAAAGGTTTATACCTAAACCGCAACCTAAGCCAGCAGGCTTGGTATGTGTGGCATCTATAACAAAGCACTGAAATTAGTACAGCAGGGAAGAAAAAGGCAATCACTAGGTACAAGCTGGAGTATAAAACAAAAGGGATGTCATACCATCTGTAATCAAATAGGCAGGCAAACAGGTCCAAGCATCCAGGTGGTAGGTAGGTATGTTGGCCGTGATATAGGGCTGAACAAACAGCCCTATATACACGTCCCAATCAGGTGTGCGGTAATCACTTCCGCATCACCTGACTCAGCCGGGGTTGTGTGCGCACTATCGCCGCAATCGCGCATGCGCAGTACAAAAATCACCGCAACAGGCGCGACCATGGCCACGGGAACGTCACACACGTCGCAGGCAGG
Source organism: Lithobates clamitans (assembly GCA_037952925.1). Taxonomy (NCBI): domain Eukaryota; kingdom Metazoa; phylum Chordata; class Amphibia; order Anura; family Ranidae; genus Lithobates; species Lithobates clamitans. The sequence continues at coordinate 185,725 of JBBGZY010002881.1, read as the reverse complement.
CACGCGGAAGCTACTTCCACATCGCCTGATTAACCTGAGGCGCGTGCGCGAACACCACCTACACGCCCGCGCAAGCGCAGCACAACGGGGCACTGCAGCAAGTGAGACCGTGGCCAAAGGAGTGTCACACTCAAGAGACCAAGACTGGAAGCTCCCCCTAATGTGGATTTCAGACACTACACTGGAGGAAAGAAAACAGTGAGTGGGCGATAGTAAGAGACAAGAAGAAAACCAAACTAACCACAAGGATGTAGATAGGGAAAGGGGGGGGGAAATAAAACACTACTTGCATGCCCTGTATCTGTTCTTGTCCGGTCTGCTGCCATGGTGGGTCCATGGGTTCCCTGAGACAAATATTTTATACTGACTGTAAGCCATTAACACTAGTATTGACTTTTTCCTCTCTTAGAAATTACTCACCTCCTGAAGAAGCGTTCTCACGAAACATGTAGAGCTAGCAATTCATGTTGTTATTATTCAGTAAACATTATATGTCTTATTTTGACATGTTTTTGATGTGTTTGATCCACATTTGAGAGGTTTAGTCATCATTGCATTGGGCAGTATTTTTTTAACATGTTTTAGTTATATGTATGTAATAAAAATAGGATTTTTTATAACAGCTTACCTGTAAAATCCTTTTCTTTCGATGGACATCACGGGACACAGAGCCTCAGTAATAACTGATGGGTTATATAGGTATCACTAGGTGATTGGACACTGGTCACACCCTAAACAGGAAGTTCAACCCCCTATATAATCCCTCCCCTTGCAGGGATAACTCAGTTTTGTAGCCAAGCAATATAAGTGTATTAGACGAGGCGGGACCTCTGTGTCCCATGATGTCCATCGAAAGAAAAGGATTTTACAGGTAAGCTGTTATAAAAAAATCCTATTTTCTTTCTCGTACATCATGGGACACAGAGCCTCAGTAATAACTGATGGGATATCCCAGAGCAATGCTACCTGAGGGGAGGGGAACCACAACCAAGTAGGGTGCAATCAGACCTGAGCACCCTGTACCACTGCCTGCAGCACACTATGCCCAAAGGCGATATCCTCATGCCTTCTCACACCCACCTGATAAAATCTGGTGAATGTATGAACTGAAGACCAGGTTGCCGTCTTGCAGATTTGAGCCATAGAGGCCCAGTGATGCACTGTCCAAGAAGCACCAATAGCTCCTGTGGAATGTGCTTTGATCTGAAACGGAGTAATCTGTTTCAAACCGTAAGCCTGAATAATCAATTGTCGAATCCATTTAGAAATGGTAGATTTTGACGCTGCCTGTCCTCTACTGGGACCCTCTGGCAGCACGAACAAAACATCCGTTTTGCAAATTTGAGCAGTTGCTTCCAGATAGGCCTTGACTGCTCTTACTACATCCAAAGAATGCAGTGACCTTTCTTCCGAAGAACAGGGATCTGGAAAAAAGGAAGGCAGAACAATGTCTTGGTTTAGATGAAAATCTGAAACCACCTTCGGTAAAAAACTAGGATGAGGGCGCAATACCACTCTATCCTTGTGCATAATCCAAAAAGGCTCTTTACAGGAAAGAGCTGCTAATTCTGATACTCTTCTAGCAGAAGAGATGGCTACCAGAAAAATTTACTTCCTTGTCAGCAAGACCAAAGGAATCTGACGTATTGGTTCAAAGGGCTGTTTCTGTAAAACAGACAGAACCAAGTTCAAGTCCCAGGGATTTAGGTGCGCCTTAACCGGAGGATTAAGACGCGTCACCCCCTGCATAAAGTTTCGGACCAAAGAATGCGAAGCAAGTGGCCGTTGAAATAATACTGATAAGGCCGAGACCTGGCCCTTGATGGTACTCAAGGCCAGCTTCATCTCTAATCCCAATTGTAGAAAATCAAGAATTCTACCAATCACATATTTTCTGAGATGTCAACCCCTGGATTCACACGAGGATACATAAGCTTTCCAGACTCTATGATAAATTACTCTGGAAGCTGGCTTCCTTGCATTGATCAAGGTAGATATCACAGGACGTAAAACCCCACGGCTCTTCAGAACCTGGGTTTCAATAGCCAAACCGTCAATTTTAACGTTTGTAAGGCAGGATGGAACACTGGACCCTGAGATAACAGGTCTGGGCGTGACGGTAGGGTCCACGGGGAACCCACCATCATCCTTACTATTTCTGCATACCAAGTCCTCCTGGGCCAAGCGGGGGGCTACCAGAAGTACCGACCTTCCTGCCTGATCCTGCAAAGGAATCGTGGCAGTAGCAGAATATGCGGGAATGCATAAACCAGTGAAAACCGATGCCACGGAATCACCACAGCATCCATCCCGTATGCAAGAGGATCTTTTGTCCCTGCCACAAATTTGATATAAGCCACTGCTGTGGCATTGTCGGACTGGATCCTGACTGGGCAACCCTGTAGCCTGAGAGTCCAGTCCTTTAGGGCTAGATATGCCGCACGGATCTCCAGAATGTTGATGTTAGAGACCTCTCGGTCTTGGACCATACCCCTTGGACCGCAGACTGTTCCAGAACTGCTCCCCAATCCGAAAGACTGGCATCCGTTGTTACCACCGTCCAGGTGACCGGTAGGAAGGATTTCCCTTTCTGCAAGCTTTCGGGTATTAAACACCAATTGAGGCACTGACACACTGCATGAGACAAGTGCATCGGAAAATCTTCTTGTTCCAGGCCAACAGGATACTGTGTTGCAACAGTCCTGACTGAAACTGAGCATAGGGAACTGCTTTGAACGAAGCTACCCTCTTTCCCAGCAGCCTTATACAAAGGCGGACAGAAGGACCCTTCTTGGTCCTGACTACCAGAATCAGCTCCCTTAAGACAGTGATCTTTGCCTGAGGTAAAAATACCTTCTTCCTGACTTGTATCTATGATCAGACCCAAATGCTCCAGTTTTCTTACTGGTTTTAGGAAAGATCTTTCTAGGTTGAGGATCCAACCTAAGTGTTCCAGATACTTGACTGTGGTCCTCAAGTTCCCGTTCAACGAGGCTACCGACCGGTCTATCAAGAGCAGGTCGTCTAGGTATGCTATGACAGTTATACCCTGAGCCCTTAATCTGGCCAGAGGAGGAGCCAAGATCTTTGTGAACACTCGAGGTGCAGTGGCTATCCCGAAAGGCAGAGCCACAAACTGGAAATGACGCCCTCCTATCTTGAAGTGCAGAAACTTCTGATGAGCAGGAAAAATGGGCACATGCAGATATGCATCTCTGATGTCTATCGATGCCAGCAAATTCTCCTCCCTGCAGGATGGAGACTACTGTCCGAATTGATTCCATGCGGAAGGACCGAATCTTTAGGAATCGATTCAGATCCCTTAGATCCAGAATGGGTCTGACAACCCCATTTGGCTTTTGGACCGTAAAAAGGTTGGAATAAAACCCAATCCTTGATCCTTCGCGGGAACCACCATAATGACCTCTTGCGACAAAAGTCGCTCTAACACTAGAAGGAGCGACTGCTTCTTCTCTGCATCTCTGGGGACACTTGATCTGAGGAAACGAGGAGAGGGAAACTCTTGGAACTCCAGTTTGTAACCTAAGGTTACCGTGGAAATTACCCATCTGTCCTGAAATCCTCCTGCCAGAGCTTTTGAGAACTGTAGCAGTCTTCCCCCCACTCGAGCGAGCGGGGGTGCCCCTTCATAAAGAGGCCTTAGAGTCTTGTCTAGCAGGCTTCTTCCCCAGGACTTCTTTGTCTCTGGGGTTTGACTCTTGTTTCTTGACCAAGACGGAGAAGGCCGTCACGACTGCCTAGAGGCTGATGCCCCTGGCATTGGGAAAAAGAGTCAGTTTGAAAGAGGGACGCTTACTCCTCTTCCTAACAGGTAAGAGAGTGCTCTCCCACTAGAGAACCTTTGAACATAATTATCCAAGTCTTCTCCAAACAACCTTGCACCATGAAATGGAAATCCAGCCAGAAGTTTCTTACATGGTGCTTCAGCTGATCAATTTTTCGACCATAAGATTCTACGCATACGCACCAACCCAAGTGAAAAACGAGGGGTTTGCATGATAGAATCTCTAATGGCGTAAACAGCAAAACATAAGGCCGCTGGAAGGTTAGCCAACCCCTGGGCCTGCTGTTCAAGTAAAACTTTGATGACCTGCTTAACATGGTCTCTAAGTATTTACAGACTCCGATCGCTGCCACTGCAGGTTGAACTACTGAACCTGCTAAGGAGAAAAGATCCTTCAATAGGGATTCCATCCTTTTAATCACAGGATCCCTGAGCCTCTGAGCATTGTCTACAGGACAAGTCAGACTACAGAGGAAATGGCGGCATCAACGACCGGTATCCCCCACATCTTTATAAACATTTCTTCCATAGAATAAAGTGTTGAAAAGTTTTTCAGGCGGAAAAAACGTTTATCTGGGTGATCCCACTCAGAATAAATGAGCTTTTTCAAATGAATTATGAACAGGAAAAGCATGTGTTGTTTGAGGAGGCTTCAGTGACTCCAAAGAAATAGAGGGTTCTTTAACTGATTCAGATATGGGTACTTTAAATGTGGAGCGGACCAATCCAGCAAGGATCTGTACTAAGACTTTCTCATCCTGAGAAGCGAAGAGGGCCCTTCTCCACTTGATTCCTCGGAGAATCATCCGTCCCATCCCGATCCTCTGAAAGGGATTTTTCTCCCCTATCCCAGAGCTCCTCTCCTTAGGGTCTCGGGTAACAGAGGAAGACCTAGTGCGTTTTCTTCCACTGAGTGAAGATGCAACTACGGCCATTAATCTTTCCTCTAGACCATAAATGGTTGAGGAAAAAACCTCCTGTGTAATGTATACAGGGGCTGATGTGCCAGAAGCAGGTGTAGCCCCTGACCCCAATAGCTCTCCCTGGCTAGCCGTCCCCGGCCCCTAAGGGGGGGGAAGGTGCTGCAGAAAGGGAGTCCTCAGAACCTGCAGGAGATCCCCTAGAGTCTCTGGTTCTTGGGGTATTTGAACCTCTTCTACCCCTTGTGCAAAGCAACAAGGTGGAGGTATCACAAAATGAACACTGACTGCTGAGCGATGTAGTCTGGCAAAAGCCTTGCTACCAAATGCCCAGTCTGGTGTTCCCTTAGTAAATGCTGCCTAGGAGAATGCCTGTGTCCCACCTTACATGCGACCGTCTGCTCTGTGTCCCTTCAAAGGCTTTGTGCACCTGTAAAGTGTGCCTTCAATAGCCTGCAGCCTGCAATGTGGGCGCCTGAGCATGCTGGTGCCCCGCCCCCCCCTCTACCGCCCCCCCCCCCTAGTTTTTCAAAAGACGCGGGCTTCCCGCGCGAGTCCACCCTCCGGGACAAGCATGGATGGAAGGCTGGGGGTGGAGGAGGAAGGAGAGAGGCCGGCAGTGATGGGGCCTGCACGTGGCAATGGCGGCGGCAGTGATAGTGCGGTGTGTAACCGCCTCACAGACAACCTGCAGCCTCCCCCTAGTCTGGGGGGGGAATATCCCTGAGGAGAGCCCCCCATCCCATCCTACCTGGAGTCGGCTGAAGGAGCTTGTGCAGCGTGAAAACACTGAGACAGACATCAGCATGAGAAGGTATGTGCTCTTGGCAGCCCCCCGGTGGCGATAATAGGCATAGCATGCATTTACTTTACAGGAGAAATCCTACTAGAATTAAAAAATTCTGTGGAATCTCCCGTACCTTATCCAGCCGCAGGGTTCTGTTATACAGACCCAATCTTCACTTCTCACGGTAGGCTCCGTTTGGAAAAACCTTCAGAGACTGGGGCCCCCTACGGATAGGGGGATCCACAGTTCTGGGCCTGTAAAGCACCCGGCCAGAAATAAGGATATAAAACCATTTTCTGATATGCGGGGTCCAGCTCTCTAAAAAGAGGAAGCGTTACAGGTAAAACCTTGTTTCTTCGGACACGAGGCCCGGGTACCATCCAATTCGGCCTAGAAAGGACACTTTGAAATAGATCCAGGTTCGTCTGGCTTGCCCCAGTATAGGATATAGGATATTCCCTTTGGATCTCAGCACAGGACATTTTTACACGTCCATCACCTAAGACACTGGCGTAAAAACTGAGGTATCCCTGCAAGGGGAGGGATTATATAGGGGTTTGAACTTCCTGTTTAGGGTGTGACCAGTGTCCAATCACCTAGTGATACCCTATATAACCCATCAGTTATTACTGAGGTTCTGTGTCCCGTGATGTTCGAGAAAGAAATTTACTTTATTTTTAGTATAATTGGTGCCTTTAAAGTCAATTTTTTTTGTGCTTTTCATAAAAGTAATTGCTCCAGTGAAAACTTTCTAAGAGGAGATTTATGCCTGCCATACACGGTTCGAACATGCTGAGATTCAAACCATTACTGGGCAGGCTGAATGTACTAAGTTGGGGATCAACTTGGGTACGACCAGCCTGCTGGATTCACTTCCGGTTATCGTAAGCGGTTGCTATATTTGCTTGCAATAATCACTGTCTTCTCCTGGCGGGGACAGCTTCCCCCGCCGGGAGAAGACAATTGCCCGGCAGGAGGGGTTCCCGTGTCAACACTGCCTGTGTTGATAAGGGAATCGTGTGAATTTCTTTCCAGCAACCCGTGGTTGCAGGAAAGAAATTTGCACTGTCTATGGGCTGCCTTAGTCTCACTTTGAAGAGATTTACTGTCACTTACTGTTGTGTCAGGAAGGGAAAAAAAATCCCCCCACCTGAGAAACAGCCAGAAAAAAACATAACCTGACAAGGGTTTTAAAACTTAAGCACTCTATCCAAAAATAAATAGAAATGTTGTAATTCATACAAACAAGACATCTGGTGTATATGATGTGGCGGTTTCACATACTGTCCATTGAGATTGGACAACCAAAAACAGCCATTGAGCCACCAGCCAGAATGATGTATATGACTGCAGCTCATAAATGCTTGATCATCTATAAAACATAACTGAGTGGAGCTATCATGGGGGGAATCCGTGGTGCTGAAAGCTCTGCCATACTGATTGGATCTTCGGAATGATGTTCCATTGAATTCATCTCCTGCAAGAAGAAATAAGAGCATAGTTAAGCGTTTGAGTGTTGACCATAACATTCTTTCAGGAACTTGAATCTCGACCCTGAACTGGTTTGGTCATATCTGAAACCATCAACAATTTGTGTAGAAGCTCTTGTTTTACGACGGGTGATAGATTGGTTTAAGTTAACACCTAAAAATAGAGATCAGCTATTCCACCACTGGATCAGAACCCAACTTAAACCTTTTCCCCACCTAGTTCTTATTCCTATTTTTTTGAAGTGCAAGGTCCCAAGGTTGTACAAGATGGGTTCTTTGTTTTAAAAGTGCTGCTCTTTGGCTGCTTGATGCAGAAAACCAAAATCACTGCCTCCCTACAGATTAAGTCCCATGCCGCAGCTCAGTTGCAGCTGCAGAACCTGAAAAAATGTTTTAAACATTTTAGCTCAAATATGGGCTTCAAGGTAAAGAAAATCTGAACTTGTTCTACAAATTTGGGGTTAAAACATTTTTCCTGCAGGATTACGGTGCCTCTATTCATAGGCTATGGTGTCCTGCATCTAACTAGAGCATATAGGGCCAGATTTCCTATTAGGCACTGTAGGCATGTGCCTATAGGCGCCATTCCTTGAAGGGCGCCCGTCTGTACATGGCCGGATCTAGGGGTCCTAGTTGTGCCCCCCCCATGAACATTGTACACACGCCCGCTGAAAGTCCACACAGGAGGATTGTCGGCAAGAAGAGAGCTGGGAGGAGGTGTGGGATTTCTGTGCTCTCCCCGCTCCTGTCAGTGGAGCACTCCTCCATACAGTGGATTACACAGGATATTCTATGATCACATGGATGGTACACAGCTTGTTTACTCGCTCCCTACCCACAATATCGGTAACAAGTCCTTGGAGGAGATAGGGGATGGGTAATCAAGCTGTGTACCATCCGATCTACGAGGATCCTGTGTTATCTGCTGTATGGAGGAGCTCTGTTATCCCAGTTCTCTCCTCACTCACACTTCTCCTATCTGGACTTACAGCAGCCGTGGCTACAATATTAATGGGCGGGGGGCGGCCTGTGGGGGGCACAGAGAGCCTGTACCTCCTCACAGGGGAGAATTAGGTGGGAGGGGAGGGATTTGTGCTGGGAAGGGTAAATTGGAGGGGGTTGTGCTAATAGGATGGATTTGGGGGGGATTTTGTTAGGACAGGGGATTTGGGGAGGAAGATTTGTACTAAGAAGGGGATTTTGGGGGGGGGGGGTTGTGCTGGGAGGGGGGTTTTGGGGGAGAGGATTTGTGCTTAAAGGAGGGGGTTCAGGGGAGAGTATTTGTGTTAGGAAGGGGGAGGAGAATTTATGTAATCTTGTTTGGGGAGAATTTTAACTTACAGAAGAAATTTATACTTAGGGCTGAGCATGTTCATTAGTACTGTTTTTTTTTGGGGGGGTGTAGGGCGCTTCAGAATTCTCTGCCTATAGGCTCCTGAGATCTAAATCCAGCCCTGAGAGCATGGCTCTCTATGAGGCTACATAAAATTCTTCAACACTTATGCCCCGTACACACGATAGGATTTTCCGACGGAAAATGTTCGATGGGAGCTTGTTGTTGGAAATTCCGACCATGTGTAGGCTCCATCGGACATTTTCCATCGGAATTTCCAACACACAAAATTTGAGATCTGGATCTCAAATTTTCCGACAACAAAATCCGTTCTCGTAAATTCTGATCGTGTGTACACAATTCCGACTCACAAAGTTCCACGCATGATCGGAATCAAGCAGAAGAGCCGCACTGGCTATTGAACTTCATTTTTCTTGGCTCGTCGTACGTGTTGTACGTCACTGTGTTCTTGACGTTCAGAATTTCCGACAAGATTTGTGTGACCGTGTGTATGCAAGACAAGTTTGAGCAAACATCCGTCTGAAAAAAAACATGGATTTTGTTGTCGGAAAATCCTATCGTGTGTACAGGGCATTGGCGGTGTGCTGAAGATGGCCCACATCTCGGAGGCAGGTTGACACATGTGTGGCCAGCAAAATGAGAGATGCTTTCAATGGTGTAGAGTTTGATTTTTATTTTCCACACTGCATGTAGTGCAGGCCCTTTGGAGAGAGGTGGCTTCTTTGATGCCCTTCTTGACACCAGGCCGTCCTCCAAAAGTCTTCTCCTCACTGTGTGTGCAGATGTACTCAAACCTGCCTGCTGCCATTCCTGAGCAAGCTCTGCACTGGTGGTGCCCCGATCCCGCAGCTCCATCAACTATAGGAGACAGTTCTGGCTCTTCCTGGACTTTCTTGGGCGCCCTGAAGCCTTCTTCACAAATACAGTGTGGAAATGTTTTTTATGGGAATAGGTTTATTTTCTTTTCAAAAATTTTTATTGGTAATTAACAAGTATCCATTACAAACAATTCAATGTGAGGTAGGGTGAGTACATAAAACAGTGCACATCTCGATAATACAATATAACGGTAGCATGGTAGGGGTGGGGTTTCATTATATGGGTACTCTGTCGGGGATCACAAAGTCCAGTATGAGCCCTAGATGTTGTCATTAACCACTTCAGCCCCGGAAGATTTTGAAAAAAACGCATTATTTTTTACATTTTGCTATAATAAATATTCCCCAAAAATATATAAAAAAACATTTTTTTTCTTCAATTTAGGCTGATCGTATTCTTCTACATACTTTTGGTTAAAAAAAATCGCGTTTATTAATTGGTTTGCGCAAACGTTATAGCGTTTACTAAATAGGGGATAGTTTTATGGCATTTTTAATAATAATTTTTTTTTTACTAGTAATGGCGGCAAACAGCGATTTTTATTGTGACTGCAACGTTATGGCGGACATGTCGGACATTTTTGACACATTTTTGGGACCATTGTCATTTATACAGCGATCAGTGCGATTAAAAATGCACTGATTCCTGTGGAAATAACACTGGCAGTGAAGGGGTTAACCACTAGGGGGCGGGGAGGGGTTAAGTGTGTCCTAGGGAGTGATTACTAACTGTAGGGGGATGGGCTGTGTGTGTGACGTCACTGATCTCTGCTCCGATGACAGGGAGCAGAGATCCAGTGACACTTGTCACTAGGCAGAACGGGAAGATGCTGTTTTCGTTCTCTCTGTGAGGCGATCGCGGGTATCCCCGCGGCGATCGAGTCCGCGGGACCCACGACCCGACTCACGGAGCTCCCGGCGCGCACGCAATGGCACGGCGGGGAATTCAAATGGACGTACAGGTACGCCCATTTGCCCAGCCGTGCCATTCTGCCGACGTACATCGGCGTGCACTGGTCGAGAACCGGTTAAGGGAGGGAGATGCCCTTAGATTAGAAGTGGGAGGCTCCTGGAATCAATTCGTATGGAGTCGGTCACGGAAGCAACCGAACCATCCCTACCATCAGGGTACAATATCAATGGTTATCAGAAATTAAGGAGGGAGGATTAGTAAGCGAAGCAGGATGGAAAAGGGAAAGAGAAAGAAAAAAGGGACAGGTAGAAGGGGGATAAGGGGGATAGATCGGCCGGTCCACACGGGCACAGGAGCAACAGCAACACTGTCGCTGAAATTTGAAGTAGTCTCAAGGTTCTAAGAGATGTTTGTCTATGTCAGGGGGCAGGAAATGGTCTATCCAAGGATGCCAGACTTTGAGGTGCTGGGGGACCTTATCTAGGATTGTTGCTTCGATTTTGCTTGTATCATTGCCTGGGTGACCCTGTTTTTCAGTTCAGCTATGCTAAGGGTGGGTGTCCTCCAGGCCTTGGCAATTGTTTGCTTGGCTGCGGTGAAAAGATGAAGAGGAAGACGTAGTTGTGCTCTGGTATAATCTTGTGGAATATAATTTACTAGGGCTATAGCTGGGTCTGGGTCTAGATTGACTCGGAGGAGTGTAGAGGCCATTTGGAATGTAGTCGCCCAGAAACGTTGTATAATCGGACATGTCCACCAACGGGATTAGGTTTATTTTCATGGCAAAGGGGGACTTTGCAATTAATTGCAATTTATCTGATCACGTTTCATAACATTCTGGAGTATATTGAAATTGCCATCATAAAAACTGAGGCAGCAGGCTTTATATTTGTGTCATTCTCAGAACTTTTGGCCACAGCTGTACTTTAAGCTTTTACACGTCTGTCCCCAAAATGGATTCAATATTATCAGTTCCCTACTGATACCATGCTCTATTTCTATTCTATTTTAAGCCGAATACACCTGAAAGAAGAGAACGAAAGCCTTGGGCACTTACCGGCTGTTCCTGTGTAGTTTCCTACTGTTAGCAGATAGAATTCAGATCTTCGGCCAATCTGGAAAGTTCCATACTCTGCATAGGCTACTGATCCAGAAAAGTCTCTCAGTTGGATAAATAGTTTACATGGTCTATTCTTCTGGTAAGTCAAGATGTGCATCTGTTTCAGTCCCAACCAATGCTCACATGTGTTAATTCAAAAATAAAAAACGATTAACTCTGCTTTACAATATACATAGGTAATAAAAAAAATTGATTGCAAACAATCTCCAACAGAAAAAAAGACAAATATTTTTTTAAATAGTGTTTTATTGCTGTTTGTCCCTATTGCAGATTTTTCTTCACTTCCCATGATAGTAAGTGGAGGAAATCTATTTAACACAGCCTTTGATAGCAGTTAAAACCCAACAGAGCTGCTAATCCTTCCACACCGGATGGGAAGGATTAGGAACCTTTGGTCTGGGGGGGGGGGCAAGCACAACCAACTAAACTTTTTATCGCAAAGATAGATTTCTGTAGACAAAGGAGAGTCTACCTCACAGAGTGTGCCATGATCCCCACGCTGATTGGTGGGCGTGGTAAAAGTTGGATGTTCTTAACGGACATGGTCTATTGGAAGACAACTTTGTAAATTTTCCAGCATTAGCTTTCCTTTTAAAAAAAAAAAACATCTCAGAGCTGCAAAGGAATTCAGTGATGGAAGACTTATATCTGGTGCTATGATTAAAGTCTGAATGGGGAGCAGGTAGCTATATAATGCCCATGGGTTCCTGTAGATCGAGCTCCAATTGTCTGTCTGAATGGGGAAGTATCTACACCTGGGGTCACCAGCCCAACATATTTTATTAATTGTGGAACTGGGGGGCAAAAACAACCAATTGATGTCTGAATGGTGAAGTATTTACACCTGGAACCACCAGCCCAACATACACTATATTACCACAAGTATTGGTACGCCTGGCTTTACACGCACATGAACTTTACTGGCATCCCAGTCTTAGTCCGTAGGGTTCAATATTGAATTGGCCCACCCTTTTCAGCTACAGTATAACAGCTTCAATTCTTCTGAGAAGGCTGTCCACAAGGTTTAGGAGTGTGTCTATAGGAATGTTTGACCATTCTTCCAAAAGAGCATTTGTGAGGTCAGGCACTGATGTTGGACGAGAAGCCCTGGCTCGCAGTCTCCGCTCTAATTCATCCCAAAGGTGTTCTATTGGATTGAGATCAGGACTCTGTGCGGGACAGTCAAGTTCCTCCACCCCAAACTCGCTCATCCATGTCTTTAAGGACCTTGCTTTGTACACTGGTCCAAAAACATTTGGTGGAGGGGGGATTATGATGTGGGGTTGTTTTTCAGGGGTTGGGCTTGGCTTCTTAGTTCCAGTGAAGGGAACTCTTAAGGTGTCAGCATACCAACACATTTTGGACAATTTTATGATCCCAACTTTGTGGAAACAGTTTGGGGTTGGCCCCTTCCTGTTCCAACATGACTGCACACCAGTGCACAAAGCAAGGTTCATAAAGACAGTTTAAAGAGAATGGTCCGGAAAAAAGAAAATATCCAGTGAGCGGCAGTTGTGTGGAGGAAAATGCCTTGTTGATGTCAAAGGAAAATGGGCAGACTGGTTGGAGATGATAGAAAGGTAACAGCAACTCAAACAACCACTCATTACAACCAAGGTATACAGAATACCATCTCTGAACGCACAACACATCCAACCTTGAAGCAGATGGGCTACAAAAGCAGAAGACCACACCTGTCAGCTAAGAACAGGAAACTGAGACTACATTTCGCACAGGATCACCAAAATTGGACAATAGAAGATTGGAAAAACATTGCCTGGTCTGATGAGTCTTGATTCCAGTGGTGACATTCAGATTGTAGGGTCAGAATTTGGAGTAAACGACATGAAAGCATGGATCCATCCTGCCTTGTATCACCGGTTCAGGCTGGTGGTGTAATGGTGTGGGGGATATTTTCTTGGCACACTTTGGGCCCCTTAGTACCAATTGAACATCGTGTAAACACCACGGCCTACCTGAGTATTGTTGCTGACCATGTCCATCCCTTTATGACTACAGTGTCCTCATCTTCTGATGGCTCCTTCCAGCAGGATAATGCACCATGTCACAAAGCTCCAATCATCTCACCACTGGACAAGGAGGTCCCTGTACTCCAAAGGCCTCCACACTCACCACATCTCATCCAATAGAGCACCTTTGGCATGTGGTGGAACGGGGGGATTGGCATCATGGATGTGCAGCCGACAAATCTGCAGCAACTGGGGGCAAGAGGGGGTTCAACCCAGTACTAGCAAAGTGTGCCTAATAAAGTGTACAGTGTATATACAATATATATATATATATATATATATATATATATATATATATACACTATTCTTCTCGGGGAGGTGTGAAAACCTGCAAAAGCAAAAGGCTCCTACTAGTGGCTCCACCAAGGGTAGGGCTACACAAGCTTTGCATAACACCGGTAATTAAAAAAACAAAAGGATAATTGCATAATGAGCTGTTAGACTCACAAAGCACCATTGTAATCCCCTAATTAGACAAAAATGATTCACAAAGTCCGAGATTAAAAAAAATCAACAAATCACTGATTTGCTTTGTTAGAGGATTTATAATGTAAACCCAGCCGAATTAGATTTTTTAGGTTTGAATGGCATTGGAAAGGCTTAGAAACCATGTTGTGTTTTCACGGATCTCTGGGGCTCTGGACTTTATGCAGTTAAACTTACAGTTTGATAACAATATTTAAAAAAAAAAGTAATAATATAACCAAAAAAAAATGATTTTCTTGTACAATTTTCCTTCAGATTTACCAAAAACCATATACTGTAATATGAGGTCAAACCTTAACAACACTTTCAATTTTAATCCAATCAGGCAGATCCTTGCACTACATAGTTACATAGTTACATAGTTAGTCAGGTTGAAAAAAGACACAAGTCCATCCAGTTCAACCAAAAGAAGGGAAACAATAAAAAATAAATCATACAATCACATATACAGTGCCTTGCAAAAGTATTCACCTCCTTGGCATTTTTCATGTTTTGTTGTCCCACAACCTGCAATTAACATGGATTGCTTGAGGATTTGCATCATTTAATTTACAAAACATGCCCACAACTTTGAAGATGTTTTTTTTTTTTTATTGTGAAGCACACAACAAATAGGACAAAATAACAGAAAAAGTCAATGTGCATAACTATTCACCCCCCTAAAGTCAATACTTTGTAGAGCCACCTTTTGCGGCTATTACAGCTCCAAGTCCCTTTGGATAAGTCTCTATGAGCTTGCCACATCTTACCACTGGGATTTTTGCCCATTCCACCTTGCAAAACTGCTCCAGCTCCTTCAAGTTGGATGGTTTGCGCCTGTGAACAGCAATATTTAAGTCTGACCACAGATTTTCTATTGGATTGAGGTCTGGGGTTTGACTTGGCCATTCCAACACATTTACATGTCTCCCCTTAAACCACTCAAGTGTTGCTTTAGCAGTGTGTTTGGGGTCATTGTCCTGCTGGAAGGTGAATCTTCGCCCTAGCCTCAAATCACTCACAGAGTGGTACAGGTTTTGCTCAAGAATATCCCTGTATTTAGCACGATCCATCTTTCCCTAAACTCTGACCAGTTTCCCAGTCCCAACTGCTGAAAAACATCCCCACAGCATGATGCTGCCACCACCATATTTCACGGTGGGGATGGTGTTCTTTGGGTGATGTGATGTGTTGGGTTTGCGCCAGACATAGTGTTTTCTTTGATGGCCAAAAAGTTCAATTCTAGTCTCATCAGACCAGAGCACCTTCCTCCATACATTTTGGGAGTCTCCCACATGCCTTTTCACAAACTCAAAACGTGCCAGTTTGTTTTTTGCTGAAAGTAATGGCTTTCTTCTGGCCACTCTGCCATAAAGCCCATCTCTATGGAGCGTACGGCTTATTGTCGTCCTATGTACAGATACTCCAGTCTCTGCTGTGGAGATCTGCAGCTCCTCCAGGGTTACCTTAGGTCTCTGTGCTGCCTCTCTGATTAATGCCCTCCTTGCCGGTCCATGAGTTTTGGTGTGCGGACGTCTCTTGGCAGGTTTGCTGTTGTGCCATGTTCTTTCCATTTTATTTATGATAGATTTGATGGTGCACCTAGGGATCATCAAAGATTTGGATATTTTTTTTATAACCTAACCCTGACTTGTACTTCTCAACAACATTGTCCCTTACTTGTTTGGAGAGTTCCTTGGTCTTCATGGCAGTGTTTGGATAGTGGTGCCTCTTGCTTAGGTGTTGCAGCCTCTGGGGCCTTTCAAAAAGGTGTGTATATGTAATGACAGATCATGTGACACTTAGATTGCACACAGGTGGACATCATTTAACTAATTATGTGACTTCTGAAGGTAATTGGTTGCACTAGAGCTTTTTATGGGCTTCAAAACAAAGGGTGTGACTACATACGCACATGCCAATTATCAGTTTTTTATTTCGGAAAAATAGTTTTATGTATATATTTTTCTAATTTTACTTCACCAACTTAGATTATTGTGTTCTGAACCATCACATATAATTCAGATTAAAAAAACATTGAACTAAAGACTGTAATGTAACAAAATAGGTAAAAAGCCAAGGGGGGTGAATACTTTTGCAAGGCACTGTACACAATCCTATATCCACAGTTGATCCAGAGGAAGGAGAAAAAACCCAGCAAAGCATGGTCCAATTTGCTCCAGCAGGGATCCCCTGAGAGGCATTCGGATTTTCCCTGGATCAACTTTGCCTCTAAATATTAGTACCCAGTTATCCAATTGCTGACCAGCTGCCGCAGTTATACTGTGGCAAGGTGGCTTGGCTGCGCAAAACGATGTATTGCTACGTTGGTTCGTGCACTGGCTTTTGCCCCCCGTCGGAGGCGCTTTCGCGCATCACAGGAGCTCGCCTGCGGACGTCGAGTCACCCACGATCGCGGGAAAGAGAGGCAGAATGGGGATCTGCCTTTGTAAACAAGGCAGATCCTTGTTCTTTGACAGGGGAGGAGAGAGAGATCAGCTGTTCCTAGTGATCAGGAACAGCGATCTCTCTCTACTCCCAGTGAGCTTGTCCCCCCTCACAGTTAGAAAGCACCTTCCTAGGGAATACTTAACCCTTTGATCACCGCTAGTGTTAACACCTTCCCTGCCAGTGCCATTTATAGAGTGATCAGTGCATTTTTATAGCACTGATCAGTGTATTGGCATCACTGGTCACCAAAAAGTGTCACTTGGGGTCAGATTTGTCCGCAATGTCGCAGTCCTGCTAAAAATCGCAGATCGCCGCCATTATTAGTTCACCCTGATCGATTGAATTCAACTTTTATTTTTATTATTACTATTATTTTACAGCATTTATATAGCTCCAACAGTTTACGCAGCGCTTTACAACATTAGGGCAGACAGTACAATTACAATACAATTCAATACAGGATGAATCAGAGGGCCCTGCTCGTTAGAGCTTACAATCTAGGAGGGAGGGTCAAGTTATACAAAAGGGTAATAGCTGTGGGGGATGAGCTAATGGAGAAAATAGTGCAGTTGTTAGATGGAGGCAGGATAGGCTTCTCTGAAGAGGAAAGTTTTCAGGGATCGCCTAAAAGTGGATAAATTTGGAGACAGTCTGACAGATTGGGGTAGGGAATTCCAGAGGATGGGCGAGGCTCGGGAGAAGTCCTGGAGGTGGATATGGGAGGAGGTGATGAGGGAGCTAGAGAGCAGGAGGTCTTGGGAGGAACAGAGAGGGCGATTAGGTTGGTATTTTGAGACTAGGCTAGTGATTTAGCTGGGGACAGAGTTGTGGATAGCTTTGTAACTTATTGTTAGTATTTTGAATTTAATTTGTTGGGCGAGTGGCAGCCAATGGAGGGATTGGCAGAGAGGGGTAGCAGACGCTGAGCGGTTTGTAAGGTGGATGAGTCTGGCAGCAGCATTCATGATGGACTGAAGGGGGGATAGTCTATTTAAAGGTAAGCCAATGAGGAGGGAGTTGCAGTAGTCGAGGCGAGAGATAACCAGGGAGTGAATCAGGAGCTTTGTGGTTTCATTGGTTAGAAAGGCACGTAGTTTAGAGATGTTGCGGGGGTTGAGGCGGCAAGCTTTGGAAAGTGATTGGATGTGGGGCCGAAAGGAGAGTTCAGAATCCAGGATAACACCTAGCACCCTGACATGTGGGGACGGGTGGATGGTTGTGCCATTGCTCTTGACAGACAAGTCAGGGGAAGAGACACGTGGGGGAGGAAATATTATAAGCTCGGTTTTGGACAAGTTAAGTTTGAGGAAGTGGTGTGACATCCATAGAGATATGTCGGTTAGTAAGTTAGTGATGCGTGAGGAGACAGATGGAGTGAGTTGAGGGGTGGAGAGATAGATTTGTGTGTCGTCAGCGTAGAAATGATATTGAAAGCCATCCAAGAGGTCCCAGAACAGAACCTTGGGGGACTCCGACAGAGAAGGGAAGAGAAGTGGAGGAAGTAGAATTGTAAGTGACACTGAAGGTGCATTGGGATGGGTAGGATGAGAGCCTATGAAGAGCCCAGTCATGGAGACCGAGGGAGTAAAGTTTTTTTTTGAGGAGGGAGTGGTCAACCGTGTCAAAGGCAGCTGAAGGATCCAGAAGTAGGAGTACAGAATAGTGTCCGTTGGTTTTTGCAGTTAGTAGGTCATTTGTGAGTTTTAAAAGAGCAGTTTCTGTGGAGTGTTAAGGGCGAAATCCAGATTGAAGGGGATCAAGAAGGTTGTTTTTAATGAGGTGGTCACTCAATTGGTTGTAAACCAGGCGTTCAAGGAGTTTAGAGGAAAAGGGGAGCAAGGAGATAGGGCGTAGGCTGTTAAGATTGGTAGGGTCCAAGGACGGCTTTTTAAGTATGGGGGTGACTAGTGCATGTTTTAGAGCATTGGGGAAGATACCAAAGGTGAGGGAGAGATTGAAGATGTGGGTTAGAGAGTGTAGGATGGAGTCAGAGGGCGACCGTAGCATATGAGAGGGAATAGGGTCCAGGGGACAGGTGGTTAGGTGGGCGATAGAAAGGAGTTTAGCAACTTCGTCTGTAGTAGCAGATTTGAATAGGGGGAGTGTCAGTTTTACCTGTTGACATGGGGTCTTAGCTGGGGGAGATACCTGTAGAGTGGAGATTTTATCACGGATTGTATCAATCTTGTTTTTGAAGTGATTAGCGATCTCCTGGGCAGTGAGTAAGTCAGTGGGTGGAGGTAGGTTTGCTTGGCAGTGTGGAGGAAAGAATAGCATTTTTGGGGGGCAGATTTGTATTGATTGAAGTCTTTGAGAGACTTAGTCTTGTGCCACAGACGCTCAAGAGTGTGACTACATTTTTTGAGAATTTTAGTGTCATCTGTTTGCCAGGGTTGTAGGGGTCAAGGCCCGATTCTGCGTGTAGTGAGGGGAGCGAGCTTGTCCAGGGTGGAGGACAGGGATTTATTGTAGATGGACGTGGCTTGGTTGGGGCAGGACAGGGGAGAGATTTTGTCATAGAGGTGGTCAGTAGCAGAATAGAGGAGAGAGGAGTTGAAGTTGCGAAAGTTTCTAATGGTGATGGTTAGGCGATTGGAGGGAAAGGTGGTGGAAGACAGGGGGAGAGAGAAACTAATAAGGTGATGGTCACAGAGAGGAAAAGGATTGTTTGAGAAGTTGCATGGAGTGCATAGGTAGGAGAATACAAGGTCAAGGGTGTTGCCATCAGAGTGAGTAGAAGCCTGTACCCATTGCTTCAGGTCAAATGAAGAGGTTAGACTAAGAAGTTTAGAAGTAGCCAGGGATGGACTGGCCATCGGGACTACCGGGAGATTCCCGGTGGGCCGATGGCTCAGTCTGGGCCAGTCTCACTTTCAGCCGCATCTGCGGTGCCCGGCGATCTACCCGTCAACCGCCAACAGCTGGCGCCTGACGGGTAGATCGAGATTAGCCAGCATGCAGAGTAGCGCAGGGAGCTTCTGTAGTAATAAGTTCTCTCTCGTGTCATCACGCTGTTCCCCGGCGGCCCCGCCCCCTCCTCTCTTCTCGTCTATACTAATTGGCTTGTAGGATCATCTGGTATAGACAAGAAGAGAGGAGGGGGCGGGGCCGCCGGAGAACAGCGTGATGACACGAGAGAGAACTTATTACTACAGAAGCTCCCTGCGCTACTCTGCATGCTGGCTAGTAAGACCCCACAATGTGCCCTGATGATCTGCTATGTGCCCCATCATGTGCCCCGCTATGTGCCCCGCTATGTGCCCCATCATGTGCCCCGCTATGTGCCCCATTATGTGCCCTGCTATGTGCCCCATCATGTGCCCCATCATGTGCCCCGCTATGTGCCCCATCATGTGCCCCGATATGTGCCCCATCATGTGCCCCGCTATGTGCCCCATTATGTGCCCCGCTATGTGCCCCATCATGTGCCCCGCTATGTCCCCCATCATGTGCCCCATCATGTGCCCCGCTATGTGCCCCATCATGTGCCCCATCATGTGCCCCGATGTGCTATGTTCCCCATTATGTGCCCCGATGTGCTATGTTCCCCATCATGTGCCCCGATGTGCTATGTGCCCCATCATGTGCCCCATCATGTGCCCCATCATGTGCCCCGCTATGTGCCCCATCATGTGCCCCGATGTGCTATGTGCCCCATCATGTGCCCCATCATGTGCCCCATCATGTGCCCCAATGTGCTATGTTCCCCATCATGTGCCCCGATGTGCTATGTGCCCCATCATGTGCACCATCATGTGCCCCATCATGTGCCCCAATGTGCTATGTTCCCCATCATGTGCCCCGATGTGCTATGTTCCCCATCATGTGCCCCGATGTGCTATGTTCCCCATCATGTGCCCCGATGTGCTATGTGCCCCATCATGTGCCCAGAGCCCTGATGTGCCCCATGCCCTGATGTGCCCCGATGTGCCACGTGCCCTAATGTGCCATGTAGCCTGATGTGCCCTAATGTGCTATGTGCCCTGATGTGCCCCGTGCCCTGATGTGCCATGTGCCACGTGCACATGGCACATCAGAAACAGGGTATAACTTTTGCGCAAACCAATCAATATATAGTTATTGTGATTTTTGTTACCAAAAATATGTAATAGAATACATATTGGCCTAAACTGATGAAGAAATTCATTTTTTTATATATTTTTATTGGATATGTATTATTGCAGAAAGTAAAAAATATTGTTTTTTTTTTTGTTCCATGTGCCCACAAGCTTTATTTGTGGGGAAATAAGGACATTAATTTTATTTGAGTACAGCGTCACACGACTGTGCAATTGTCAGTTAAAATAACGCAGTTCCGTATCGCAAAAAATGGCCTGGTCAGGAAGTGGATAAATCCTTTGCGGGGCTGAAGTGAATATGGTCAACACAGAGGACAAGGGGGCACTCTTTACATCTGGAGAAAAAGAAATTTCATCTCCGAATACGGAAAGGTTTCTTCACAGTAAGAGCTGTGAAAATGTGGAATAGACTCCCTCCAGAGGTGGTTCTGGCCAACTCAATAGATTGCTTTAAAAAAGCCCTGGATTCTTTCCTAAATGTACATAATATAACCGCTTGCTGACCAGCCGCCGTCATTATACTGCAGCAGGTCGGCACGATCCCGCGAGCCGTCGTAGCTATACGTCAGCTCCTTTAAGCGGGATAGCAGTTGCGCGTCCGCGCTGCCAGAGGCGCGCGCACGCGGCACTGCGGAGCTGCCGATGCTGGTGGCCAACGGTCGCGATGACCGCCGGCCACAAGCAATTGCGGGCACGAGAGGCAGAACAGGGATGTGGGTGTGTGTGTAAACACAGAAATCCCTGTTCTGTTCTGTGAGGAGAGACAGATCGTGAGTTCCTAATAACTAGGAACCACGATCTGTCATCCCCTCTAGTCAGTCCCCTCCCCCTACTGTTAGAAACACACACAGGGAACACAATTAACCCCTTGATCGCCCCCTAGTGTTAACCAATTCCCTGCCAGTGACATTTTTACAGTAATCAGTGCATTTTTATAGCACTGATCGCTGTATACATGCCAATGGTCCCAAAAATGTGTCAAAAGTGTCCGATGTGTCTGCCATAATGTCGCAGTCCCAATAAAAATCACAGCTCCCCGCCATTACTAGTAAAAAAATAATAATAATAAAAATGCTATAAATCTATACCCTATTTTGTAGACTCTATAACTTTTGCGCAAACCAATCAATATACACTTATTTCAATTTTTTTTTACTAAAAATATGTAGAAGAATACATATCAGCCTAAACTGAGGAAAAGATTCACTTTTTTAAAAAAAATATGGGGATATTTATTATAGCAAAAAGTACAAAATATTGTGGGTTTTTTTTCAAAATTGTAGCCCTTTTTTTGTTTATAGCGCAAAAAATAAAAAACACAGAGGCGACAAAAAAGTATGTCAATTTTGTTTGGGTACAGCATCGCACGGCCGCGCAATTGTCAGTTAAAACGACGCATTACCGAATCGCAAAAAATGGCCTGGTCATTCAGCAGCCAAATCTCCCGGGGCTGAAGTGGTTAAGCTTATGATCTACCAGAACCCCCAGATCCTTCTTCACCATGGTTTCCCCCAGTTGTGCTCCCCCTAGTATGTATGATGCATGCATATTCTTAAGCCCCAAGGGCATAACTTTACATTTATCAACATTAAACCTCATTTGCCACTTAGATGCCCAAGTAAACAGTGCATTGAGGTTGGCTTGTAAGTTGGAGACATCCTGTAAGGACGTTATTCCACTGCATAGCTTGCGTCATCTGCAAAGACTGAATAGTATTTCATGTTGTTTATGCCAATTTCTGACCCTACCATCTGAATGTCGCAGCTGAAATCGAGTCTCATCAGACCAGGCAACGTTTTTCCAAGCTTCTATTGTCCAATTTTGGTGAGCCTGTGTGAATTGTAGCCTCAGTTTCCTGTTCTTAGCTGACAGGAGTGGCACCTGGTGTGGTCTTCTGCTGCTGTAGCCCATCTGCTTTAGGTGTTGTGTGTTCAGAGATGGTATTCTGCATACCTTGGGTGTAACGAGTGGTTATTTGGGTTACTGTTGCCTTTCTATCATCTGGAACCAGTCTGCCCATTCTCCTCTGACCTCAACAAGGCATTTTCCTCCACACAACTGCCGTTCACTGGATATTTGCTCTTTTCTGGACCACTCTCTGTAAATTCGGGAGATGGTTGTGTGTGTGAAAATTCCAGCAATACTCAGACCAGCCCGTCTGGCACCATCAGCCATGCCATGTTCAAAGTTACTTAAATCCCCTTTCTTCCCTATTCTGAGGCTCGGTTTGAACTTCAGCAAGTTTCCTTCACCACATCTAGATACCTAAATGCATTGAGTTGCTTCCATGTGATTGGCTGACTAGCAATTTGTGTTACCAAGCAATTGAACAGGTGTACCTAATAAAGTGGCCGGTGAGTTTATGCTAATGATAATGAATATTAAAAAAATATATTAAAGGTTCATTAAGCTATAAAACAGCCTTTCTCAACCTTTTCAACACAGAGGAACCCTTGAAATAGTTCTCTGGTCTCGGGGAACCCCTGCTAAAAATTAGAAATCTACAACTCATGATACAATAGTGTGATGGTCAGTGGGAAGAACGGTCCTTACACTTGTGGTCATTGGGAAGAATTATCTCCTTACAGATAGCTGAGAGGCAGAAATTGCCCAATACTGAAGGAACCCCTAACAACCTTTGGAAGAACCCTAGGGTTCCACGGAACCCTGGTTGAGAATCACTGCTATAAAAGATCAATAAATGATATCTCCAGTAACAGTCACAGTGATGGATTAAATTATTACAGAAACAAAGGACGACATCCTTACAACAACAAGATGATCCAAAAGTAGAAATGAGACATTTTGTTTCTGTGTGTCAAGATGTTTAGTCAATGGTCAGCGACCAGGAAACACATTCAGTAAGTCCAAACGTTGGTTCATCCCTTCTACACCCAATTTAAAAGAGTTTTCCATAGGCGTCTTAAAGTAGAACTAAAGAGACTATTTTTTTTTTTTTTGCATTTTTGATAGAGTAAGAGAGGTTTATAATCAAGGTCAGTTTTTTTTTTTGGTGTCCCATTGGGGAGCTTTTCCCTTTATTTTCTGTCTCATAGCCGAAACAGGAAGTGAGAGGAAATCCCTCAAAAGTGACAAAATCTCAGCATGTCACCAGGGTCACCATTGGAAGATTTCCCCTCTATTACTGTTCTGGGGAAAACCCAAAATTTGGAGTTTTCTTTTACTTTTACTTTTGATGATAATGGTAAACAGGACAAATAGAGAAGTTGACTCTCCTTAACTGGGACAAAGACACCCATAAAAACCTGATAGGGGTTTGAATCCTTCTCCGCTCTATCCAAAACTAAATAAAAAAATGTTTGCCTTTAGTTATCCTTTAAGTATATTGCATTGCTGGTTTGTGTTAAGATGATACTGATATCTCAGTTAGCATTGAGAACGACTATGTGGGTTGGTCTCACGTTATCACGTTGAAGGTATTTGTTGAAGTTCTATCTGATTGACCAGACATCTGTCTAATTAAATCATTATCTCTATTTTCTGATTAAGGCTTCAAGTAAATTCTGGATCACATTTATAGTCAGGAGACATCCCTTAACAAAGCCTTTAAACATCTACGTACCAGATTAGTATATTTCTTCTAGTCTATCTCCATTTTCCACCTCATGTCTGAATTCATCTTTTTCAGGATGCTTTTCAATGGATTAATTCTCTAATCTTGGAGACTGCTCTTTGATTTATTACTGGCCTTAGTGTCCAGGTGAAGGATAAGCCCAGTAATTTAGGCTAAAATAATTTTGTTGAAAAAAAAATGCTGCTTTCACTAACACAGAAATTCTTAATTTTTTGCTTTTTTTGGGAAAAATAAAATATTTTTTAATGAATGAATGAATGAATGAATGAATGATTGATTTATAAAGCGCTGCAAATGCGAACTGAATCGCCTCAAGGCGCTGGATGCATTCTCTGATGTTTAACATTTATTTTATTATTTATTTAAATGGGGACTTTTGAATAAATATTTTGAGTTTTTAATAATTATTTTGAATTGTTTGGTCTATTTTTTTCAGTGTTTGTTGTGATTTTTTTTCTAGTTTTCTAGTTTTGAATAAATATTTTGAGTTTCAAATAACAATTTCAAATAGTTTTGTTAATTTCTTTTGGGGTTTATTGTGTATTTTTTTGTGTATTTGAATGTTATTTGTGTCTTTTACAGCTTTTATTTCTTATTTTTCACACTGTTTTTTTTTTTTCTTCTTTAGAGAAAGAGGTTGATAAGGGGCTCTTTCTGGCACGAGAACAGGTCCGGGATAGTTGAATGGAGCTTTGATGACTCTTAGGAGATAATTAAAGCCCACTGCATACTAAAACCGCCTTAATTTTGCCCCTTCTCCCATTGACTCCCGTGCATTTCCCGCTAGGCGTCTGCCCGGCACTTACCCTGTCTTGGTGGGGCAGCGGGTAACGGCGACGAGTGGGGTCCTTTGTGTGTCTCCTGCCGGCCTTGTGCCCTTAATGCACGGGCCACCACTGCCTTACTACCTACTGTAGATCTTCCATACGTTGGATTTCATTCACCACGAGATCCATAATCAACCCATTTTTGAGTGTACTATAATGGGGGGAGTCCCAAAGTGCCCAATTTCACCCTTGCGATGCAAAATCAAAATCTATTTGTGAAAGTTCAGCCCTAAACTTGATAGATTTGATAGATTTGATAAAATTCTCTTATTTCAGTATTTCACAAGAAAGACATTTTTGTTTAGAAGGAAAAATGTAAAGTTGTCCTCAAAGTCACAAAAAAAAAAAAAATAAGCAACATTACAATTTATTTTTGCTGTTTTTTTATGTCAGTGCGATCTAAACATAAATATATTAGACATGTGCAGTTTGTTTCGTTACGAATTAATATTCGAACAAATTTTTCGTTATTCGGCAATTCAGATATGTCCGAATATCCGAATTACAATATAAACTAATTTTACCGAATGCTCCGAATAACGTAACAAAATTCGTCCGAATTTTGGAAATTCAGACTGACATTCGAATTTTACATTGAACTCCAGTCGAATTCTCACTACACATATTGATAAAATCAAAGACTGTGTGTGTTATTAGAGTACCATTTCCAATTAATGCTGTTTTTTCTTAAACAAAGGCGATTTAAAGAGTCATTCTAATCATTTGATGTTGATGTTGATGTTTCTTTTGTTTGTTCACTTTGCTGCATTCGAATCGAAAACAATATAACATTTTCGTTTCGACCGTTTCGAAAAAACGGTGAATTCGAAGAAAATTTGAAAACTCCAAATACGGATTGAACTAATCAACTGAATTTAACTAAACACAATAACTAGATTAACGAATCAAAATGAAACGAAACACATTTTTTTTCGTCGTGCACATGTCTAAAATATATTATTTATTATCATGTTTGGTTTTCGTTCTTTTTAAACAATATTTAATTAAATCAAATTCACAAAAAAATAAAAATAAATTGTAAACCCAAATGTTGGAAAAACTAAATGCACACAATTATCTAAAGTTAGACGATACAATTTTACGACAGAATTTATATTTTCATGTTATATCGCAGTATTACCATGTTTGATTTTCGTTCTTTTTAACAATATTTAATTAGATCAATTTCACCAAAAAAAAATGTGTAAACCCAAATTTTGGAAAAAATGCACACAATTATCTAAAATTAGACGATACAATTTTATGACAGAATTGATATTTTCATGTTATATTATGTAAATTGTTCTTTACAGATAATTATAAATTAAATCAAACATGTAATTAACAAATAATGTCTTTCCTTATTTTTCACAGATTCTATTTGATGGGTACAAAATATAAAGCTTAATAACAAAAATATTGTAAATATGTAAAATCACAATATATAATAAAGCAATGGCAGATCAGAATTTTATTGTGCGTCATTGTTTCATTCTTTAAATCTGATGGAAACGCAATAGAAAACATAATGATTGATAAAAATTGTTAATTGATAAAATCCGCACATTTAGTAAAAACAGATACTGATCAGTCTATTGTTGTGGAACATAATTTAAATCTAGATGCATTTGCTTATCAGACACACCAGACTCATTCAGTCACCTCGTTGGTTGTTTTTAATCTTCATTGTTAGCCTAGAGTGATATAAAAGGATGACTCTGAAAGGAGAAGGAGGAGAAGGAGAAGGACAACTGAAAGGAACTACAAAAAAATATTTTCTGGAAGGTAAGAATTTATGTGGCTGTATCTGTATATTTTGCTATATCTGTTTATATCTTCTTTGCTCATTTTGTTGAGTTCATTGTAAAAAATATTATTTTCTGTAAATATTAAACAATGTTGTAACATTACAATTAAAGGAGAGGTAGGACCAAAGCTAATGTGGTCCTATTTCTTTTGTGGTTCACAGGAGTGCACTCAGTTCTGTTCTTCTGTGACCCGTATTCAGCTCATGGTGGGCTAACGCCCACTGTTGGCTGCCATCACTGAGCCAGTCCCGGAATCTGGAGAGATTTTGACTTTATTGTTGGGATCCACCCAGATTGCCGGACTGGCATCTGGTTCAGCCTCTCAGCTTGAGCCAACCGCTCCTGCACCTTCCACAACCCAGCATTCTGATGAGCACTGGGGGGAGCAGAGTAGACTGACAATCTACGGCTCTCTGTTCAGTGAAGACCTAGGACCGAGTAATCAGCGGTCATGTCGTCGCTCGGTTCTCAGCTTTAGAGCTGGCAGGGTCAGATGCTGCATCCATCTAGAAGAGTCTAAATGTTTATCTTTTTAAATTCCCGTACTTCTTTTTTACTTTATCAATTTATTTTTTCTAATGCCCCGTACACACGAGCGGTATTTCCGTCGGAAAAATCTTGGATGGTTTTTCCGACGAAATTTCTGCTCAAGCTTGGCTTGCATACACACGGTCACACAAAAGTTCTCTGAACTATCAACCGCCAAAAACGTGGTGACGTACAACACTACGACGAGCCGAGAAAATGAGGTTCAATGCTTCCCAGCATGCGTGTTTTTTTGCAAAATTGCATACAGACGATCGGAATTGGAATCGGAATTTCCGTGAAGAACTTTTTTCGACGGAAAAATAGAGAACCAGCTCTGAATCTTTTGCTGGCTGAAATTCAGACAGAAAAAGTTGGATGGAGCGTACACACGGTCGGAATATCCGACCAAAAGCTCCCATCACACTTTTTTTGACGGAAGTTCCAACCATGTGTATGCAGCATAAGACTTTGTTGAGTAGATTTATGCTTAACTATGTAGTATTACATTTTATAATAATATGTATTCTATTCTCTTTTTTTTTTTTTTTTTTCATTCTATTTTTTCAAGACGAAAGTATGGCAGACTACAGACTATTCGGCTGTATTTTAGTAGTAACTTTGTGTTTTCAAGGATTTCAATCACAGGTTTGTAAAGTCTCTTTTAACTTTCTTATATGGGTAAAATGTTTTTACTTATAGTCAAACATGTAAAATACGTTCATGTATTCATTAAAAAATATATATATTTTACTGCAGTTTTAAGCAGTTACACTTTATTTATAGTACATTTTTATAATAATATGTATTGTGTAGAGGTGCAGTGAAATTTCGGCAGCTGAAACATATCGGCCGAAAATGGTGTTTTCGGCAATTTGCCGATAAAGAAAAAAAGGTGACGGTAATGGCACCAAAAAACACATGTGATTTTGCCGCAATTTTACCGTGATTTTGCAGCATTTTTAACCAGGCTTTGACTGTGCAAATGGTGGGATTTTCATAGATCATGTGATGCAAAAACCGCATCAAAAACTTTACATAGGTGTGTTCTTGCTGCGTTTTCAATGCATTTCAATGGGGAGGTGAATTTTTGGTGCAATTTTTTTTTTTTTTAACTGCAGTAAGCAAGATTTTTAACACCACAATGGAAGCACAGCAGACCAGTGTGAAGGCATACATAGAATTTAAAGGGATGCATTTTTCTAGATCCTTTCTTGCACTAAAGGTACCAATAAAGACCAAAAATAAATAAAATTCATGATATTAATTAAAAATTCGAATATAATACAATTATACTGAAAAATATATATTTTCAGTTTCAGTTTTCTGTCAAGTGCATCCTGCATTTTCCGGTTTCAGTTTCGGCATCAAAATTTACATTCGGTGCACCTCTAGTATTGTGTTCTTTTTTTCAGTTATTCTTTATTGATAGTGTTTTATTTAAATTTTGAAGTTTAAAGTTGAATATTTCAGGAATCGTAGCACACTGCAAACATTTGGGCTTTATTATAACAGTATAAGAGTGTTTAATAATTTTTTTTTTTCTTTTGTTTTTTTTCCAAAGAAACAAGTAATTCAAGGTAAGATAACATCTTTAGTCACTCAGTAAAAGTCTATTTGGATATGGTGGTTAAAATATCTGGGAAGGGAGGTTTTTTTAAAAAAAATGTATGTACAATGGAACCTCAGATTGCGAGTAGCTTTTTAAAAAAAAAAAATCCTGACTCGCTTTGCGAGCGTTGTCTCGCAAGACGAGCAGGATTCAAGCCACTGGGGTGGGCAGTACCGCATTTGGCCAGAGGTGACGCTTGGATACAATTTGGAGCCACTCGGAGCTCCGTTCCTGAGTGTCTCCGAGCATCTCCGAATGGTCTCCGAGCGTCCTTGAGTGTTTCCAAGTGACTCCGGCGCCCCGCACCTCTGGCCACATGCGTTACTGCATAGACAAGCAGTGCCCATGGAACGGATTATCTGAGTTTCCATTATTTCCTATGGGGAAACTCGCTTTAATATACAAGTGCTTTGGATTACAAGCATTCTTCTTCCAGGTGTCTGCTTCCTAATGATCTCTCCCCTCCCCAGGCATGGGTGCAGCTCAATATGCAACCATATGCAAAAATTTAACTAAAAGGTCCGCATGGCCGCACTCCAATGAAAACTATTTCTTTATTGTTATAATAAATCCATGCAGCAAGGATAACACCACTGACGTGTTTCACACCATTACAGCAGTTGCTTATTCATAGCTCATTATGCTCGTAATCCATGGTATTACTGTAAAATAACTCAAAATGGTTGCGCAATGCCACCTAGTGGTATAGAAATTGTATGGCTGCTGCTATCACCTAATGTGTTCCCACATCCACAGCAAATGTAAATGATAACTGTGTGGTGGTGCTGCCCAATAAATTAAATCCTCAATAAATTGCACGTAAACCATTAAATAACTAAAAATACTCAAATCATTAAGATAATAAAGGGCAGGTGCTAACGTTCAATAGAAAAAGTGCTAGTAGTGCAATGAATGTGCAAATAACACAAAAAAAACAAAACAAAGGAAAGTCCACTTGAAATATTACTCTAGTAATAATTCTTCTTGTGAGTAGTGCATACAAAAAAAAGTCTCTTATTCTATAATGTGCTTCAAAAATTCTCCACTCCATAGCCTGTGTTCCATTCACCAGGTGCAGTGCCTGCTCACCTCCATCTTAGACCCACGAGGGGTCAGATAAGCATATATGAGATCCCCTTCTAAAGTGGCTCCACACTGTTCACAAGGCAACAGAAGAAGAAAAAAAAATGCTACCAATAGTGCAGTACTTGGGTTAATTAACTGAAAAAAAATAACGCACAACCCCAGCTTCATATAATGCACTCACATTTATTGAGATAAAACATAGCATATAATTAAAGTCCAACAGGTCTCACGTATTCTATAAAAGTGCTCCCACCGCCAGGCTCCACCTCTACACGCTACGGTACCGTCGCGCGTGGCTCCACGCGGGGTGAACTTATAAGAAAGCGATGATAATCACCGTGCAATTGAATGTTAGCACCTGCACTTTATTATATCAATGATTTGTGTATTTTTAGTTATTTAAAAGTTTATGTCCAACTTATTCAGGATTGAATTCATTGGGCAGCACTATCACACATTTGTCATTTACATTTTTATATGTATAGCTTCCAAATCCACAATTCACTGCAAAAAAGTGGTCCTAGGGTCTGCTCTTTTTTTTTTTTTAAAGACATGTGCAATGTTTGATAAAGTGCGCATTTGAAAATATCCCACTGAGTAGAAAGGGAGAGGGGGGGTCAGATCAATCATGTAATCTAATGTAAATTCTAATATTGTTTTAATGGTGTCTGCGATGCAGGGCTTATCAAGATATTTTTAATTTAGCATCCAGGACCATGATTGTTCCTGAAGTTCCGGTAGGGTTAATAAAAGGAACACCAGGGCATGGTCTGACCAAATAAATTGGCCCCTAATTGAATCAGGAGAAAGAGCCAGTGTGTACTGACTGATAAAAAAGAAGTCCAATCTATGGTATGTGTTATGAACAGGTGAATAAAAGGAATAATTGTTCTTGTTACAATATAATACCTTCCTGATATCACCCTATTGTAGTTGTAACAGGAAACATTTGAACCCATCAAGTTGGGCCTTGGTTTGGGATCCCTTGGATGTTGTTGTATCTACACAATATTACCAAAAGTATTGGGACGCCTGCCTTGAACTTTAATGGCATCCCAGTCTTAGTTCGTAGCGTTCAATATTGAGTTGGCCCACCCTTTGCAGCTATAACAGCTTCAACTCTTCTGGGAAGGCCGTCCACTAGGTTTAGGAGTGTGTCTATGGGAATGATTGATAATTCTTCCAGAAGAGCATTTGTGGGGTCAGGTACAGATGTTGGACGAGAAGGCCTGGCTCGCAGTTTCCTCTCTAATTCATCCCAAAGGTGTTCTATCGGGTTGAGGTCAGTCAAGTTCCTCCACCCCAAACTCGCTCATCCATGTCTTTATGGACCTTGCTTTGTACACTGGTGCGCAGTCACGTTGGAACAGGAAGGGGCCATCCCCAAACTGTTCCCACAAAGTTGGGAGCATGAAATTGTCCAAAATATCTTGGTATGCTAACACCCTAAGAATTCCCTTCACTGGAACTAAGGGGACAAGCCTAACCCCTGAAAAACAACCCCACACCATAATCCCCCTCCTCCAAATGATTTGGACCAGTGCACAAAGCAAGGTAAATAAAGACATGGATGAGCAAGTTTGGGGTGGAGGAACTTGTTGGCCTGCACAGAGTCCTGACCTCAACACGATAGAACACATTTGGGACGAATTAGAGTGGATACCGCGAGCCAGTCCTTCTTGTCCAACATCAGTGCCTGACCTCACAAATGCACTTCTGGAAGAATGGTCAAACATTCACATAGACACACTCCTAAACCTTGTGGACAGCCTTCCCAGAAGAGATGAAGCTGTTATAGCTACAAAGGGTGGGCCAACTCAATATTGAACCCTACGGACTAAGACTGGGATGCCATTAAAGTTCATGTGTGTGTAAAGGTAGGCATCCCGATACCTTTGATAATATAGTGTATATCTGGGCTAAGTATCACATTAAATTTGCCCCAAATAATATGCCACTGTTCGCAAAGTCCATTAAATCCTTTAGGGTATGGAAACCAGTAGGGAGTTTGTCATAGTTGGAAAGGTATACATTGGCGCTTGTGTAGGTCTTACCGCCAAGCAGGATCTTCAGGAACAGATACTGGACCTCCATTTTTTTGGGTCTTTAATTTGATGGGGGAGAGACTTCTACAGTGCTACAGATACTCCATGGGACTTGGGCTGGGAATATGTACTGTGAATCCATGCAGGGCAATACTTATTATGCAAAGTGGGTAAATTATCAGAGCAAAAATGAGTTTCTGGAAAAAGAATTATCCTGGCCATTTGTTTGCGGAGAGAATAAAGATCCTGGGACATTTTATTAGGTTGATTGATGAAGCAATTTTATAAAATTCATTAAAAGTGGAATATTTTATTAAAAGTTTATGTAAAATGGTTAGTGTCCACAGCAATTACATTATTCTTTTATGTAATGTGATTAAAAATGATATATAAAAAACGGGGGCTCTGCCTTAAAAATGCAAAATGTAAGAGGGCAATTAAGATTTTAGTTCTTTTGTAGCTAAACTACAACTATGGTTATAATTAATATTTTTACCATGTTTTGTAGGACGTGATTGCTCCAGTATATGGCAGAAAAACAAGAAAGCAGCTTTTGGAGTCTATCTAATCCAACCAGATGGAGCGAATTCCCCTTTTCAGGTAAGACAACAAGACCTCTTTGAGTGTCTAGAAGAAATGTATGGGTGGAGGAAAGTAAAGGAGATATAGCGCAAGAGAGAAATGGGATCAAGAGGACTGGAGTCGCTTATTAGGTACACCTTGCTAGTACCAGGTTGGACCCCCTTTTGCCTTCAGAACTGCCTTCATTCTTCATGGCATAGATTCAACAAGGTGTTTAAAACATTCCCCTTGTAGTTTTGGTCCATACTGACATGATGACATCACACATTTGCTGCAGATTTGTTGGCTGCACATCCATGATGCCAATCTCCCTTTCCACCACATCTCAAAGGTGCTCTATTGGATTAAGATCTGGTGACTGTGAAGGCCATTGGAGTACAGTGACCTCATTGCCATGTTCAAGAAACCAGTAGTAAGATGATCCCAGTAGATCAGCAGTTTTTGAAATACTCAGACCAGCCCATCTGGCACCAGCAGCCATGCCACATTCAAAGTCACTTAAATCCCTTTTCTTCCCCATTCTGATGCTCGGTTTGAACTTCAGCAAGGCATCTTCACCACGTCTAGATGTCTAAATGCATTGAGTTATGTGATTGGCCAATTAGCAATTTGTGTTACCAAGCAATTGAACAGGTGTACCTAATAAAGTTGCAGGTGCGTCTGCTACTCCTCTCTGCCAACCCCTCCACTGGCTTCCACTCACTCAACAAATTCAATTCAAAATACTAACAACTACTTACAATGCCATCCACAACTTAGCCCCCAGCTACATCACTAACCTAGTCTCAAAATGCCAACCTAATTGTTCTCTTCGTTAGAGACCTCCTGCTCTCTAGCTCCCTCATCACTTCCTTCCATGCTCACTTCCAGGACTTTTCCAGAGCCTCTCCAATCCTATGGAACTCCTTACCCCAATCTGTCCAATTATCACCTACTCTATTAAATTTTAGACAATCCCAGAAAACCCTTCTCTTCAGAAAAGCCTATCCTACCCACACCTAAAAACTGTATGTCTATTTTCTCCATCTGATCACCCGCCACAGTTATCACCTTTTGTTCCACTTGACCCTCTCTTCTAGATTGTAAGCTCTAATGAGCAGGGCCCTCTTATCCCTTCTGCATTGAATTGTATTGTAAGTGTACTGACTGCCCCCATGTTGTAAAGCGCTGCACAATGTGTTGGCGCTATATAAATCCTGTATAAT
Source organism: Lithobates clamitans (assembly GCA_037952925.1). Classification (NCBI taxonomy): domain Eukaryota; kingdom Metazoa; phylum Chordata; class Amphibia; order Anura; family Ranidae; genus Lithobates; species Lithobates clamitans. The sequence continues at coordinate 152,148 of JBBGZY010002881.1, read as the reverse complement.
AATAATATTTATATATATATATACAGTGGAACCCCGGAATCGCGAGTAACGCGGTTAACGAGCGTTTCGCAATACGAGCTATTATTTTAAAAAAATCCTGACTCGGTTTGCGAGCGTTGTCTCTCAAAGCAAGCAGGATTCAAGCCTCTGCGGTGTGCAGTACCACATTTGGCCAGGGGTGCAGGGGCACTGATGAAACTCGGAGCCGTTCGGAAATACTCTGTTCCCGAGTGTTTATAAATCTTTCCGAGGGTTTCTGAAGTGCATCCGAGCTGTCTCTCCGGCGCCCCCCACCCACCTCTGGCCACATGCGGTATTGCATGCAATAGAAGTCAATGCAGAACAAATTATCTTTGTTTCCATTGACTTCTATGGGGAAACTCGCTTTGATATGCAAGCTCTTTGGATTGCAGACATTCTCCTGGAACGAATTATGCTCGTAATCCAAAGTTGCAATGTGTATATATATATATATATATATATATATATATATATATTCGTATTCTTGTAAATTTTCCATACTCCATGAACTGGTTTATAACACCATTACAATAGATGCTTTTTGCTCCCCCTGCAGGTTTACTGTGAAATAACAAAGAGCGGTGGGTGGACTCGTATACAGTTTCGTAATGGGTTAGATGGAGTAACTTTCAATAGAACATGGAGCAGCTATGAACAAGGATTTGGAAATGTCAGCGGTAAGCAGTCAACTGTACTGTCTGTATAATTACTTTTATATTGAATGCAGCCAAAACTTTTTTTGCTTGTTTTGGATGGAGTGAGGCACAGGAGTGGATTGGGCTGGGGGGACATTTACCCCTGGGCCAGTACTAAGAAGATATGTTGAGCTGGTTAGCCCCTAAGTGTATATGCTTCACCATTCAGACATCAATTTGAGCTTAATCCAAGGAAACACATGCTGGGCATAATACAGCTACCCGCTCCGTATTCAGACTTGAAGCACAACATCCCTCAGAAGGAAATCTTCCAGCACCAAAATCCTTTGCGGCTTTGAGATGTTATGTAAATGAATGCTGAGAGCTGGAAAGCTATTGGTGGAAAGCTGAGAGCTGGAAAGCTAATGGTGGAAAAACTTGCAAGGCTGTCTCTCAATCAGAGCCGATCCGCCCTATATGCTCACTACGCAAGCTGCGTAGGGCCCCGCAAATTACTCGAGGCCCTGCCTCCCCCTCGGCCCTTCCGTTATACCGCTGTGGGGGGCCCCCAAGACCCAGCATCCCCCCTGCACCTCTGGCTGGCCATTTAGAGTGCAGTGGAGAGAGGTGGGAGGAGGTGAAAGGCGGTGATCGGCAGCTCTATGGTGCCTGTGTGGGCGGCGGGATTATCCTGGGGCTTGTAGTACTCTCTCGAGTGTCAGTGTATACAGTGGAGAGGAGAAGGGAGGGGCCCCTGACCCGGGCAGGTATCCGTTTCACTTTCACTCTGCTTGAACACTGTTGCTGATGCCTGGGTCCGCTGTATACATTAGGAGATAGAACTACTAACCCCAGGGAGATGCCTGTCCCCCTGCCTGTGGACACCATAGAGCTGCCGATCACTGCCTCCCACCTCCACCAGCCAGGTGCAGGGGAACCTCTGCAAGGGGGAGTCAGCTGTTTTGGGACCCTGATGTAAGAGGGGGGCTTTCTGGGGACACTAATGGAAGAGGGGGGCTCTCTGGGGACACTAATCTAAGGACGGGGCCCTCTACGGACACTAATGTAAGAGGGGGCCCTCTGGGGACACTAATGTAAGAGGGGGGCTCTCTGGGGACACTAATGTAAGGGGAGGCTCTCTTGGGACCCTGGTGTAAGGGGGCTCTCTGGGGACCCTGATGTAAGGGGAGGCTCTCTGGGGACCCCAATGTAAGGGGGTCTCTCTGGGGACCCTGGTGTAAGGAGGGGCTCTCTGAGGACACTGATGTAAGGAGGGGCTTTCTGGGGACCCTGATGTAAGGGGGCTCTCTGGGGACCCTGATGTAAGGAGGGGCTTTCTGGGGACCCTGATGTAGGGGGAGACTCTGTCAGGTGTGACTGTGTGGCAATGGCAAATGGTTTACATAGCTTACGGCATCATGGGTCAGGTAGAGGGCCCCTTAGCAGAATTTTGCTTAGGGCACCAGGGAGGTCAGGATCGGTACTGCTCTCAATAAACCTTCAAGGACACCCAACTTTTACCATGCCCACCAATCGGTGTGGGCACCATGACACACTCTGCATGGGAGACTTTCCTTATTCTACAGAAATCTGTTCCAACAATGAAAAGGCTAATTGATTGTGTTTGCCCCGCAGGCCAAAGGTTCCCAGTCCCCCCCCATGGGAAAGTATTAGAGTCTCCTCCACCAGGGGAGGACTGGGACAATTTTCCCCACTTACTGTCATGGTCATAGGAACTGAGGGAAAATGGGCAACAGGGACATAGACAGCAATAAAACGCAAAGTATAATATAATGGATGCAGCGCTTTCCAATAGACAAATAAGAGTAAAGTCCTTATGAAATACGATGCAAAAATTCCGGAGAGTGGCGTCCAACCGGTGCGTTTTTCACACACACAAAGTGCTGTAGAAGTCCTCCACCGAGGAGAGGAAAGCGCACACTGACCCTTACCCTCAATGGCAGTCAAACACACTCAATAATCTCACAGGGATGTCGTAGACATGTGCAGTTCGTTTAGTTCCGAATTCGGTTTTTGATGTAATTTTCGGATTTTCGTTCTTCTTTGCGGATTTCCGCAATTCTGAATTTTCGAATTTTTGATTTTCTCATTTTCTAATTTTCTAATTTTTGAATTTTGTGAAAAATTTGTTAAATGGGTTTTCGTTAATTCAAACACCATGTGGTGTGTGGTTGGATTTATTTAGCAATAAAACACTGGCAGGGGTTCTAACCTTTCACAACTTTGCTTAAAAACATTTTTGTTTCTATTTATTTTGCAGTTGGAGGTTGTTTATTTGTAATCATTTTTATTGTTTTTTTTCTATTGTTATTGTTAATTTATTATTTACGCAGGTGAGCATTGGTTGGGACTGAAAAATATGAACATCCTGACTAACCAGAAGAACAGACAATGTAAACTACGTATTAACCTGCAAGACTTTTCCAATGCCACAGCCTATGCACAATATGACACCTTCAACATCGGCCCCAACTCCACATTCTATCCACTAACAGTAGGAAAATACTCAGGCACAGCCGGTAAGTGCTCAAGGTTTCGGTTTCCTTTTTTTCAGGTGTATTCAGGCTAAAATGGAATAAGAAGTAGAACACAATATCAATAGAAAAAAAACAGTAATAAATAGCAACTGGACGGATGGAATTCAACTTGAGATGGAAGCCATTTTTTAAGAAGAGGGAAAGAGTAAATCCCTAGCCAACTTTATATTTTATCTGTGTTCCATTAGGAAGATTTCCTTACACTAGACATGTGCAGTTCGTTTCCTTACGAATTAAAATTTGGACAAATTTTATGTTATTCAGAGGTATCCAAATTCAAAGAAATTGAAATAACGAATCAAAATTTCGGACGAAATTTGAATGGTTTTCAAATAGAATTTGAATAGTTTTCTAACTGAATTTGAATTTCCGAAGAGAATAAAATAGAAAAAAAAAAAAAAAAGGAATATTATAGAAAAGAATATAATAGAGTAAAACAGAACAGAATGTAAAAAAGAAGAATAGAATAGAATAGAAATAGAAAATAGAATAGAATAGAATAGAAAAAAAAATAGATTAGAAAAAAAAGGATAGAATATAAAATAAAAAAATAAAGTAAAACAGAACAAAATAGAATAGAAAATAAAAGAATAAAATAAAAATAAAATAGAAAATAAAGGAATATAATAGAATAAAAAATAAAATTGAAAGAATATAACCATCTTCTGAAATTCGAATTTCAAATAGAATAAAATTTTAAATTCAAACAGAATAGAAAAGAATAGAATATCATAAACAATAGATTAGAATAGAAAGAATATAACAATATACATTTTTTCCAAAATTCAAATTTAGAAATAGAATAAATTAGAATTTTGAACAGAATAAATTTGAATTCAAATAGAATAGAAAAAATAGAATATATTAGATAAGAAAAGAACAGAATGGAAAATAAAAAAATAGAAAAAAAAGGAAAATAATAGAAACAAATATAATAGAATAGAATATAAAAGAATAGACTATAATGGAGTAAAACATAACAAAATATAAAATAAAAGAATAGAATAGACAAGAATAGAACAAAAAAAGGATACAATATAAAAGAGTAAACAGAACAAAATAGAATAGAAAAAAAAAGAACAGAATAAAATAAAAATAGAATAGAAAATAAAGGAATTGAATAGAATAGAATAAAAAATAGAATATAACCATCTTCCAAAATTCGAATTTCAAATAGAATAAAAAAAAACTGAATATAATAGAAAAGAAAAGAATAGAAAATAAAAAAATAGATCAGAAAAAACAATAGAATAGAATGGAATAGAAAGTATATAGCCATCTTCCAAAATTCAAATTTAGAATAGAATAAATTTGATTTTGAATGAAATTCGATTCGAGTGCAATTCCAATGGAATTAAAAAAATTCAATTTGATTTGCATTTGAATAAACAAAATGAATTCCGAAAACAAATGAAATGAATTAAACTAATTTAACTAAACAAATTTATGTAACTAACGGATCAAAACTAAACACATTTTTTTGTTTTGCACATGTCTACCTTACACTTCCTGTCCCTTCAACACAACAGGAAGTGATAGAATATAATTCTGAAGTAAGGGAACACGTTTCTCCATTGGAAGATTCCCCTTTTATTCTTATTCTTGTGTTCAGGGATTATCCATCACCATCACCTTCAGTATTACTCACAATGGTCACCAAGACATGGTGATCCCCTCCTAGTGAAGACACCAAAACCAACAGTTCATTTTCAATGAGCAAAGAAGTAGAATGATAACAGCAGCCAACGTTTTTGGAAACATTTCGGATAATGACTTCCTGTACACAGGGCCAGATTAAGAGCATCATGGGCCTGGTGCTGAGGATTTCGGTGGGCCTTTTTATGGAAACAAAATGAAAATGCAAACAATTTTTCGCTAAAACGAATTAAATATACTCTCACCAGTAATACCAGCTGTGCAGCCTCTGAGCAGCAGCAACACCACCAATACCACCTGCTATGCAGTCTCTCACCAGCAGCAACATAGGGAGACCACATTTCCAAACTGTCATTCAGAGACAACCCCCTCTTCCGAAAAAAAGATGAGGGTGGGGGATGTAGTCTCGGGGTTGGCGGGGAAATCGGTGGTGGAGGTGATTTGTCAGGCAAATGGCTGGTGTTAGTACTTAAAATCAATCATCCTGACACCATGTTTGATATGGTGTCAGGATGATCAAATTCAATTATTTTAGTTACTACATTGTAATATATAGTGAAATAGTTCAACTCACCATCGTGCAGAATCAGTGGGACCTGAGCTTGTCACTTGCCACCAGATGCAGCTTGTCACTTGCCACCCATAGCCTGCCACCAAATGTAGCGTATCACTTTCCACAGCTGCCTGCCGCTAGATGCAGCATGTCACTTGCCACCAGCAGCCTGCCACCAGATACAGTGTGCCACTTGCAACCAGATACAGTGTGCCACTTGCTACCCACAGCCTGCCAAAAGGTACAATGTGCCAATTGCCACCAGCAGCCTGCCACCAGATACAGTGTGCCACTTGCCAACAGCAGCCTTTCACCAGATACAGTGTGCCACTTGCTACCGACAGCCTGTCACCAGATACAGTGTGCCACTTGCAACCAGATACAGTGTGCCACTTGCTACCCACAGCCTGCCAAAAGGTACAATGTGCCAATTGCCACCAGCAGCCTGCCACCAGATACAGTGTGCCACTTGCCAACAGCAGCCTTTCACCAGATACAGTGTGCCACTTGCTACCGACAGCCTGTCACCAGATACAGTGTGCCACTTGCCACCAGCAGCCTGCCACTAGATACAGTGTGCCACTTGCCACCAGATACATTGTGCCACTTGCCACCAGATACAGTGTGCCACTTGCCACCAGCAGCCTGCCACTAGATACAGTGTGCCACTTGCCACCAGATACAGTGTGCCACTTGCCACCAGCAGCCTGCCACCAGATACAGTGTGTCACTTGCCACCAGCAGCCTGTCACCAGATACATTGTGCCACTTGCCACCAGATACAGTGTGCCACTTGCCACCAGCAGCCTGCCACCAGATATATTGTGCCACTTGCCACCAGATACAGTGTGCCACTTGCCACCAGCTCCCTGCCACCAGATACAGTGTGCCACTTGCCACCAGCAGCCTTCCATCAGATACAGTGTGCCACTTGCCAACCACAGCCTACCACCAGATACAGTGTGTCACTTACCACCAGCAGCCTTCCACCAGATAGTGTGCCACTTGCCACCAGCAGCCTGCCATCAGATACAGTGTGCCACTTGCCACCAGCAGCCTACCACCAGATACATTGTGCCACTTGCCAACCACAGCCTACCACCAGATACAGTGTGCCACTTGCCACCGGCAGCCTGCCACCAGATACAGTGTGCCACTTGCCACCGGCAGCCTGCCACCAGATACAGTATGCCACTTGCCACCAGCAGCCTGCCACCAGATACAGTGTGCCACTTGCAACCAGATACAGTGTGCCACTTGCTACCCACAGCCTGCCAAAAGGTACAATGTGCCAATTGCCACCAGCAGCCTGCCACCAGATACAGTAAGCCACTTGCCAACAGCAGCCTTTCACCAGATACAGTGTGCCACTTGCTACCGACAGCCTGTCACCAGATACAGTGTGCCACTTGCCACCAGCAGCCTGCCACTAGATACAGTGTGCCACTTGCCACCAGATACATTGTGCCACTTGCCACCAGATACAGTGTGCCACTTGCCACCAGCAGCCTGCCAACAGATACAGTGTGTCACTTGTCACCAGCAGCCTGTCACCAGATACATTGTGCCACTTGCCACCAGATACAGTGTGCCACTTGCCACCAGCAGCCTGCCATCAGATACATTGTGCCACTTGCCACCAGATACAGTGTGCCACTTGCCACCAGCTCCCTGCCACCAGATACAGTGTGCCACTTGCCACCAGCAGCCTTCCATCAGATACAGTGTGCCACTTGCCAACCACAGCCTACCACCAGATACAGTGTGTCACTTACCACCAGCAGCCTTCCACCAGATAGTGTGCCACTTGCCACCAGCAGCCTGCCATCAGATACAGTGTGCCACTTGCCACCAGCAGCCTACCACCAGATACATTGTGCCACTTGCCAACCACAGCCTACCACCAGATACAGTGTGCCACTTGCCACCGGCAGCCTGCCACCAGATACAGTGTGCCACTTGCCACCAGCAGCCTGCCACCAGATACAGTGTGCCACTTGCCAACCACAGCCTACCACCAGATACAGTGTGCCACTTGCCACCGGCAGCCTGCCACCAGATACAGTGTGCCACTTGCCACCAGCAGCCTGCCACCAGATACAGTGTGCCACTTGCCAACCACAGCCTACCACCAGATACAGTGTGCCACTTGCCACTAGCAGCCTGTCACCAGATACAGTGTGCCACTTGCCACTAGCAGCCTGCCACCAGATACAGTGTGCCACTTGCCACTGACAGCCTGTCACCAGATACAGCGTGTCACTTGCCACCAGCAGCCTGCCACCAGATACAGTGTGCTACTTGCCACCAGCAGCCTGCCACCAGATACAGTGTGCCACTTGTCACCTGCAGCCTGTCACCAGATACAGTGTGCCACATGTCACCTGCAGCCTGTCACCAGATACATTGCGCCACTTGCCACTAGCAGCCTGCCACCAGATACAGTGTGCCACTTGCCACTGACAGCCTGTCACCAGATACATTGTGTCACTTGCCACCAGCAGCCTGCCACCAGATACAGTGTGCCACTTGCCACTGACAGCCTGCCACCAGATACAGTGTGTCACTTGCCACCAGCAGCCTGCCACCAGATACAGTGTGCCACTTGCCACCAGCAGCCTGCCACCAGATACAGTGTGCCACTTGCCACTAGCAGCCTGCCACCAGATACAGTGTGCCACTTGTCACCTGCAGCCTATCACCAGATACAGTATGCCACTTGCCACTGACAACCTGTCACCAGATACAGTGTGTCACTTGCCACCAGCAGCCTGCCACCAGATACAGTGTGCCACTTGCCACCAGCAGCCTGCCACTCCCTCCAGGACTCTTCCAGGATGGGTAGAAGGGACAGGGCCAGCATAGTCAAACAAATCCCTGAAGCCCCCACCCCTCCTGATCTGGGATGGTATGGCTGTGTGTAAAATGAATGCCAGCAGTATTGATCAGACCAAGTTCTATAGAGGGGGGTGTGTACAGCCTTTGGGCTCACACTGGTTTGCTGCAGTTTGGCCGCACTGCTTGTGTATCTGCAGTTTTAGCTGCAGTCCTATTGATTTTGGTGCGCTTTCAGAACAAACATGCAACCTAATAGAAATCAATAGGACTGTGGGTAAAACGCAGGAAAACTGCGGATACACCAGCAATGGCCAAAACACAGCAAAGCAGTGTGAACCCACCTAAAAGCACAAAGAGCCAAGTCTACATATTGACTGCAGGTATAACAGCCATTGCTGAAGATAAAGGTAAAAGAGGGGGAGAGAAGGGAGATAAGAGTCCAGTCACTGAGCTCACACTTGGATGGGAAGCTCATCACTCAGATATCTGTTCAGCTCACCTTCTATCTGCCGGCTGCTCTGTTCATAATTTCCCAGCCCACACGGCTCCTTCACTGCACACAGAGAGAGGAGAGAGGGGAGGGGGAAGGCAGAGCCATTTGTGTAGGGGGGGAACAGTGCACTGTGACGCTGTACTAAACACAGTGAGCCAACACAGATGCAGCCAGACACCCCTCCATTTACACACAGCTTCTCCTGTCCCATAGACGTTTATGGGCAGGAGAAAGTCGGGCTTATATTACTAGCTGGGAGGGCCGAATTTAAGGCAGGGGCCTGGAGCTGCAGCTCCATCAGCCCCTATGTTAATCCGGCCCTGCCTGTACATCCAACAGACTGAGACTGCATGTAGCATTGAAGATACAATCCAACTTGAATTATTAACCCTGTTGATAGCATTGAAAGCAGACCTTAAGTTTCAATCTGCTTCTGAGATTTGAGGCATCTTTAGCACATCTGTAGGTGTTGAAGAATTCTCTATAGGCTCATATGAAGCTGAAATTAAGAAACATGCTCTAGGCCAGTGGTCTCCAAACTGTGCCAATTTGCTTGCCTTTTTCTGGTCCCTAGGGCAATATGTACAGTATGTTTCCCACTGATGTGAAGCATTATTTTTCACTGACCGAGCCTCTTTTTTAGACTCGGTGTTTACAAGTTAAAAACAAGTTTTTTTGCTAGAAAATTCCTTAGAACCCCCAAACATTATACATTTTTTTCCCAACACCCTAGAGAATAAAATGGCAGTCATTGCAATACTTTTTGTCACACCGTATTTGCGCAGCGGTGTTACAAGTGCACTTTTTTTGGAAAAAATGAACTTTTTTGAATAAAAAAATAAGACAACAGTTAAGTTAGCCCAATTTTTTTTTATATTGTGAAAGATAATGTTACGCCGTGTAAATTAATACCCAACATGTCACACTTCAAAATTGCGCCCGCTCGTGGAATGGCGTCAAATTTTTACCCTTAAAAATCTCCATAGAATTTATAAAATTCTACAGGTTGCATGTTTTGTGTTACAGAGGAGATCTAGGGCTAGAATTATTGCTCTCGCTCTAACGATTGCGGCGATACCTCACATGTGTGGTTTGACCACCGTTTTCATATGCAGGCGCTACTCGCGTATGCGTTAGCTTCTGCGAGCGAGCTCGTCGGGACAGGGCGCTTTAAAAAATAAATTTTTTTCTTATTTATTTTACTTGATTTTATTATTTCTTTACACTGTTTTTTTTTTTTTTTTAATTGGGTCACTTTTATTCCTATTACAAGGAATGTAAACATCCCTTGTAATAGAAAAAAGCATGACAGGACCTCTTAAATATGAGATGTGGGGTCAAAAAGTCCTCAGATCTCATATTTGGACTTAAATGCAATAAAAAAAAAAAAATTGTCATTTGAAAAAAATGAAATCAAAAGAATGGCCCTTTAAGACGTATGGGCGGAAGTGATGTTTTGACATCGCACCCGCCCTGCTATGGGCGGGTGCGATGGGGCAAACTGCCCCAAAACAGCCTCCGCTGTTTGTTCAGTGTGAAAGCCCGAGGGCTTTCACACTGAAGCGGTGCGCTGGCGGGAGAAGAAAAAATCTCCTGTCAGCCGCATCTTTGGAGCGGTGAAGGAGCGGTGTATTCACCGCTCCTAAACCGCTCCTGCCCATTGAAATCAATGGGACAGCGCGGCTATACCGCGGCAATACCGCGGCTATAGCCGCGCTATACGAGTGGTTTTAACCCTTTTTCGGCCGCCAGCGGGGGGTTAAAACAGCACCGCTAGCAGCCGAAAACTGCGGTAAAACAGCGCTAAAAATAGCGCTGTTTTACCGCCGACGCCCCCTACCGCCCCAGTGTGAAAGGGGCCTAAGGGGGATTTGATCACATGATCATAGTTGAACTTGATGTTGAGTTATTCACTTTAACCACTTGCCGACCGATGCACGCTGATATATGTCGGCACAATGGCAGCGGTGGGCAAATGGGGCGTACCTGTATATCCCTTTTAATTGGCAGGGCTAGCAGGCGCACGCACCATGTGCAGCGCGACCGTGCCCGCGGGACTGGCGGACTCGATGTCTACCGGTCTCCCGGCGATCGTGTCACGGAGCCGCAGAACGGGGAAGTGCCTATGTAAATAAGGTATTTCCCCGTTCTGCATAGTGATATGACAGAGAACACTGCTCCCTGTCATCGGAAGCAGTGATCACTGTCATGTGCGTGGAAGCCCATCCCCCCACAATTAGAATCAGTCCCTAGAATGCACTTAACCCCTTCATCGCCCCCTAGTGGTTAACCCCTTCCCCGCCAGTGTCATTTACGCAGTAATCAGTGCATTTTTATAGCACCGATCGCTGTATAAATGACAATGGTCCCAAAATGGTGTCAAAAGTGTCTGATGTGTCCGCCATAATGTCGCAGTCACAAAAAACTATCAGATCGCCGCCATTACTAGTAAAAAAAAAAAAATTATATTAAAAATGCCATAAAACTATCCCCTATTTTGTAGACGCTATAACATTTGCGCAAACCAATCAATATACGCTTATTTCAATTTTTTTACCAAAAATATGTCGAATACATATCAGCCTAAACTGAGGGAAAAAATAGTTTTTTTATATATATATTTGGGGGATATTTATCATAACAAAAAGTAAAAAATATTGCGTTTTTTTCAAAATTTACGCTTTTTTTTGTTTATAGTGCAAAAAATAAAAACTGCAGAGGTGATCGAATACCACCAAAAGAGAACTCTATTTGTGGGGAAAAAAGGATGTCAATTTTGTTTGGGTGCAACGTCGCACTATCGCGCAATTGTCAGTTAAAGTGACGCAGTGCCAATTCACAAAAAGTGCTCCGGTCAGGAAGGGGGTAAAATCTTCTGGGGTTGAAGCGGTTAAGGTCATCAGAGAGGAAAGGGGGCAATCTTTACATCTGGAGGAAAAGAGATTTAATCTTCAAATAAGGAAAAGCTTCTTCACAGTAGGAGCTGTGAAAATTTGGAAAAGACTCCCTCAAAAGCTGGTTCTGGCCAGCTCACTAGATTGTTTTAAAGCGGAGTTCCACCCAAAAATGGAACTTCCGCTTTTCGTATTCCTCCCCCTCCCCATTTGGCACCTTTCAGGGGGGGTGCAGAAACCTGCCCAATACAGGTATTTGCTCCCACTTTTGGCAAAAGCAGAATCCATTTACACCATGTCCAGCCCCTCCTCCATCCCCCCGCTGTCTTCTGGGGAGACACAAAGGTCCCAGAAGACAGTAGGGTCCACTCAGAACGCACAGCGCGACTCATGCATGCACAGTAGGGAACCAGGGTGTGAAGCCGCAAGGCTTCACTTCCTGATTCCCTTACTGAAGATGCCGGCGCTTGCACCCGGGAGCTGAAGGACAGGTCAGCTTCGGGTGAGGACATTGCGTGCGCCCTTAACAGGTAAGTGTCCTTATTTTAAAAGTCAGCAGCTGCAGTATTTGCAGGGCCCAGTAATTCTTACTGTTATAAATTGTATTGTATTTGTACTGTCTGCCCTCATGTTGTAAAGTGCTGTGCAAACTGTTGGCGCTATATAAATCCTGTATAATAATAATAATAAAAAATAAATGAAGAGTTTCTCTTCAATATGTTGTTCAGATGTTTAAGATATGACCAAATCAGTTCAGATTCAAGTTGAAATTCAAGATCTTAAAATAAGATCCCATCCTCCACAACTCCAGGACCTAGAATTGGAAGGAGGGAGATCTTAGTGAAGAAAAGGTTTTAGTTTAGTTTTTATCCAGTGGTAGCAGATAGCTGATCCTTATTTTTAGGTATTTTCTTTTAAAACCATCCATCACCCATCATAAAAGAGCTTCTCTTCAATATGTTTTCCAGATGTTTAACCACCTCAATAATGGGCACTTTCACCCCCTTCCTGCCCAGGTGATTTTTCAGCTTTCAGCGCTGTCACACTTTGAATGACAATTGCGCGGTCATGCTACACTGTAACCATGTGAAATGTTTATAATTTTCTTCACACAAATAGAGCTTTCTTTTGGTGATATTTAATCACTGCTGGGTTTTTTATTTTTTACAAAAAAAAAGTAAAAAAAAATGGTGGGCACTGATAGGTGGTACTGATGGGCACTGATAGGCGGCACTGCTGGGAACTGATGGGCAGCACTGATGGGTGACACTGATGGGTGGCACTGATGGGCATTGATGGGCACTGGTGGGCAGCTCTGATAGGCGGCGATGATGGGCACTGAAAGCCAGCACTGACTGGCACCACTAATGGGCAATGATTGCTGGTACTTGTAGGTACTGATTGCTGGCACTGGTGGGCACTGATTGCTGGCACTGGTAGCATTTCATTGTAATCAGGGCACTGATGATCAATGCCCTGATTACTTCTTTTGCTGTTCCCTGCGAGGAGATGGTGCTGATCGGCTCTCCTTGCCAGTGTCAGTGTGAGGCGATGAGAGCTGATTACCGGTACTTCCTGTATTTACATGTGACCGGCTGTGATTGTTCACAGCCAAGCACCAGGTTAAAGAGCCACATCAGCTCTTTAACCCGTGGCCAATCGGGTGCGCCGTCATATGACGTCCACTTAGAACGAGAGCTGCACTGCCCCTCCGTCCCATTTGACGGTGGGCGGGCAGCAACTGGTTAAGTATCAAAAAAATTATTTGCTAACAGAAAGAAAATTACGTAGGACCTAGAAAGCATAATGACTTTATTACAAAATACAAATCTTAAAATCCCAAATGAAATGTCCTGGCGAAACGCGTTGAAGAACTTCATTTTTGAGCTATGTCATTCTGTAATCTTTATAGACGGCTTTCTAAGTGTATCGACTAGGTGTATTTTGCATGTTCAATTTACCCCTCTCCTGGGATTTTGTAATAAAGTCATTAATTCATTTTTGGTGTGGTACCATTCTACTTAATTTTGTTTCTATTAGGGATTTTTTTTTTATGTTTATGTAATATAAAAGGATGTGATACCAGTAAATTCATTAAGCATAGGAGGAGGTCATTTTTCCCCTTCTCCCACCCAGTTCTAATTATAATACATGTCCAGATGTTTAAGATGTGACCAATCCAGTTTAGATTCAAGTTGAGACTAAAATAATGTTATGGTCAATGTCCAAACACCTAACTATTCTAACATTTCTTCTTGTAGGAGATGCATTCAAGGGTACTCCAGCCTCAGAGAATCAGTATGGCAGAGCTTTCAGCGCCCAGGATATCTCCCATGATGGCTGCACTCCGAAATGTCGTGTAGGTGACATGCTATTTAAGAGCTGCAGTCAGAGAGTGCAATCCGGCTGGTGGTTCAATGCCTGTGGATTGGCCAATCTAAATGGAAAGTACTACGCACCACCAAATCATTTGTACCAGACGTCTTTTTTGTCTTGGCCAACATGGAGGTTTTTCGAATCTCTGAAATCCACAACAATGTCTGTGATTTGCAACTAGAGGGGAAATTATTTCTGTACTTATTTCAAGTGTATGTATAACAATATTTTTATTTAGATTTGGATAGAGTAGGGAAAACCTGACAGAGATTCTAAACTCTCCTCGTTCTCTCCAAAACTAGAAAAATGTTTTTGTGTGTATGTGCTTGAAAGCTGAAGTTTACCCGCTTAAGGACCAAGCCTATTTTTCAAACTTGGTGTTTACAAGTTAAAATAATTTTTTTTTTTGCTAGAAAATTACTTAGAACTCCCAAACATATATATATATATATGTGTATATTTCAGACACCCTAGTGAATGAAATGGTGGCGTCACACCGTATTTGCACAGCGGTCTTACAAGCGCAATTTTTTGGGAAAAAATACACTTTTTTTAAATAAAAAAAATAAGACAACAGTAAAATTAGCCCATTTTTAAAAATATCGTAAAAGATAATGTTACACCGAGTAAATTGGTACCCAACATGTCACGCTTCAAAATTGCGCCCGCTCAAAGAATGGCGAGAAACTTTGCCCATTAAAAATCACCACAGGCGACATTTAAAAATATGTACAGGTTACCAGTTTTGAGTTACAGAGAAGGTTCTTTGCTAGAAGAATTGCTCTCACTCTAACGATCGCAGCGGTACCTCATGTGTGGCTTGAACACCGTTTTCATATGCGGGAGCGACTACGTGCGAACTCAGCGGGACGGGGCGCTTTCAATTTTTTTTTTTCTTATTTGTTTAACTTTTTATTTTATTTTTTTCCACTGTCCTTTTAAAAAAAAAAATTGGGTTCACTTTTATTCCTATTACAAGGAATGTATACATTCCTTGCAATAGAAAAAAAGCATGACAGGACCTCTTTAATGTGAGATCTGGGGTCAAAAAGACCTCAGATCTCACATTTACACTTAAATTCAATTGAAAAAAAGTCTTTTTTTCCCCCAAATTTTTTTTTCCACTTTAAGACCATTGGGCGGAAGTGACGTTTGACGTCGCTTCCGTCATTCAATGTTATGTATGGAGCCAAGCGGGGCCATCATTCCCTTACTCTGCTTCATGTCTCAGAGGGGAGAGGACCCGATCGGCTCCGCCGCTACTGATGGCTCCGGTAAGCGGCGGAGACAACGCGAGCACAGCGGGAGGGGGGGCCCTCTCCCACCCCCGATAAAAGTGATCTTACGGCAAATCGGCCAATGAGACCACTTTTATCAGAAAGAGGACCGCCCGGCGTTTAAGAACATACCGGTTTTTATGGCAGCTATCTGCTGCCATAACCCCATTACTCTACGTCACCGCACCGACGTATAACGACGGCGGTGGGTCGGCAAGTTGTTAATCTGCTAATAATTGCCTTCTTTGGTTCCTTCTTCTTCACTCACTCATGAACATGCTAATAAAAGTTTTGAAGAAAAAAAAAACGTTCTGTTTTTATTTCATATCTTATTTATGGTTTTCCCCTAGCTTAATGAATGAGGTGAAGCTCTGCTGACTACCATTGTCCTTATATCCTACATCTCATAGCTGTAACTCCACTCTGTGAAATTGTCATGGCTGGGCTCAGCCCTCCCTTCTCAGTGCTCAGCTGTCGGTTAATTGCCAGCACTCATCGTTCCACAGTGCCTCACCTGGTGATCATTTCCTGCTCGTCAGCCAGCCCCTTCTGGCCATTTAAACTGCCTGGTTTATTTCTCTCATGCCTTCGCCTTGGTCAACATATCTAAAGATTCTCTGCTGTGTTCCTGTTAAAGACTTGCCTGGCTGACGTCCCTTCTGGTTCCTGACATGTTAGCTTTCTCCGACTACTCTGATCTCTGGCTTCCAGATTTACTGGCTTAAACTGACTACCTGCTTTGATTACCAAATCCTGGCCATGTTTTGACTATGTTTACTATTTGTACCATGTTTACCACTATATTAAAAGGTGTGATTTTTACTGCATTTTCTGTCTCCGTCTGATTCATGGTTCCTGACTAGGGATGAGCCCATGGTTCGAGTCGAACGTAGGTTAAACCCGAACATCGGGTGTTTGTTCTAAAACGAACCGAACATATGGTGCGTTTCTCGGAAAGTTTGAGCGCCGCGGAACACCCCATAATGCACTGCAAGATCGCAGTGCATTGCTGTATGATGATTGACCTGACCTGCATGCTTTGGCCAATCACAGCGCGCTCTGCTGAGAGAGCCATAATTGGCCAAAGTCAAGTCCACGCCCCACACTATATAAAGCTGCTTACAGAGTGCCCATGTATTGTGTTGTTGGTGTGGACACAGAGATAGCTTGAGTTATATTAAGCAGTCAGGTTATTCATTTAGTGGCAGTGTATTTGATAGATATATATATATATATATATATACATATATATATATACACTCTGCATTTAGCATAGAATAAGACTATATATTCAGTGTTTACTCAATATTCAGGCAGTGCAGGCAGTGTATTAATATATATATATATATATATATATATACACATACATACAGTCTCGTTGTGTGTGTGTGTGTGTGTGTGTGTATATATATATATATATAGTGTAGCCTATACCTACAGTGTTGTACAGTTGCTAATACAGTGCAGGCGGTGTACACAGTATCTAATACAGTGTGTACAGTTTCTAATAGATGTAAGGCAGTTTATTAATATATATATATATATATATATACACAGTCTAGTGTATATGTATATGTATATATATATATATATATATATATATATATATATATAGTATCTCACAAAAGTGAGTACACCCCTCACATTTTTGTAAATATTTTATTCTATCTTTTCATGTGACAACACTGAAGAAATTACACTTTGCTACAATGTAAAGTAGTGAGCGTACAGCTTATATAACAGTGAAAATTTGCTGTCCCCTCAAAATGACTCAACACACAGCCATTATTGTCTAAACTGCTGGCAACAAAAGTGAGTACACCCCTAAGTGAAAATGTCCAAATTGGGCCCAAAGTGTCAATATTTTGTGCGGCCACCATTATTTTCCAGCACTGCCTTAACCCTCTTGGGCATGGAGTTCACCAGAGCTTCACAGGTTGCCACCGGAGTCCTTTTCCACTCCTCCATGACGACATCACGGAGCTGATGGATGGTAGAGACCTTGCACTCCTCCACCTTCCATTTGAGGAAGCCCCACAGATGCTCAATAGGGTTTAGGTCTGGAGACATGCTTGGTCAGTCCATCACCTTTACCCTCAGCTTCTTCTAGCAAGGCAGTGGTCGTCTTGGAGGTGTGTTTAGGGTCGTTATCATTTTGGAATACTGCCCTGCGGCCCAGTCTCTGTAGGGAGGGGATCATGCTCTGCTTCAGTATGTCACAGTACATGTTGGCATTCATGGTTCCCTCAATGAATTGTAGATCCCCATTGCCAGCAGCACTCATGCAGCCCCAGACCATGACACTCCCACCACCATGCTTGACTGTAGGCAAGACACACTTGTCTTTGTACTCCTCACCTGGTTGCCGCCACACACGCATGATACCATCTGAACCAAATACGTTTATCTTGGTCTCATCAGACCACAGGACATGGTTCCAGTAATTAGACATGTGCATTCGTTTTCATCCGAATTTCGGGTATTTTCGTTTTTAACAAACGATAGCAAACGTGCAGAATCCGAAAACCGAAAGATCCAATATAAACAAATGCTTTATTTTCGCTTTCGTTGTGACAACAGTTCGATATGGATAGAAGATTTGACATGAGGCTGACAATAGTGATCTGTGGTCGAATGTGCCTAACCTAACTCTATTAGTCCAAGATTATTCGACATAGAGAGAAAAGATTCGACATGAAGATTCGACTAAGCAGTCGCTGCAAGCAGACATTTATGGTCAAATGCTCCACCCATAGGTTATAGAAGAATTCTAATGTTGGTTGACTACTACTACTAATAATAATAATACAACATTAGAATTCTACTATCGCTTGTAGGCTGAACATTCGACCGGAAATGTATGATTGCGGCGGTGTACAGTTTAGCTGCTCCGTCGAATCTTCTTAGAACATTCGACAGACACCATGAGCCTTCAATGACAGATTCGACCTTAATTATTTTGGATTTTCGGACGAATGGATTTTTTAAAGAAACAAAATAAATAAAAACGAATTTCGGGAGTAACTAAATAAATTTATTTTTCGGACGAAAACGAAATTCCGAAACGAAATATTTCAGTGTGCACATGTCTACCAGTAATCCATGTCTTAGTCTGCTTGTCTTCAGCAAAGTGCGGACTTTCTTGTGCATCAACTTTAGAAGAGGCTTCCTTCTGGGATGACAGCCATGCAGACCAATTTGATGCAGTGTGTGGTGTATGGTCTGAGCACTGACAGGCTGACCCCCCACCCCTTCAACCTCTGCAGCAATGCTGGCAGCAATCATACGTCTATTTCCCAAAGACAACCTCTGGATATGACTCTGAGCACATGCGCTCAATCTCTTTGGTTGACCATGGCGAGGCCTGTTCTGAGTGAAACCTGTGCTGTTAAAACGCTATATGGTCTTGGCCACCATTCTGCAGCTCAGTTTCAGGGTCCATCTTTATGTAGAGCAACAATTCTTTTTTTTTCAAGAACCTCAGACAGTTCTTTGCCATGAGGTGCCATGTTGTACTTCCAGTGACCAGTATGAGAGAGTGCGAGCCATAACACCAAATTCAACACGCCATTCACACCTGAGACCTTGTAACACTAACGAGTCACATGACACCGGGAAAGGGAAAATGGCTAATTGGACCCAATTTGGACATTTTCACTTAGGGGTGTACTCACTTTTGTTGCCAGCGGTTTAGACATTAATGGCTGTGTGTTGAGTTATTTTGAGGGGACAGCACATTTACAATGTTATACAAGCTGTACACTCACTACTTTACATTGTAGCAAAGTGTAATTTCTTCAGTGTTGTCACATGAAAAGATATACTAAAATATTTACAAATATGTGAGGGATGTACTCACTTTTGTGAGATACTGTGTATATATATGTAGATATATATCTATAGATATAGATATAGATATATATCTATATCTATATATATATATACTCTGCATTCATTGTAGCCTATATCTACAGTGCATTCCATGGTGTACTTTTTCTAATACACTTCAGGCGGTGTACACAGTATCTAATACAGTGTGTATAGTTTCTACTACACTTCTGGTGGTTTACACAGTATACAATACAGTGCAGCCATTGTACAGTTTCTAATACACTTCAGGCGGTGTACACAGTATCTAAGACAGTGTAGTGTGGTGTTGCAAAACAAAAAATACATCATGTCCGGAAGGCCACCAAGGAGAGGCAGACGCTCACAAGCCACTAAAAGAGGGCAAGCAGCCTCTGTGTCTGCAGTCAACAGTGCTGGTCATGGACATGGTGCATTCTCTGCAGGTGACTATGGGGCACACTTTTCCTTTTTTGTTGCTGTTGGCCGTGTTATTGAGCCACAACTTGCAGAAGAGTTGGTGGAGTGGACAACAAAACCGTCCTCATCCTCCTCATCCTCTGTTACCCAGGCTCAGAATAATTTGCCTTCCAACGCAGCTGCTAAAGCAGCCTATTCCACTGGCTCCTTCTACAAAGTCACTCCTTCTGTAGCCCCACCATCATGCATGGCGGAGTCCTCAGAATTATTCAACCACAGTGTTGGTTATATGCTGCTGGAGGATGCGCAGCGATTTGAAGGCTCCAATGTTGGTTCCCAGGTTGAGGAAGGGAGTAACGTGAGCCTAGAGAGAGGGGGTGCCACAGAAGGACAAGAAATTGCCGGTCATGTTTCACAGCAGGGCCCATTCCTGCACCCAACAAGAGTATCTGTGAGGGGTTACAGTGTTGTGGCACCACCACCACCACCACCCAAGGCCCAATTCTTCGTCCCCTGTTTAACAGGGGCATGTAATTACAATTTTTGATATAATATTTCACAGTAGGGCCCGTTCCAGGGCCCAACATGAGTATCTGTGAGGGGTTACAGTGCTTTGGCACCACCACCACCCAAGGCCCAATTTTTTTGCCCCTGTTTAACAGGGGCATGTAATTAAAATTCTTGATATAATATTTCACAGCAGGGCCCGTTCCTGCGCCCAAGAGTAACTGTGAGGGCTTACAGTGTTCTGGTACCATAAACACCTAAGGCCCAATTTTCTGCAGAATATATAGGGCAGGCCGTATAGTATATATACTGCTGTTCACAGTATATAGTGCCTGGGGCTCTGGGGGACCCCCACGCCATTTAAAAAAAAATATTGGGTGCAGGGTTCCCCTTAATATCTATACCAGACCTGAAGGGCCTTTTTGGTATTTTTGGTATTTTTATCTATATTGCCAGGATCTGACAATACGCTACAGCCACGAGCAGTTTTACATGAAATTTTTTCCTTTAGAAATTTCATTTTGCTGTGGCACTGTTATAAACATAGGAAAGATGCGCTACTTTACAGGCATACTAAGGACACCCCCTCAGGCACGATATTTAAAAGAATATTTCATTTTCATTGTTTTACTTTAAGCAATATTAAAATCACTGCTCCTGAAAAAATGGCCGTTTTTAAAACTTTTTTTTGCATTGATACATGTCCCCTGGGGCAGGACCCAGGTCCCCAAACACTTTTTATGGCAATAACTTGCATATAAGCCTTTAAAATGCGCACTTTTGATTCTTCACGTTCGTGTCCAATAGACTTTAACGGTGTTCCCGTTTTTGAACAAATGTTTTGCCTGTTCGCATGTTCTGCTGCGAACCAAACCGGGGGTGTTGGCTCATCCCTATTCCTGACAGCGATCTTAGGCACCAGGTACCTCTAACTTCTAGTTTCTGGAGATTTGGTGATGTCACTGTTTTCCTTGCTGGAGAGGAAACTGTATCTGAGGAGCTGCAGTGCATCTTCCAGTGATTTTCCTGCTCCTTTTTCTGCTTCCTCCACCTCTCCTGTTGCTTTTTGTATATTCCCCAACCAGTCATCAAATCACCAATCAGAGGGGCAGCTCTGACATAAGGAAGCAAAGCCTTTACTTTACATAAGTTGGTCGTTTCAACACAGCGACATAGGGGTTGATATACTGAAGGCAAATAGACTGCCCACTTTGCAAGGGAATTTGCTCCAGAGCTTAGTGAAGGAGGTGAAGCTTTTCTGACTGTCATCATCCAATTATGTGCAAGCACATATGTGTCTACCCCTGATGGAGCCGCTTGGTAATTTGGGTTCTCTGTTCTGCACCTCAACTCCAAGAACAACCTCAGCTGCTCTGACACAGTAGGTTAAATAAACACAGATTGCAATGTCACAGAATTCCCTGAAGGTAGTACTATATACACAATGATGCTGTGTTAGAAAACACCAAACGGATTAGTAAAGGCAAGTTTCAATATATTGTCACACAAGATGATTGGTAATGATAAAGGCATGAAAGTGGATTACTGTAGTACTGCAACTCAATATTCAGTAAGATCAATAGTCAGCAGTAGGGATAGGAGGACCCTATGCACCAGGAACAGCATAGACAGCAGCAAGATCACTGTTAGTGCAGCAATGGATAGCAATCTGGTTTAATTAACTGCATTCAGAGGACTGCACTGCCAAAGTGCATTACTGGTGACTATGCTAGGCTTAGGCTCACTGGATGGAGGTACCATTAAATGAATAAAGAATCAGGGCTTGTAGAATGGCTTTGAAGAGAGGCAGCTTTACTGTGTTATTCTGCTGGCTATAGTTGGAGCCCATAAGCAGCGTTGGTGCACTTAACAAAAAACTTGGTGAAATAGCATGTAATGTATTTGCTATGTATTAAGTATCCTGCTTCCAGTAACTCAGTCTCTGCTATCACTGTGAAAATAGAGGGGAATGAGCTTTCTCACCAGTCCCTGTGGTGCAGCTGTAGGCTCCCACTATAGGAAAAGGGTCCGTTGTCTCTGTTCAGATGGCTCCGGTGATCTGGAGTGAAGAGGGGAAAGTGAGAAGATGCTCAAGTCTTCATGCTGCACGGGAAAGATGGATGGTATCTCCAAGGTCTGTGCAGTGCAGCCCGCGTGTTTCTGCTCACAGGCCTCATGCTGTAATACCCACTGGTTGGGTCTCCCACAGAGATTTGGGCACACATGATAATGTGTTCACATGGAATCCCACTCTGCCAAGAGGAGGATGTCCTTAGAGCAGTCTGGTGAAAGCTATTTCACTCCCTCCCCCTTGTCTCAATGTCCTCTGGTAACTGTAGTGTAAAGGGTCCGCATCCAATTCTATGGTTGATGTCTTGGACTTCAATTCCCATGGTCCTTCCATGGCTTTCCTGGTTATAGCTCTCCCCCTGTTGACTGGAGGGGATAGTGCAACACAACATCATGCATAGCAATAGAAAGTGAAAGTAACATTGATTGTAAAGATGACAATGTGTCCTTCTCCATGTTTCTGTAGTCCAGCGCACCTGGCTGCATACACTATATTACCAACAGTATTAGGGTGCCAGCCTTAGTGCCTTTACACGCACATGACCAGTCTTAGTCCGTAGGGTTCAATGTGGAGTTGCCCTCCCCCTGCAGCTATAACAGCTTCAACTTTTCTGGGAAGGCTGTCCACGAAGTTTAGGAGTGTGTCTATGGGAATGTTTGACCATTCTTCCAGAAGGGCATGTGTGAGGTCAGGCACTGATGTTGGACGAGAAGGCCTGGCTCGCAATCTTTACTCTAATTCATCCCAAAGGTGTTCTATTGGGTTGAGGTCAGGACTCTGTGGTGCAGGCCAGTCAAGTTCCTCCACCCCAAACTCACTCATCTATGTCTTTATGAATTGGTTATTCCAAAGTTATTTTATACCACATTCACTAAACTCTGGTGAAAATACCCTTACAAAGTGAACATCCTATTTGCCTTTAGTAAATCAACACCAATATTTGAAAGATTTCATGGAAGAGGAAAACTATTTTTCAAATTGTTATTTTTAAGACAATAACAAATTAATAAAGAAAATTTGTTACAAACCAATACTTGTTCCCCTTAATTAGAGTAAGTCTCCACCTAAACCCCCCCCCCCCAAAAAAAAACAACATTGTTTAGAGAGAGAGAGAGCGTTCAACGTACTTACCAATCTAAGAAAAAAAGATGCCTAGCATACAAGAGAACTTTTTTCTGATCAAGGGGGGCAATTTTATAAAGTCAATCAGTTTATTACTTGTTCTACTCTTTTTATTATATATAAAGGGTATAGGGAAACCTGGCCTCCTTGCACCATCAAGCTTGAGAAAAGGAGACCTGTCCCCGAAATGTGTGGCCTGGGATGCCACTGGCATACCCAACAAAGAAGTGGCTGTTATACAGGTTATGGGAGAGTCCTGGCTTGGGGTTCAGGATAGGTGCGGGAATACTCCATCTTCTCCTGGTCTGTCAGCAATCTGCAGCTGCCATTGTTGCTGCAACCCTTGGCTCGGTTGATAACACCATTCTTATGTGAGGAAGAAAAAAGCATCCAAGAGGCACTGGGGCTTTGATACAAGCTCATACAAAATAGCGAGAAGACAAAAAACATTCCGAGAGCTCATTGGCTTAGGTTAGGCTATCACACAAGACAAGCCTACCCTACAGTGGGTACCCAAGCAGGTTACCAGAAAAAAAAGTGCACTAATAGAAGGAGCTCTAGACCAAAGGATAAGAGAGTCCAAATGAATGTATTAGTTTATACAACAAAAAACCTATACATTTTTCGGGGGTCAAAAAAATTCTCCCTTCATCAGGGCTTCAGGCAAAATAAGAACCTTGAATGCACGAGCTGCCATAACCCTGGAATCTTTATTTACAGCAGGTGGCCGGCCTTTTCGATAAAAATGGTCCCATCGGTGCATTCACCGCGGGATCACTTTTATAGGCGACGTGAAAAGTGCCCCTCCCGCCGCTTCCCGGTGTCTTCCAAAATTACCAGAGCCGTCGGTAAACCCAGAAGCGATCCAGTCCAAATTGTGGCTGGGCAGGAAGTCAAGTGAGGGCAAGATTACACTCCTTTGGCTCTATGCCCTTGGAGGACCGGAGCAATGTCTGGCGTCACTTCCTTCTCTCGGTCTTAAATGGCTGATTCTTTTTTTCTTCTTAAAGGCAAAATGACTTTTTTTTAAAAAGATATGGACCCCAGACCTCTCAATAAAGAGGACCTGTCATCCTTATTTCTTTTACAAGGGATGTTTACATTCCTTCTAATAGGAAGAAGTGTTCATAAAAAAAATTTAAAAAATTAAAGGGACAGTGTAAAAATAAAAAAATTAAAAGTAAGGGAAAAGAAATAAAGCATCCCATCCCTCTGAGCTCGCATGTAGAAATGAACGCATACGTAAGCCACACCTGCATATGTAAACGGTGTTCAAAATACGCATGTGAGGTATTGCTGCGATCATTAGAATAAGAACAATAATTCTAGCACTAGACCTCCTCTGTAACTCTAAACTGGTAACCTGTAAAAAAAAATTTGAAAGCGCCGCCTATGGAGATTTTTAAAAACCGTAGTTTGTCACCCTGTTTGTTGAGCATGCACAATTATAAAGCATGACATGTTAGGTATCTATTTACTCGGCGTAACATCATCTTTTACATTATACAAAAAAATTAGGCTAAATTTACTGTTTTTGTTTAAATTCATTAAAGTGTATTTTTTTTCAAAAACAAGCTCTACCTCTCTGGCCGTGGTTCTCGGCTCTTGATTGGATAGATTGATAGCAGTGCAGCCATTGGCTCCCGCTGCTGCCAAATCAAGTCTATGGACGCGGACACCGGGGGCTGAGCCGAGTCCGGCGTTTCGTGTCTATAGACGCAAATGCTGGACTTGGGAGCGCGCCCGCTTGGTAACTCCCAAGGAGAGCGCTTTTCCTAGGGGGTTTACCAATGCGGGGAGGAGCCGCGAGCGCCATTGGGGGACCCCAGAAGATGATGATCGGGGCCACACTGTGCAAAACAAACTGCACAATGGAGGTAAGTATGATATGTTTGTTATTTAAAAAAACAAAAAAAAGAGGGTTTACAACCCCTTTAATTGAAGGGGGAGCTTTTTTTGACCCCGAAAATGCATGTTTATTTTTTGTATAAACTAATACATGACTTTAGTCTCTTTTATCCTTTGGTCTGGTGCTCTTTCCATTAGTGCATGTTTTGTTCTGGTTCCTCTGGCCCTTTGGTGGTTGTGTAGCAAGCACCCCTTCCTAATGGGTGATTATCGCTCCAAAGAAACTCAGGGACAACATTTTGGCACTGAGCGAGGAGCAATTTTAAACTTGCGTGGCAAAATCGTGCTGCATTTGGAGTGCCATTCAAGATGACCTAAACGTGCCTTGCGCGTTTTGTTGTAATTTGGAATCACTGCCAGAGTTGCAGAGATTCTGCTCCCAATTCCAAATCACCCATATGTGAACAGGGCCTTAAGGAGCCTCGAGCTGATCTGGGGTCCCAGAGGCTAAAGATTGGTACACACGTGCCGAAATTCAGTTGGTTGAACAGAAGCCGGTCTAAAAACCTGGCTTCTGTTAAGCAGCATTCAAACAGCTCATGTAGCCAAAGGCTGCAACACTGATCTGTGTATTCTGGTGAAGGGAAGGAGTCACCACTGTCGCCACAGGAGTAGCAGCAGGGGAGATCCCTGCATCCATATTGCATGTGTGGATGGGGGGATCTGCAAGGTTTTTTCCCATTCAACCCACTGGTCATCTTTATTTCACGTAAAACCTTTATTCTCCCCCCACAAAAAAAAAGTTTCAGTAATTGCTAAACCCCTTGCCACCAACTAGTGCCGCCATTAGAAGTTTTCCCCTCTATTAGGCTCAGTTCACACTGCCTCCACTTGAAAGATTGTGGCGCGACTTTGAAGCAACTTCATGGAATGCCTGTGTAATCTTCCTGTAATGTCGTATCCAAATCACATCAATTAGGATGAGGATGCGACTTCCAGAGGAAGGCACAGTTGAAGGCAAGACAAGGCAAGTTGGAGTTGAAGGCACTTGGAGGCAAGGCTGGAGGAAGAAGACATCCCCAGAGGGAGAAGGTATCAGCAGAGGGAGAAGACCAGAGGAAGAAGACATTCCCAAGTGGGGAGATGATAGAAGAGAGAGAAGACCGAAGGAAGAAGGCATCACCAGAGGGAGAACACCGGAGGAAGAAGACACGTTGGAGCTACGACAGAGGACATTCTTAATTTTTAATAAAGGACTTGTCAAAAACCATCCCTTGTTTTTTGTGACACTACACTTATTTTTTTTTGGTGAATGTACTCCATACTCATTCACAAGGGGGGCCAGGATCTGGGGGCTTGTTAAAGAGGGCTTCCAGATCCCGATAAGCCCCCTGCCCACAGACCCGACAACCACCACCCAGGGTTGTCTGTAAGAGAAAGGTGCTTTGTGGTGGGGGGCGCAGAGCCCACCCTGCCCCAAAGCACTTACCCCCACATTTTGAGGACATGTGGCCTGGTATGGTCCAGGAAGGGAGGTGGGGGTGCTCGCTCACCCCCCCCTTTCCTGAACTACCGGGCTACATGCTTCTATAAGGGTCTGGTATGGATTTTGGGGGGAACCCACGCCATATTTTTTTTACATTTTGGAGTGAGGTTTCCACTTAAAATCTATACCAGACCAAAGAGTCTGGTATGGTCTTGGGGGAGACGGCACCCCACGCTGTTTTTTTATTTTTTTTGGCGTGAGGTCCCCCTCAAGATCCATACCAGACTCAAAGGGTCTTGATATGAATTTGGGAGAGACCTGACCCTATTTTTGGCGTGAGGTTTTCTCCATACCAGAAGCAAAGGAATTGTTTTGATTGGTCAAAGGACAAGTTGCAATCATCTCCAAGTCGGATCCTGTTCATTGAAGTCGCATAGAAATCAGACCTGAAGTCGCAGGGCAAAGTCGGATTGGAAATCGTGCCACTTCCCTGTTGGAGCAGTTTGAACCCGGCCTTAAAGTCTAAAGGCCTTAAAGGCGGATAGAAGTCACTTTGAAGTAGTAGGTCCGGTTCACACTAGTTCGATATGCGCTTCGACTTTGAGAGCACATGCTATGTAAAAATCAATGTTTCCCTATGAGAGCCATCTTAACTGGTCTACCTTGTTTCGGTCCGACTTTGGAGAAGGTTCCTGCACTACTTTGGTCCTACTGAACAGAAGGAGGGAACTAATGCGCAAAACCAAAGTGAGCTGAAGCAATTATAAATAAAGGGATCAAAGAAGCCGCCAAACAAAAAAAAAAGTGTTCCCACACAGAAAGAACAATATGATTATAAAAGATATGTGGCGCTAACTAAAGTGCATGAAAAGATCATAAATAATGTGATTAAACATAAAAATAATGGCAATTCTTCGGTGTGACATCAATACACTAACAAAATCAAAGTGATAAAAGAATCCAATAAGAGTGCATAAGTCCAATAATACTCTAAAAGTGCATAAAGATGAAAAAAAATCACAAAAAACAAAAAAATTTAAAAAATCGCATAAAGTGAAAAAAGTCGCATATAATGAATAAAATCACATAAAGTGCAAAAAAGATCCAATATGAATGCATACAGACAAAGGAGAGTTGTGGTCTGAAGAAACCACTCTGCCACCTCCATCCCTAAATACAGCAAAAAGAAGGAAAGGATGGCCTTGGGACTTTGAGTGAGGTGGGAGAGATTCGGAACACTTTCACAATCAGTGCAAAAAATGTTTGGGCAATACCGATGCCACATGCATGCCCACTTTGCTGGGTACTTGAAGTTGGTCACCACATGGTCACATACTACTGCTATCCATGCATGTGTAATATTTATTTTACTAATTCAAATGATATATGTATACTTTGTATAATACTTTTTATGGATGTACAAATCAAGTGTAACGAACTGTATTTGTTTTTTACTTATGCTTTAATACTAGGCCACTATGCCGGGTAACGCACACTTATTGCTGATCCCATTTCTGTATTGAACATTCTGTGAATAATAAACATTTTTTGCACTGATTGTGAAAGTGTTCCGAATCTCTCCCACCTCACTCAAAGTCCCAAGGCCATCCTTTTCTTCTTTTTGCAATATGAATGCATAAGTCCAATACTATAAAAGTGCATAAGAGTGAAAGAAATTACAAAAAAAACAAAAAAATTGGAAAAAAATTGCATAAAGTGAAAACAATTGCATACAATGAAAAAAATCGCATAAAGTGCAAAATAGTGAAAAAACGCTATAAAAATAGACAAAAGTGCATAATCCAACAAGTGCAATAAGATTCCAACGTGGGTGAAGTAAACCTTTATATAACAGTTCGTGCAAAGAACAAAAAGTGCATGTACAGAAAATGATCGGTTTTAGATTCCTCCAATTATCAACAATCCGTGGTGCGCCACACGTTTCCCACAGCCTTTCACTTCTACTAAAGACCCCTAAGGGTCAAGTAGAGCCTGCAGTCTGAAAGCAGATGAGAACCAGTGGTCGATCGATCCCCTCAGATCGTCACAGCACTTGGCGGGTCTCTGGTGGAAGGCTTAATTAGACTTTTTACTAGAAGATTTATCCATTACAATTATCCAGATTCTGTTGAGATATTCCTACTATTCACTTTAGTGAGGATATACTAATTACCTAATTACCTATTCATCTGCTCTGCTAATGGAACAGACCATATAAATAGACACCTGACTCCATCACCCTTTGATGAAGTCACGTGAGCAGTGACGCAACGCGTCAGGGAGGAGTCAGGTGTCGTCACTTCCGGTCGCGGCCGAGACCAGAAGTACTGTGCTCTGTGCTTTTTATAATGATTTTAAATGTAAGTTACTACATTGTGGTTAATAAAACTGTGTTGAATACTACACAATGGGGATACTCCTTTTTATGCATGCCTCCACCCTACCTGCCGAGCTGGAAGCTTTCCACCAAAGACCCGCCAAGTGCTGTGACGATCGGAGGGGATCGATCGACTGCTGGTTCTCACCTGCTTCCAGACTGCAGGCTCAACTTGACCCTTAGGGGTCTTTACTAGAGGTGAGAGGCTGGGGGAAATGTGTGGCGCACCACGGATTGCTGATAATTGGAGGAATCTGAAACCGATCATTTTCTGCACATGCACTTTTTGTTCTTTGCATGAACTGTTTTATGAAGATTTACTTCACCCACATTGGAATCTTATTGCATTTGTTGGATTATGCACTTTTGTATATTTTTATAGCGTTTTTTTCACTATTTTGCACTTTTTTTCCCAATTTTTTGTTTTTTTGTGATTTCTTTCACTCTTATGCACTTTTAGAGTAGTATTGGACTTATGCATTCATATTGGATCTTTTTTGCACTTCACTTTATGCAATTTAAATTTTTTTGTTTTTTGTGATTTTTTTCATCTTTATGCACTTTTAGAGTATTATTGGACTTATGCACTCTTATTGGATTCTTTTATCACTTTAATTTTGTTAGTGTAATGTTGTCACACCGAAGAATTGTCATTATTTTTATGTTTAATCACACTATTTATGATCTTTCCATGCATTTTAGTTAGCGCCACATATCTTTTATAATCACTTTGGTCTGACTGCTGTCCGATTTCAGCCCAGAGAATTGAATCGAAGTCGCATCTAAGTCGGACAGTCATCTTAATTGATGCGATTTGGATCCGACATTACAGGAAGATCACACAGGCATTCCCTGAAGTTGCTTCGAAGTTGCTTCTAAGTGGCGTCGAAGTTGCGCCAAAATCGCCTGGCAAAGTTGTGTGACTTTCATGTCGGACGGTTGTACAGGAACCTTTTCTAAAGTCAGAGCAACTTCAGTAGTGCTAATTAAGACAGCTCTCATTGACTAAAATGGGATTTCACATGTCACGTGACTTGGGGGTCTCACAAGTCAGATCCCAATTCGCGGCAGTGTGAACCGAGCCTTAGACATGTGCAGAACTAAAATATTTCTTTTGTTTTGTTTCAAAAGTGGTAAGGTCCAGAAATATTTACTCAGAATAAAGGTGGATAAAGCACCTGGACCGGATGGCATCCACCCACGGATCCTAAAATAATTGAGCTCTATGTTTTCAAAGTCATTGTATCTAATTTTTAGGGACTCATTAATGACAGGAATAGTACCACTGGATTGGCGTAGGGCCAATGTGGTGCCTATATTTAAAAAGGGATCAAAGTCTTTACCAATTAACTATAGACCTGTTAGTTTAACTTCTATAGTTGAGAAGATACTGGAGAGCTTAACCACTTGACCTCCAGAAGATTTACCCCCTTCATGACCAGGCCATTTTTTGCGATACTGCACTGCGTTACTTTGACAATTGCGCGGTCGCGTAACGCTGTACGAAATGTATGTAAATTTCCCAAAAATAGAGCTTTCTTTTGGTGGTATTTGATCGCCACTGCGGTTTTTATTTTTTGCGCTATAAGCAAAAAAAATCTAGTTTCTATTTCTTTTAGGGTTTATTGTGTATTTGTTTATTTAGTGTATTTGAATGTTATTTGTAGACATGTGCAGTTCGTTTTGTTCCAAATAGTTTTTTTGTCAAAATTTGGCATATTCGGTAATTCATAAACATCCGAATTAACGAAGAGCCATTTAACAAATTTTTCCAAAAAACTCATTTTCAAAAACAACGCGAATTCGAAAAATCAGAAAATAAGAACGAAAATCCGAAAATTCGAAAGAACAAAAATCTGAAGATAAGAACGAAAACCTGAACATTTGAAAACAAAAAACATTTGGATAATTTCTATTATAATGAAATTATTAAGTTTATTAACCATTATTATAGTTTTATAATATATATATAATAATATTAATTATTAATAATATTAATAATAAAAACTATAATATTAGTTACAAACTAATAAATTATAGGTATTGGAATTTCCTTTCAAATTTGGCTGTTAGTGAACGTAACAAATTATTAACCATTATTATAGTTTTTTTTATTATTATTATTATTTAGTAATAATAAATAATAATATTAATACACATTATAATAATAATTATAAACTATTAAACTATAGGTATTGGGATTTCCTTTCAAATGTGGCTGTTAGTGAATGTAACAAATTATTAACCATTATTATAGTTTATAATAATAATAATAATAATAATAATAAAAACAATAAAGTAAAACATAGTTACATAGTTAGCTTGAAAAAAGACACAAGTCCATCTAGTGCAACCATAAAACAATAAATAAATAAATAAATAAATAAATAAAATAAAGGATTTCCTTTATAATTTGGCTTTTAGTGAACGTAACAAATTATTAACCATTACTATATTTTATAATAATAATAATAAAACTATAAAGTAAAACATAGTTACATAGTTAGGTTGAAAAAAGTCCATCTAGTTCAACCATAAAAAAATAAAATAAATAAATAAAATAATAAAATATCATACAATCCCATATACCCAATCCTATACCCACAGTTGATCCAGAGGAAGGCGAAAAAACCCCCCAGAAAAGCAGGATCCAATTTTCTACAGCAGGGGAAAAAATTCCTTCTTGATCCCAGAGAGGCAATTGGATTTTCCCTGGATCAACTTTACCTATAAATGTTTGTACCCAAAACAAAACAGAATAGAAATTAAAAGAATAGAAAAAAATAGAATAGAAAAAAAGGGATAGAATGGAAAATAAAATAATAGAATAAAATAATACAGAATAGAAAATAAAGGAATGGAATAGAATAAAATAAAATAAGAAAGAATATAACCATCTTCCGAAATTCGAACTTCGAATCGAATAAATTCGATCTTGAATGGAATTCCGAAAACGAATGAAACTAATTTAACTAAATTAATTTATGTAAATAACAAATCGAAACCAAACAAATATTTTCGTTCTGCACATGTCTAGCTGGCTCATGTTATCACATTCATGGCACTGGTTGAAGTTCTATCTGATCCATCCGAGACGTGGCTAATGGAATCATTATCTCGGTTTTCACATTTGTGGTCAGTAGAGTCAGCTGTCCACCCATCCATCCCTTACCAAAGCCTTTAAACCTCTTCCTACCAGATTAGTACAGTCCTTGAAGACCCATATCCACCTCACCTCCAGATTCATCTTGTAGATTTTCAGGATGGTTTCCATTAGCCTAATTCTCTAATCTTGTAGATATACTCCTGGTCTTAGTGTCTGGGTGAAGGATAAGCCCAGTGATTTAGACTAAATTGATTTTGTGGGAAAAAAATGCTGATTTCACAGATACAGAAACTCTTATTTTTGTTTTTTTTTTGGAAAAAAACCTTTTTTTTGTTTTGTTTTTTTATTATCATTCAAAAGGAGAGTTTTGAATTGTTTTATTTATTTTTTTTTTGTTTTGTTTTGAGCACTATTCATGAGCACAATTTGAAATATTAAAATGTACATGTTTTCTTTTTTTATTTGAGACACAAGCAAAAGACATTTTGATATTTATTTTTGCATGGTTTAGAGAGCACTTATGGTATGAACACCTTTAGTGGTTATTCGATTTATAGTGCTGCACTGGTAATTTTGTGTTTAATCTTTTTTTTATAAATATTCAATAGTAAAAGTACATTACTGAATAATTATATGGAGTCTTTATTAATTATTTTGAATAGTTTGATCGTTTAGTTTATTTCTTTTAGTGTGTGTTCTAGCAAAAAAAAAATGTTTTTCTTTATTTAAATAGACAGATTTGAATAACTATTTTGAGTTCTTAATAACTATTTTAAAAAGTTTAGTTTATTTCTTTTAGGCCCCATTCACACCTCAGCGTTGTGTAGCTTGAAGCCTGAAGCTCCAAAACGATGGAGGAGAAAAAAATCAATTATTCTCTATGGAGACGGTTCACATCTCCACTCCGAGTCATCTGAAGCCAAACGCCTGAAGCTCAAACAAGTTCTGGAGCTTTTTTTGTCGCTCGAATCGGACAGATTTGGAAGTTTTTGGCGCATTTGTATTCACATAGAAATGAATGAAAAGGCGCCATTCGCATGTTTTTGTGCGGATTTGCGTGTCTTGTCACGCATTTTTGCACAATTTTCTGCTCAAATGAAAAATTTTAAAAATAAAATAGTAGTAATATATGAATAAATACTCAAATAACTAAAAATCTCATAAATAAGTAAAATAAATTAATAATCTGTAATAATATATTAATAGATAATAATTAACCTCTAACATTAAAAATATGAAATATATTATTATTATTATTATTATTATTATTATTATTATTATTAATAATAATAATAATAATAATAATAATAATAATAATAATAATAATAATAATAATAATAATAAAATATCAACACCCAAACTCGAACAAAAAAATACATTAGTACTAATAATAAAAATAATATTAATTATTATTTTTTGTGTTAGGGTTAGGGTGTTTAGTTAATTATTATTATTTTATTTTGTAAGGGGTAAGGGTTAAAGTTAATGGTTAATTATTTATTTATTGTTACTTAGCATTCATTTATTGAATTGAATTATTTTTTATTTATGATTTTTATTTATTTGTGTATCAGTTTACATTTATTTATTCATTATTATTATTCACAGTCACGGCAGTCACAACCCCCACCCCGCCTCCCGGAATGCCAAACCCGTAAAAGGGCTGGCGGTGAGATGGCGTCAAGGGGTTAAAGTGATTGTAAACCCTCACCTTGTAAAACAACCCATTCAGTTTATAGAGGCTAATAGAACTGAGAGGTAAAACTTGTGTATACATATAAAACATTACAAATACCTTTTTTTTGCCTTTTTTATTTAAGTGATCACATTCCCTCTGTTCTCATCTGCATAAGAGATGGGGGAAGAGGAACAGCAGCACACTGATCTTCCAAGTGAAAGGTTGTGTAAGGGGGGGGGTGTCAGAACAAGTCTGATAATTGGAGGAGAGCAGGCAGAGTTCCCAACATAAGTAGGTAATGGACCACGCTGTGCTCTCATGCCTAGTGTGGTCAGTTTTTAATAAGAAAGCAGAGAGACTGGGATTAACAGGACAGGGACACCAGAGGTTTAACACAATGGAAGCAATACAAAGAGAACAGGATACTTCTTCATACAAGTACATGGTACAGCAGGCACATTTCAAAACTATGAAATGTTGGGTTTACATACTCTTTAAGCCTGTTGCACACTAAAAGGACCTTAGTTTTGCCCTCTCTCGTTGACTTGAGTGTATTTTTGTCAAAATTTCACAGAAATCTCCTAATTATTGTTGAATTTTGGGTTGTCCCCAGAAAAGTAAGAAAAAATCTCCCAATGGGGACAATAGTTCTGGTGACCTGTGTGGCCCCAAGGGATTCCCTTCATTTGCAGGGATTTCCCCTCACTTCCTGTTTTTGCTATGGGACAGGAAGTGAAGATAAATCTCCCCAATTGGACGCTGATGGCAAAAAAAAGCAGACAGGGGTTATAACCTTATATCCAAAATGAAAATTTTTTTAAATTGTGTCCCTTTCCCAATTGCCTGCAGTATATATTGTCAAAATGGCGACATTTCTCAGAAATTTCCAGATTTTTTTGAAGAAAAACTCTCAGCTTTACTCATTACGGGTTCAGAGAGAAACTAGACTTTTTTTTCCAATATACGCTATATTGTCACAAGTATTGGGACGCCTGCCTTTACACACACATGAACTTTAATGGCATCCCAGTCATAGTCCGTAGGGTACAATATTGAGTTGTATGCCAAAAATGTGTGGAAATATACCGCCTCTACCTCACATTACTCTGCGCCAAGAGCCAATCCAAAATATAATGTAGTAAACTAGAGCAGCTACTTAGAATAATAAAACATATATAAATAAGCAATAAATCATAGAACAAAGTTGGTGCCAAGTCTCTGATTTCTTATTGCAGCAGCGCTATGTGTCAGAATTACCCAGACACATTTAAAATAAGACCAGTAGTGAAGAGCTTATTTCACCAAGAATAATCACCGTGTGAGGGGGATAACCCCCGATGGGATTGCACTCACCAAAAATCCAGCATACACAAGCCTTTATGATGTTATCATTGATAGCTTTCCATCTCCTCTATCCGACCACCAGATATCAGTAACACTCTCGGTTAATATCGTATCACATGTGGGAGGAATAAAATATCCATATAGCGTAATATTGCTAAAATAATTTTATAAATATCCAAATATCTCCCCCCTTTGTAAAAACTGCTTACCAAATATACAAAGAATAGATCATTTGTAATAAAGTGCACTGTGCCTGTTATCCCGACTCCCGGGAGGTTTTCCAGAGCGCTCACTGAGTACAGCTGACTGCTTACTTCCTGGTTCCTCTCCGGTGTGTGGAACGCACGCGTCACTTCCGGTAGATTACGTCCTGACGTATTTCGTCACTTCCGGATGTCGTCTGAGGGCGTAATCTACCTTTTGATAAGACGGTATTTATACAAGTGATAGGTTCGGCAGCCAATGGGAAAAGACCTACTGACAAGCCCATACCGCACAGAAATCAGCGCTGGTAGAGCTGTCAGCAGTGGGGAACAAGGACCTTTATCACCCATAATATATCTAGGCTGCTTTAAACAAATCACCGCCGGCTTTTTAAAGGGAACATGACTTATATGTCTATTATAAGACCATACCTTATAAACATTTATCCTAACACCAATATACAATTATCATGCAGATACTATTCCATGTATAACGATAAGATAAATCAAGACATGTATAATTTTCTGATGAAGCGTATACATCCGCCTGCATGTTAATTTGTACTGTTTCAACTTACTGTTACCATATAGGGCAACAGCCCTCAGCATTGATATGGACATCAGGACAAAAAATACATGGAGGATGTAGTACAATGGCATTAAGCCAATATGAAAAAAAGGTACATGATCTCCATAATACCAAAATATAAGCAATGTGTGACCAATAGATTAGACAGTAAAATACATATTATCTAAAATAATTGTTATCTAAAAAATCTAAAAAGACATTATCTAAGATAATTGTTGTCTAAAAGGATACTTGTTATCTAAAAAAATATATAGATTCTGACCTTCATATAATTGAAAAAGTAAACATTAAAAAATTAAAAATTAAAAATCTAGATGTAATACCTCCATTTATTCTTACTCAGGGGCGGACTGATAACTCATGGGGCCCCCGGGCAATAGGAGATTATGGGGCCCGCAGGCAATCAGAGATTATGGGGCCACACAGTATACACACACACAGTATACAATCACACAGTATACACATACATGTACACACAGTATACACAGACAGATGTAAAAAAAAAACACAGATTTATACATACTATCCTTGGTTTTACTGAGGCTAGCAACCCTGATGGGGCCCCCTAGTGG
This sequence comes from Lithobates clamitans, assembly GCA_037952925.1. Lineage (NCBI taxonomy): Eukaryota > Metazoa > Chordata > Amphibia > Anura > Ranidae > Lithobates > Lithobates clamitans. The sequence goes on along the minus strand of JBBGZY010002881.1, from coordinate 115,678 downwards.
CCCAGGGCCCTCGGGCAGTGCCCTAGTGGCTCAATGGTCAGTCCGCCCCTGTTCTTACTAAATATATGCGACAGAGACTACTCAGGGTTATTTATGCAAATAAATACTATGTGTCACTGATAAAACAATTTATATCTAGCTCTGTGTTAAGGCCTCTGGGGGAAAGTACGTCCGCGGAATAAATCCACCGAGTTTCATGTTTGGATAATTCTCGGATGCGATTCAAACCTCTCCAATGAGTTTGGAGATGTTCCACACCCCAAAATTCCAACCCCGTGGGGTCCACATTATGCTTCAACTTAAAATGTAAAGACACATTGTGGTCTTTGTAACCTATTTTAATGTTGTTGATATGCTCCGCAATTCTAATTCGTAGCAATCTCTTAGTGCGGCCTATATAAATCAGGCCGCAGGGGCATTTTAGAGCATAGACCACATAAGTACTATTGCACGTGATGAACTGTTTAATATCAAAAGAACGATTATTCACAGGAGAAATAAAATTATCAATACCCCTCAGGGGTCTGGCAACTTCTCTGCATGCTTTATATTTTCTGCATGCAAAGAAACCGTTGCGATCCCAGAATGTCTGAGACGTTTAGGGGGATCTAATACTTTTTTTACCACTTTATCACCGAAATTTGTGGTTTTTCTGTAAATGAATTAAGGTGCAGGTGGAAGAACATTAGTCAGTTTCTTGTCCATTAGAAGAATGTGCCAATGCTTTTTAAAAAATATCCTCAACTTCCTTATACTGGGAGTGGAATTGAGAGATGAAACCCCATTCATTATTACGGTTATTTTCTTTCTTGGAGGGCATCTCCTGGACTACTTCTTGTAAGCACACTGCTCTGGGGAGGGCTGCCACTTCTTCCACCACTTTCTTTAACATCTCCGGTTTATACCCTTTAGCTTCGAATCTCTCCGTGAGAATTTTAGATTGGAGAAAGAACTCGGTTTCTATGGAACAATTTCTTTTCACCCTCATGATCTGTCCTTTTGGAATATTTTTGAGCCATAGGGGGTGATGGCCGCTGGTGATAGGCAAATAGCTATTCCTGTCTGTCTTTTTGAAGAACACCTTTGTCTCTAATTTGCCATTCCGTCGGTATATAGTAACATCAAGAAAATTGATTGTGTCACTGTGCCAATTCGAGGTCAATCTTATATTATTGTTATTACAATTTAATGTTTGTAAAAACAATTCCAGTGACTCAGGTGACCCAGCCCAAATAAAAAACAAATCGTCAATGAAGCGTTTATAAAAAATTAATTCTGAACGTTGTTCTTTAAAAATGGTCTTATCTTCCCACTCTGCCATGAAAAGATTTGCGATGCTCGGCGCGAATTTTGCGCCCATCGCAACACCTCTCTGTTGTGTATAAAAATTGTCACCATACCAAAAGTAATTGTGACTGAGGCAAAAATCAAGAGCATTCCTCAAAAAAAGCTTTTTGGTTGTGGGGAAGATCATCCCTTTGGCAGAGAGCCCAATTAAGCGCCAACAAAGCATCATCGTGCTGTATAATGGAGTACAGAGATGCAATGTCTGCTGTGACCAGAAGGACCTGTGATTTACCCGTTAGATCAACATTCTGCAAAAAATTCAGGAAATTTTTAGTGTCCCTAAGATACGAGCGAGTACTCATGATGCTCTTTTGTAGAAAACAATCTAAATACTGGCCCATTCTTGCAGAAACTGACTCTATACTATTTACAATGGGTCTTGCTGGAGGGTTGGAGGAGTCTTTATGAATCTTTGGCAGAGTGTATAGTGTAGGTATACGGCTGCTCGAAGGTACTAAAAACCGCTTCTCTTTGTCGGATAGGACGCCACTTCTTGATCCCATATCCACCAAAGTTTTCAATTGATCCCTATAGGATTGAGTTGGATCACTCTCGAGGGGTTTATATGTCACTTGATCAGATAGCATCTCCATAATATGACCATGATAAAACTCCTTTGGGAGTATCACCACCCCTCCTTCCTTGTCAGCTGGCCTTATGATGATTTCTTTTCTTTTTTCTAACATAGTGATGCCTTCACTGATGTGTCTCATGTTCACCTCCTTATTTGGTTTGAGGTGTTCCAAATCCCGTAAAATTAATCCTTTGAACACCTCTACTTGGTGATTCAGATTCTTAAGAGGATTGAACAGAGATTTGTTTTTCAGGCCACTATTAATCACTTCATTGGGCTTCCGAACAGTACCAGTGGTAGAAGAAGAATTACAACCTATGAAGTATTTTTTGATGTTCAATTTTCTGATGTATTTGTGAATGTCGATAAAGACATTAAACTTATTAATGGGTTTCTTTAGACCGCATTTTAAACCCAGATTTAAGATGTTCATTTCCTTATGTGTTAACTTTGCATCAGAGAGGTTAAAAATACCTCCTACTCGGACCCCCTTCTTTTTTTGGATTCTAGATCCTGCCCTACAACCCCGGTGTTTCCTTTTATTACAGCAGCGTGCTGGGGATGATCTTTTTCTTATTGTGAGTGTTGTTCCTTCCAATGGGGCATTTTTTGATGATTCCAGGGTTGTGGACACCTGTGCTGGGTTGAGGGTTGTGGACCCCTGTGTTGACTTGGGGTCTGGAAATACGGTGGGGGCCTTCCTCTGCGTGGGGGTAGACCCCGTCCCCTTCGTTGAAACCCCCTCCCTCTCCCTAAAAAAAGGACGAGGCTGGGGTTGGTTAGTGTGATATTCTTGATTCATCTGGTATTCTTGTAATGGCTGAAATTTATTATATACACAGGGATATCAAATGCATTTGGTTGATAATATTCCTTTTGATTATTTCCCTTTTGTTTGTTGTTTCTCCTTTGCCCTTTTCCTTTTCCACCACCTCTTTGGATGGGTGTAGAAAATTTGGGGGAACGTATGGTTTCATCCGCATATTCATTATCATACACATATTGATTAATAGGTGTAGGCCTAGGAATGGACTGGCTTGGTGCTTGTAAGGGGCCCTGCAATCTCTGAGAGGGTTGATCAGTCCACTCCTTATTACTGGGAACCTGCTGCCAAGCATATATGCAGTTTGTTTTAAAATCTTCTAGATCCCTGTGATATTTCTTTATTTTCTTTTTTTGTGTTTCTCTGTCTACTTAGTCTAATTTTTTTTTGGACTTTAATATTAAAATCAATAATTTGCTGACTGTCTTTGATAGGTACTAATTCTTGCTGTAGGTCAGTAATTTTTAACTCTATTTTTGCCATTTTACGTTTTTTCCTTTGGAGTACTAGTTCTTGTAATTTTTAACTCACTCCATTGAAAACATCTAGCCACTCCTGAGCTGATCCTTGATCATCCAGACCATCCTGTGGGGCAACATCCCACCTTAGGCTTCTTATGATAATTTTCTCTTTTATGTATTGCTCACGAGTGCAAATATCCCACCAGGTGCATACTTGTTTTTCTAAAGTGTGGCTCAATGCTGACAAAGCTCCATTGTAATTAACCTCAATGGTGGTAGGTTCATTATTAGTGAACAGAGCGTTCACATCTATGTGTCTACTACTTAAATAACAGAGGACATCCATGGCTGCGGAGAGAAAAAAAAAAAAACCTAATGTATGCCAAAAATGTGTGGAAATATACCGCCTCTACCTAACATTACTCTGCGCCAAGAGCCAATCCAAAATCTAATGTAGTAAACTAGAGCAGCTACTTAGAATAATAAAACATATATAAATAAGCAATAAATCATAAAACAAAATTGGTGCCAAGTCTCTGATTTCTTATTGCAGCAGCGCTATGTGTCAGATTTTCCCAGACACATTTAAAATAAGACCAGTAGTTAAGAAGATTTAGGAAAGTTCAAATAGCTGTGTTCTGTAGGAGTGAAGAGCTGCTTTCACCAAGAATAATCACCGCGTGAGGGGGATAACCCCCGATGGGATTGCACTCACCAAAAATCCAGCAAACACAAGCCTTTATGATGTTATCATTGATAGCTTTCCATCTCCTCTATCCGACCACCAGATATCAGTAACACTCTCGGTTAATATTGTATCACATATGGGAGGAATAAAATATCCATATAGCGTAATATTGCTAAAATAATTGTATTAATATCCAAATATCTCCCCCCTTTGTAAAAACTGCGTACCAAATATACAATGAATAGAGCATTTGTAATATAGTGCACTGTGCCTGTTATCCCGACTCCCGGGAGGTTTTTCAGAGCGCTCACTGAGTACAGCTGACTGCTTATTTCCTGGTTCCTCTCCGGTGTGTGGAACGCACGCGTCACTTCCGGTAGATTACGTCACTGACTCGTTTCGTCACTTCCGGATGTCGTCTGAGGGCGTAATCTACCTTTTGATAAGACGGTATTTATACAAGTGATAGGTTCGGCAGCCAATGGGAAAAGACCTACTGACAAGCCCATACCGCACAGAAATCAGCGCTGGTAGAGCTGTCAGCAGTGGGGAACAAGGACCTTTATCACCCATAATATATCTAGGCTGCTTTAAACAAATCACCGCCGGCTTCTTAAAGGGAACATTACTTATATGTCTATTATAAGACCGTATCTTATAAATATTTATCCTAACACCAATATACAATTATCATGCAGATACTATTCCATGTATACCCATAAGATAAATCAAGACATGTATAATTTTCTGATGGAGCGTATACATCCGCCTGCATGTTAATTTGTCCTGTTTCAACTTACTGTTACCATATAGGGCAACAGCCCTCAGCATTGATATGGACATCAGGACAAAAAATACATGGAGGATGTAGTACAATGGCATTAAGCACACAATAGCAATATGAAAAAAAGGTACATGATCTCCATAATACCAAAATATAAGCAATATGTGACCAATAGATTAGACAGTAAAATACATATTATCTAAAATAATTGTTATCTAAAAAGACATTATCTAAGATAACTGTTGTCTAAAAAGATACTTGTTATCTAAAATAATATATAGATTCTGACCTTCATATAATTGAAAAAGTAAACATTAAAAAATTAAAAATCTAGATGTAATACGTCTGTTTATTCTTACTAAATATATGTGACAGAGACTACTGAGAGTTATTTATGCAAATAAATACTATGTGTCACTGATAAAACAATTTATATCTAGCTCTATGTTAAGGCCTCTGGGGGAAAGTACGTCCACGGAATAAATCCACCGAGTTTCATGTTTGGATAATTCTCGGATGTGATTCATACCTCTCCAATGAGTTTGGAGATGTTCCACACCCCAAAATTCCAACCCCGTGGGGTCCATATTATGCTTCAACTTAAAATGTAAAGACACATTGTGGTCTTTGTAACCTATTTTAACCTACTTTATTACAAATGCTCTATTCATTGTAAATTTGGTAAGCAGTTTTTACAAAGGGGGGAGATATCTGGATATTAATAAATTTATTTTAGCAATATTACGCTATATGGATATTTTATTCCTCCCATATGTGATACGATATTAACCGAGAGTGTTACTGATATCTGGTGGTCGGATAGAGGAGATGGAAAGCTATCAATGATAACATCATAAAGGCTTGTTTTTGCTGGATTTTTGGTGAGTGCAATCCCATCGGGGGAGTCAGTTTCTGCAAGAATGGGCCAGTATTTAGATTGTTTTCTACAAAAGAGCGTCATGAGTACTGGCTCGTATCTTAGGGATACTAAAAATTTCCTGAATTTTTTGCAGAATGTTGATCTAACGGGTAAATCACAGGTCCTTCTGGTTATCCCCCTCACATGGTGATTATTCTTGGTGAAAGAAGCTCTTCACTCCTACAGAACACAGCTATTTGAACTTTCCTAAATCTTCTTAACTACTGGTCTTATTTTAAATGTGTCTGGGAAAATCTGACACATAGCGCTGCTGCAATAAGAAATCAGAGACTTGCCACCAATTTCGTTTTATGATTTATTGCTTATTTATATATGTTTTATTATTCTAAGTAGCTGCTCTAGTTTACTACATTAGATTTTGGATTGGCTCTTGGCGCAGAGTAATGTTAGGTAGAGGCGGTATATTTCCACACATTTTTGGCATACATTAGGTTTTTTTTTTTTTTTTCTCTCCGCAGCCATGGATGTCCTCTGTTATTTAAGTAGTAGACACATAGATGTGAACGCTCTGTTCACTAATAATGAACCTACCACCATTGAGGTTAATTACAATGGAGCTTTGTCAGCATTGAGCCACACTTTAGAAAAACAAGTACTCACCTGGTGGGATATTTGCACTCTTGAGCAATACATAAAAGAGAAAATTATCATAAGAAGCCTAAGGTGGGATGTTGTCCCACAGGATGGTCTGGATGATCAAGGCTCAGCTCAGAAGTGGCTAGATTTTTTCAATGGAGTGAGTTACAAATTACAAGAACTAGTACTCCAAAGGAAAAAACGTAAAATGGCAAAAATAGAGTTAAAAATGACTGACCTACAACAACAATTAGAACCTATCAAAGACAGTCAGCAAATTATTGATTTTAATATTAGAGTCCAAAAGAAATTAGAAAAAGTAGACAGAGAAACACAAAAAAAGAAAATAAAGAAATATCACAGGGATCTAGAAGATTTTAAAACAAACTGCATATATGCTTGGCAGCAGGTTCCCAGTAATAAAGAGTGGACTGATCAAACCTCTCAGAGATTGCAGGGCCCCATACAAGCACCAAGCCAGTCCATTCCTAGGCCTACACCTATTAATCAATATGTGTATGATAATGAATATGCGGATGAAACCATACGTTCCCCCAAATTTTCTACACCCATCCAAAGAGGTGGTGGAAAAGGAAGAGGGCAAAGGAGAAATAACAAACAAAAGGGAAATAATCAAAAAGAATATTATCAACCAAATGCATTTGATATCCCTGTGTATATAATAAATTTCAGCCATTACCGGAATACCAGATGAATCAAGAATATCACACTAACCAACCCCAGCCTCGTCCTTTTTTAGGGAGAGGGAGGGGGTTTCAACGAAGGGGACGGGGTCTACCCCCACGCAGAGGAAGGCCCCCACCGTACTCCCAGACCCCAAGTCAACACAGGGGTCCACAACCCTCAACCCAGCACAGGGGTCCACAACCCTGGAATCATCAAAAAATGCCCCATTGGAAGGAACAACACTTAAAATAAGAAAAAGATCATCCCCAGCACGCTGCTGTAATAAAAGGAAACACCGGGGTTGTAGGGCAGGATCTAGAATCCAAAAAAAGAAGGGGGTCCGAGTAGGAGGTATTTTTAACCTCTCTGATGCAAAGTTAACACATAAGGAAATGAACATCTTAAATCTGGGTTTAAAATGCGGTCTAAAGAAGCCCATTAATAAGTTTGATGTCTTTATCGACATTCACAAATACATCAGAAAATTGAACATCAAAAAATACTTCATAGGTTGTAATTCTTCTTCTACCAGGGGTGGGGTGGTGATACTCCCAAAGGAGTTTTATCATGGTCAGATTATGGAGATGCTATCTGATCAAGTGACATATAAACCCCTCGAGAGTGATCCAACTCAATCCTATAGGGATCAATTGAAAACTTTGGTGGATATGGGATCAAGAAGTGGCGTCCTAACCGACAAAGAGAAGCGTTTTTTAGTACCTTCGAGCAGCCGTATACCTACGCTATACACTCTGCCAAAGATTCATAAAGACCCCTCCAACCCTCCAGCAAGACCCATTGTAAATAGTATAGAGTCAGTTTCTGCAAGAATGGGCCAGTATTTAGATTGTTTTCTACAAAAGAGCGTCATGAGTACTCGCTCGTAACTTAGGGATACTAAAAATTTCCTGAATTTTTTGCAGAATGTTGATCTAACGGGTAAATCACAGGTCCTTCTGGTCACAGCAGACATTGCATCTCTGTACTCCATTATACAGCACGATGATGCTTTGTTGGCGCTTAATTGGGCTCTCTGCCAAAGGGATGATCTTCCCCACAACCAAAAAGTTTTTTTTGAGGAATGCTCTTGATTTTTGCCTCAGTCACAATTACTTTTGGTATGGTGACAATTTTTATACACAACAGAGAGGTGTTGCGATGGGCGCAAAATTCGCACCGAGCATCGCAAATCTTTTCATGGCAGAGTGGGAAGATAAGACCATTTTTAAAGAACAACGTTCAGAGTTAATTTTTTATAAACGCTTCATTGACAATTTATTTTTTATTTGGGCTGGGTCACCTGAGTCACTGGAATTGTTTTTACAAACATTAAATTGTAATAACAATAATATAAGAATAACCTCGAATTGGCACAGTGACACAATCAATTCTCTTGATGTTACTATATACCGACGGAATGACAAATTAGAGACAAAAGTGTTCTTCAAAAAGATGGACAGGAATAGCTATTTGCCTAGCACCAGCGGCCATCCCCCCCGATGGCTCAAAAATATTCCAAAAGGACAGATCATGAGGGTGAAAAGAAATTGTTCCGAAGAAACCGAGTTCTTTCTCCAATCTAAAATTCTCACGGAGAGATTCGAAGCTAAAGGGTATAAACCGGAGATGTTAAAGAAAGTGGTGGAAGAAGTGGCAGCCCTCCCCAGAGCAGTGTGCTTACAAGAAGTAGTCCAGGAGATGCCCTCCAAGAAAGAAAATAACCGTAATAATGAATGGGGTTTCATCTCTCAATTCCACTCTCAGTATAAAGAAGTTGAGGATATTTTTAAAAAGCATTGGCACATTCTTATAATGGACAAGAAACTGACTAATGTGCTTCCACCTGCACCTTAATTCATTTACAGAAAAACCACGAATTTCGGTGATAAAGTGGTAAAAAAAGTAATAGATCCCCCTAAACGACCTCAGACATTCTGCGATCGCAACGGTTTCTTTGCATGCAGAAAATATAAAGCATGCAGAGAAGTTGCCAGACCCCTGAGGGGTATTGATAATTTTATTTCTCCCGTGAATAATCGTTCTTTTGATATTAAACAGTTCATCACGTGCAATAGTACTTATGTGGTCTATGCTCTAAAATGCCCCTGCGGCCTGATTTATATAGGCCGCACTAAGAGATTGCTACAAATTAGAATTGCGGAGCATATCAACAACATTAAAATAGGTTGCAAAGACCACAATGTGTCTTTACATTTTAAGTTGAAGCATTATATGGACCCCGCGGGGTTGGAATTTTGGGGTGTGGAACATCTCCAAACTCATTGGAGAGGTTTGAATCGCATCCGAGAATTATCCAAACACGAAACTCGGTGGATTTATTCCGTGGACGTACTTTCCCCCAGAGGCCTTAACACAGAGCTAGATATAAATTGTTTTATCAGTGACACATAGTATTTATTTGCATAAATAACCCTGAGTAGTCTCTGTCGCATATATTTAGTAAGAATAAACGGAGGTATTACATCTAGATTTTTAATTTTTAATTTTTTAATGTTTACTTTTTCAATTATATGAAGGTCAGAATCTATATATTTTTTTAGATAACAAGTATCTTTTTAGACAGTTATCTTGGATAATGTCTTTTTAGATTTTTTAGATAACAATTATTTTAGATAATATGTATTTTACTGTCTAATCTATTGGTCACACATTGCTTATATTTTGGTATTATGGAGATCATGTACCTTTTTTTCATATTGCTATTGTGTGCTTAATGCCATTGTACTACATTCTCCATGTATTTTTTGTCCTGATGTCCATATCAATGCTGAGGGCTGTTGCCCTATATGGTAACAGTAAGTTGAAACAGGACAAATTAACATGCAGGCGGATGTATACGCTCCATCAGAAAATTATACATGTCTTGATTTATCTTATCGGTATACATGGAATAGTATCTGCATGATAATTGTATATTGGTGTTAGGCTAAATGTTTATAAGGTATGGTCTTATAATAGACATACAAGTCATGTTCCCTTTAAGAAGCCGGCGGTGATTTGTTTAAAGCAGCCTAGATATATTATGGGTGATAAAGGTCTTTGTTCCCCACTGCTGATAGCTCTACAAGCGCTGATTTCTGTGCGGTATGGGCTTGTCAGTAGGTCTTTTCCCATTGGCTGCCGAACCTATCACATGTTTAAATACCGTCTTATCAAAAGGTAGATTACGCCCTCAGACGAAGTCCGGAAGTGACGAAACGCATCAGGGGCGTAATCTACTGGAAGTGACGCGTGCGTTCCACGCACCGGAGAGGAACCAGGAAATAAGCAGTCAGCTGTACTCAGTGAGCGCTCTGGAAAACCTCCCGGGAGTCGGGATAACAGGCACAGTGCACTTTATTACAAATGCTCTATTCTTTGTATATTTGGTAAGCAGTTTTTACAAAGGGGGGAGATATTTGGATATTAATAAAATTATTTTAGCAATATTACGCTATATGGATATTTTATTCCTCCCATATGTGATACGATATTAACCAAGAGTGTTACTGACATCTGGTGGTCGGATAGAGGAATGGAAAGCTATCAATGATAACATCATAAAGGCTTGTGTATGCTGGATTTTTGGTGAGTGCAATCCCATCGGGGGTTATCCCCCTCACGCGGTGATTATTCTTGGTGAAAGAAGTTCTTCACTCCTACAGAACACAGCTATTTGAACTTTCCTAAATCTTCTTAACTACTGGTCTTATTTTAAATGTGTCTGGGAAAATCTGATACATAGCGCTGCTGCAATAAGAAATCAGAGACATGGCACCAATTTTGTTTTATGATTTATTGCTTATTTATATATGTTTTATTATTCTAAGTAGCTGCTCTAGTTTACTACATTATATTTTGGATTGGCTCTTGGCGCAAAGTAAGGTGAGGTAGAGGCAGTATATTTCCACACACTTTTGGCATACATTAGGTTTTTTTTTTCTCTCCGCAGCCATGGATGTCCTCTGTTATTTAAGTAGTAGACACATAGATGTGAACGCTCTGTTCACTAATAATGAACCTACCACCATTGAGGTTAATTACAATGGAGCTTTGTCAGCATTGAGCCACACTTTAGAAAAACAAGTACGCACCTGATGGGATATTTGCACTCTTGAGCAATACATAAAAGAGAAAATTATCATAGGAAGCCTAAGGTGGGATGTTGCCCCACAGGATGGTCCGGATAATCAAGGCTCCGCTCAGAAGTGGCTAGATTTTTTCAATGGAGTGAGTTACAAATTACAAGAACTAGTACTCCAAAGGAAAAAACGTAAAATGGCAAAAATAGAGTTAAAAATTACTGACCTACAGCAACAATTAGAACCTATCAAAGACAGTCAGCAAATTATTGATTTTAATATTAGAGTCCAAAAGAAATTAGAAAAAGTAGACAGAGAAACACAAAAAAAGAAAATAAAGATATATCACAGGGATCTAGAAGATTTTAAAACAAACTGCATATATGCTTGGCAGCAGGTTCCCAGTAATAAAGAGTGGACTGATCAACCCTCTCAGAGATTGCAGGGCCCCTTACAAGCACCAAGCCAGTCCATTCCTAGGCCTACACCTATTAATCAATATGTGTATGATAATGAATATGTGGATGAAACCATACGTTCCCCCAAATTTTCTACACCCATCCAAAGAGGTGGTGGAAAAGGAAGAGGGCAAAGGAGAAATAACAAACAAAAGGGAAATAATCAAAAGGAATATTATCAACCAAATGCATTTGATATCCCTGTATATAATAAATGTCAGCCATTACAGGAATACCTGATGAATCAAGAATATCACACTAACCAACCCCAGCCTCGTCCTTTTTTAGGGAGAGGGAGGGGGTTTTAACGAAGGGGACGGGGACTACCCCCACACAGAGGAAGGCCCCCACCGTACTCCCAGACCCCAAGTCAGCACAGGGGTCCACAACCCTCAACCCAGCACAGGGGTCCACAACCCTGGAATCATCAAAAAAATGTCCCATTGGAAGGAACCACACTCACAACAAGAAAAAGATCATCCCCAGCACGCTGCTGTAATAAAAGGAAACACCGGGGTTGTAGGGCAGGATCTAGAATCGAAAAAAAGAAGAAGGGGGTCCGAGTAGGAGGTATTTTTAACCTCTCTGATGCAAAGTTAACACATAAGGAAATGAACATCTTAAATCTGGGTTTAAAATGCGGTCTAAAGAAACCCATTAATAAGTTTAATGTCTTTATCGACATTCACAAATACATCAGAAAATTGAACATCAAAAAATACTTCATAGGTTGTAATTCTTCTTCTACCACCGGTACTGTTCGGAAGCCCAATGAAGTGATTAATAGTGGCCTGAAAAACAAATCTCTGTTCAATCCTCCTAAGAATCTGAATCACCAAGTAGAGGTGTTCAAAGGATTAATTTTACGGGATTTGGAACACCTCAAACCAAATAAGGAGGGGAACATGAGACATGAAGGCATCACTATGTTAGAAAAAAGAAAAGAAATCATCATAAGGCCAGCTGACAAGGGAGGAGGGGTGGTGATACTCCCAAAGGAGTTTTATCATGGTCAGATTATGGAGATGCTATCTGATCAAGTGACATATAAACCCCTCGAGAGTGATCCAACTCAATACTATAGGGATCAATTGAAAACTTTGGTGGATATGGGATCAAGAAGTGGCGTCCTAACTGACAAAGAGAAGCGTTTTTTAGTACCTTCGAGCAGCCGTATACCTACACTATACACTCTGCCAAAGATTCATAAAGACTCCTCCAACCCTCCAGCAAGACCCATTGTAAATAGTATAGAGTCAGTTTCTGCAAGAATGGGCCAGTATTTAGATTGTTTTCTACAAAAGAGCGTCATGAGTACTCGCTTGTATCTTAGGGATACTAAAAATTTCCTGAATTTTTTGCAGAATGTTGATCTAACGGGTTAATCACAGGTCCTTCTGGTTATCCCCCTCACATGGTGATTATTCTTGGTGAAAGAAGCTCTTCACTCCTACAGAACACAGCTATTTGAACTTTCCTAAATCTTATTAACTACTGGTCTTATTTTAAATGTTTCTGGGAAAATCTGACACATAGCGCTGCTGCAATAAGAAATCAGAGACTTGGCACCAATTTTGTTTTATGATTTATTGCTTATTTATACATTATTGAGTTGGCCTACCCTTTGCAGCTATAACGGATTCAACTCTTCTGGGAAGGCTGTTCACAAGAATTAGGAGTGTGTCTATGGGAATGTTTGACCATTCTTCCAGAAGTGCATTTGTGAGGTCAGGCACTGATGTTGGACGAGAAGGCCTGGCTCGCAGTCTCCGCTCTATTTTATCCCAAAAGGTATTCTATCGGGTGGAGGTCAGGACTCTGTGCAGGCCAATCAAGTTCCTCCACCCTAAACTCGCTCATTCATGTCTTTATGGACCTTGCTTTGTGCTCTGGTGCGCAGTCATGTTGTAACAGGAAGGGGCCATCTCCAAACTGTTCCCACAAATTTGGGATCGTGAAATTGTCAACATGTCTTGGTATGCTGACGCCTTAAGAGTTCCCTTCACTGGAACTAAGGGGCCAAGCCCAACCCCTGAAAAACAACCCCACACCATAATCCCCCCTCCACCAAATGATTTGGACCAGTGCACAAAGCAAGGTCCATAAGGGTCCTTTCACACTGGGGCGGTTTGCAGGCGCTATTGCGCTAATAATAGCGCCTGCAAACCGACCCGAAAGTGCCGCTGTTTTCATTCCAGTGTGAAAGCCCCGAGGGCTTTCACACTGGACTGATGCGCTGGCAGGACGGTAAAAAAAGTCCTGCCAGCAGCATCTTCGGAGCGGTGAAGGAGCGGAGTGTATACCGCTCCTTCACCGCTCCTGCCCATTGAAATCATTGGGACGGCGCGGCTATACCGCAACAGGCAACAAGTGTTATGTAAATTGTTCTTTACTAATTATAATAAATTATATCCAACATGTCATTTAGAAAATTCTCTTGTTTCAGTTTTTCACAAACAAGCCATTTTTGTTTAGAAGGAAAAATGTAAAATCGTCATCAAAGTCACAAAAAGAAAGCAACAAAAATGTACATTACAATGTATTTTTGCTGTATTTTATGTCAGCGTAATTCAAGCATAAAATATATTGTTAATCATCGTTTTTGGTTTTAATAATTTTAAAAATATTTAACAAAATCATATTTACAAGCAAATAAAAAAATGAAAATACACTCAATATTATCTAAAATGTAACTTTTACAAGAGAATTTTATATTTTTATGTTACATTATGTAAATTGTTTTTTACAAATCATCATAAATTATATCAAGCATGTAATGGAGAAATAATTTCCTTCCTTATTTTTCACAGAGTCTATTTGATGGATATAAAAAATAAAGTGTAATAATAAAATATTGTAAATCTGTATGCATATATTAAAGCAAAGGCCAATCCGAATTTTATTGTTTAATTGTTTAAATCTTATGAAAACACAAAAAGAAAGCATTAAACAACAATACTGAAGAAGATACTGATCAGTGCTTTGTTGTGTAACATAATTTAAATCTAAATGCATGTAATTATCAGATGAAAGGTTTTCTAGCCTGACACACCAGACTCATGCAGTCACCTCATTGGTTGTTGTTAAGCTTCCTTTTTAGCCTAGAGTAATATAAAAGGATGGCACTGAAAGGAGAAAGAGTAAAAGGAGAAGAAGGAGAACTGAAAGGAATTAAAGCAAATATTTTTTAAAGGTAAGAATTTTAGGTTGCTGTATCTGTATGTCCTTTTTACTAATTTTGTTGAGTTCATTTTAAAATACAATTTTATGTAAATATGTAAAAATCTTGTAACACTAAAATTCATTTCAACAGTTTATTTTTATTTTTTTTTCTAAGATTTTGTTGAGTAGATTAATGTTTAGCTATGTAGTATTACATTTGTCGTGTTCACCACCTAAAGGGCCGGCTGAGTAGCCCCAAGGTTCTTTTCCGAAACCGGTGTATCAGCAGTCAGGCACACAGGATCAGTCACTCTTCTGGCTCAATGTCTAGCCAGAAGACTAGCCAATGTCTGTCAAATTGTCTAGGGTAGGGGAGCCCAACCAGTGGCCCAGCTGACACATGTGGCCCACATAGCCCTCTGATATGTCACCCTTCTGTCTGGGTGGATCAGATCACAAAGTGGACACGGACCTGTCACCCGCCCGCTTTATTCATAGTGGCCCACGATCGGTTACCAAGCCGCCTAAGTGGCCCTCGCTCTTCAAAAGGTAGGAGTATCATTTGTTAAAGCTTTATTATAACAGCTTTATTATTGGACAGGGTATAGGGAAACTCTAGGATTCTCCAATAGCACACAACAGTAACACAAGGACACTATGAAGCTTTTTAAAGCTTCATAGTGCAATCTTTGCATCAGCAAATAGGGGACTGAGCTACACTGGGACACCATAGGAAATGTGCAAAAATCAGTGCTACTACCCATACAACACATAGATAGCAGAGCTTCCGGTTGCTCGAACCGCAGTCGCTGGCTGAGCAGTGTAATGTAAGAAAGATTATCCGCACTCTGGTTGTTGCTCTTAAAAATCTTTACTTTATTGAAAAGCCACAGTGTAAATGCAGATAAAATTAGTTAACATGTTTCAGCTTGAGTAAGAGTAAGGCCTTATAGGCTGAAACGTGTCAACTGATTTTATCTGGGTTTACACTGTGGCTTTTCAGTAAAATTAAGATTTTTTAAAGAGCAACAACCGTAGTGCGGATCATCTTTCCTACATTACACCATAGGAAATGTCCATGATTTGAAGCAAAAGCTGACACTGATGCACAAGGATAATAGCAGCACACAGTCACTAGGATCTCTCACACAGGTCTTTACTCACAAATGTCCCTGGATACTTGGATGCCTCCTTCCAATATCAACCAAACATTTCTCCCATGACCTCTCCAGACCAGATCCTTAGTGGAATCCCTCAATCAGTTCCAGCCAGGTTCAGTAGAATAAGCCCCCTAGCTCTAACACAGCTGGAACCTTGATTCAAGACTAGAGCAGGCCCTCAGGCTTTGGCCTAGCTGGGACCTCGATGAACAAGTACAGAGACAAAGCTGGACTGCTCAGAAGGGCAGCAGCCCTTGAGGCTGGAAACTTCTCCTTCTAGACAAGAACCCTAGTGCTCCAGCCTCAGGCTATTTATGCCCTACCCACCCACCTACTGAGCACACTCCCTCAGGGATTGGCTTGGACTACATAAATATTCAGGCTGCTTGTTTGACTCTCCCAGCCCACTACATAATAGAACTCCAGAAGGCAAGGGGAAGCAGTCAAATCTGCAACCAGTGAGACACAACAGAGCCCAAAATAATCACAATCAGCTGCTCAACTGATTATAGGAAAGCTACAGGAACTAAATTTATTTAACCTAACTAGCAGCCTAACAAGGAGGGCACTACACGTTTTATAATATTATGTATTGTATTCTGTTTTTTCAGGGCAAAAGTATGGCAGACTACAGACTATTCGGCTGTATCTTCATAATAACTTTGTGTTTCCAAGGAATTAGATCACAGGTTTGTAAAGTCTTGTCTAACTTTCTGGGGTTTTCTTTCTGGGGCTTTATTATAACAGTATAAAGATGTTTAATCTTTTTTTC
Organism: Lithobates clamitans; assembly: GCA_037952925.1. NCBI lineage: Eukaryota > Metazoa > Chordata > Amphibia > Anura > Ranidae > Lithobates > Lithobates clamitans. Next base: position 99,164 of record JBBGZY010002881.1, on the reverse strand, counting down.
TTTTTTTCTTTTGTTACCACAGAGTCAAGTAATACAAGGTAAGATAAAAACTATAGTCTCTCAGTATAGGATTATTTATATATTTTATAAAGGCTTTTTTGAATATGGTGGTTAAGATATCTGGGGAGGGAATTTTTTTTATGTAGAGCTCCCAAATCCACAATGGGCTGCAAAAATGTGGTCATACGGGTTTTTTTTCTTTAAGACGTGTTCAATGTTTGATAAACATCCTCCTAAGTACACATTTTAAAGTTTCCCATTGAGTAGGAAAAGGGTCAGATCAACTGAGTGATTTAATGTAAATTCCAGTGTTGTTTTAACCACTTTTCTGACCAGGCCTTCTCTGAAACTTTTTGTTTAAAAGTTTAAATCTGTATTTTTTGCTAGAATTTTACGTAGAACCCCCAAACATTATATATTTTTTAAAGCAGAGACCCTAGAGCATAAAATGGCAAACGTTGCAATATTTTGTGTCACACAGTATTTGTGCAGTGGTCAATCAAACCCAATTAAAAAAAAATAAAATAAACTTAATTTTAAGCGAAAATTATTCATTTTATGTGATTATTATAATTTGTAATGCGATTATAAAACACCATTTATAAAAGATATAAAAGATATACAATATAAAAGATGATGGTAAGCCAAGTAAATAGATACCTAACATGTCATGCTTTAAAAGTGCGCTCGCTCGTGAAATGGCGATAAATTACACGACTTAAAAATCTCCATAGGCGACACTTTAAAATTTTTACAGGTTACCTGTTTGGAGATATAGAGATACAGAAGAGGTCTAGCACTAGAATTGTTGCTCTCGCTCTAACATTCGCAGTAATACCTCACATGGGGCACTTTAAAAAAAAAATCTTATTTGTTAAAATTTTTTTCTTATTTTTACACTGTTCCTTTATTTATTTTTTATTTTATTTTTTAACATAAATAAGGATGACAGGTTCTCCTGAGAGATCTGGGGTCAAAAAAGACTTCAGATCTCATATTTACCTTTAAAAGCAAAAGATTTAAGAAAAAAAATGCTTTTTTTTTGTTTGTTTTTTTACTTTTGCTTTAAAGAAAAAATAAATTATTTACTATGGCCCGGGAACCGGAAGTGACGCCAGACGTCGCTCAGGTCCTTCAAGAGCATCACTCTTCTCCATACCCAGCTACCACCAGCGTCGGATTGCTCCCGGGCTTCTCCAATTGGTCAGGTAGGCCCGGGAGCGACCGGGAAGTGGCAAGAGGGGGGCACCCCTCCCACCGCTTCCCGCGGTGAATCTGCCCAGCGGACCACTTTTATCTGAAAGAGAATCGCCTATAGTAAAAAAAAATTACCAGACTTATGGCAGCTAGCTGCTGCCAAAACGCCAGTATTTAACGTCAAACAAATTATGTATTTTTACTATAGGCCGGTCGGCAAGTGGTGTCTGCGATGCAAGGTTTATCATATAAGATATTGTTATTTAGTATCCAGTATATTTAGTGACCCCCAAAATGTATTGGCCGTATTTTAGCACAATACCAGTAAATGAATTTGGGTTCTTTTATCATTTGGTCTGACGTTCTTTCCACAAATGCACAATATATTCTGGTAACCTGCTGGGGTGCCCACTGGAGGGTAGCCTTGTCTGTCATAAGCATCCAAACCTGAGCCAGCGGGCTCTTGAAATGTTTTTTGGCCTCTCGCTTCTTTGTATAAACTCATATCAAAGTCTCGGAGCCTTTTGGATGCCTTTTGTTTTTTATATATGAGCCCCCAATTAACATGACACTGTTTGCATAGTCCAGTGAATCCACCTGGATACAGAAACCAGTAGAGTGTTGGTCATGAATGGGTAAAAATACACTATATTACCAAAAGTTGTGGGACGCCTGCCTTTACACGTGCATGAACTTTAATGGCATCCTAGTCTTAGTCTGTAGGGTTCAATATTGAGTTGGCCCACCCTTTGCAGCTATAACAGCTTCAACTCTTTTGGGAAACCAGTCCACAAGGTTTAGGAGTGTGTCTATGGGAATGTTTGACCATTCTTCCAGAAGCGCATCTGTAAGGTCAGGCACTGATGTGGACGAGAAGGCCTGGCTCACAGTCTCCACTCTAATTCATCCCAAAGGTGTTCTATCGGGTTGAGGACTCTGTGCAGGCCAGTCAAGTTCCTCCACCTCAAACTCGCTCATCCATGTCTTTATGGACCTTGCTTTGTGCACTGGTCCAAACCATTTAGTGGAGGGAGGATTATGGTGTGGGGTTCGTTTTCAGGGGTTGGGCTTGACCCCTTAGTTCCAGTGAAGGGAACTCTTAGGGCGTCAGCATACCAAGACATTTTGGACAATTTCATGCTCCCAACTTTATGCACCAGTGCACAAAGAAGGTTCATAAAGACATGGATGAGTGAGTTTGGGGTGGAGGATCTGCGAGCCAGGCCTTCTCGTCCAACATTAGTTTCTGACCTCACAAATGCGCTTCTGGAAGAATGGTCAAACATTCCCATAGACACACTCCTAAACCTTGTGGACTGCCTTCCCAGAGGAGTTAAAGCTGTTATAGCTGCAAAGGGTATGCCAACTCAATATTGAACCCTACAGACTAAGACTGGGATGCCATTAAAGTTCAAGTGCATGTAAAGGCAGGTGTTCCACAACGTTTGGTAATATAGTGTACATTGACAATAGTGTAGGTTTTACCACCAAGCAGGATCTTCAGGAACAGATATTGGACCTCCAGAGCAGTTTTTTTTGTCCATAATTTGATGGGGAAGAGACTTCTGCAGCGTTATAGGAACCCTACTGGACTTGGACTGGGAAAATATACTGGGACTCTATGTGCGGTAGTGCTAAATATGTATATGTATATGATCAGAGCAAAAATTATTTTCTTGAAAAAGAATAATTCTGACCTTTTGTTTATGTAGAGAATAGAGGAACTGAGACCTCCTATTACCGTATATATACTCGAGTATAAGTCGAGTTTTTCAGCACATTTTTTTGTGCTGAAAGTGCCCCCCTCGACTTATACTCGAGTCAAGCACTTTTCTGCAGCAAAAATGTCATTTTCCAAACCGACTTTGGGGCCCCGTATCTCAGGGCCACTTTGTGCTAGGAACCCCAAATTTGGTGTGCAAACCCAGTGGAACTGGTACCACATATCCAAAGCTGGGGTTCCTGGCACTAAGTGGCCCCGAAATACGGGGCCCCAAAATCGGTTTGAAAATGTCATTCTCTGCTGCAGAAAAGTGCTTGACATTTTCTGAACCGATTTTTGGGGCCCTGTATCTCGGGGACACTTGATGCTAGAAACCCCAGCTTTGGATATTTTATGGTGCTAGTTCCACTGAGCTTGCACACCACATTTGGGGTTCCTAGCACTAAGTGGCCCCGAGATACGGGGCCCCAAAGTCGGTCAACTGTGTGCATCTGCAGCAATGTTATTTCGGGACCATTTGGGTTCAGAGACCCCAAATTTTGGCTGCAGCTAGGGGGCATCTAGGAACCCTTAACTAACAAGTTTGAAGTTCGGGGGACCTATGGCTGCCAATTGTCACAGTGAGGCATGCAAATGGGCACAGTAAGGCTGCAAATGGGCATTGTTGACCCTCTTTTCCACTTACAGTAGCTGTGCATTTCTCACCCTCGTCTTATACTCGGGTCACTAAGTTTTTCCCATTTTTTTGTGGTAAATTAGGGCCTCGACTTATACTCGGAACAACTTATACTCGAGTATATACTGACGATGCTACATTTTTACTCCGCAATTTTCTATATAATATGTGGAATATTTTATTAGAATCTTTGATGTAAAGTAATACGCGTCCACAGCAATTAAAATATTCCATTATATAATGTGATTATAAAAAAAATGATGCTGCCCTCTAAAATGTAAAGAGTTAGAGGGCAATTAAGATTTAAGTTAGTTCGTATATGAAACACAACTATGGTTAGAACATTTAACCTTGTTTTGTAGGACGTGATTGCTCTGATATATGGCAGCAAAACAACAATGCAACTCGTGGAGTCTATCTAATCCAACCAGATGGAGCGATTGCCCCTTTTCAGGTAAGACAACAAGAAAGTCTGACTGGGTGTCCACATAGAAATGTATGGGTGGAGGAGAGTGAAGGAGATATAAGGCAAGAGAGAGCAATGGGACCAAGGAAGCTGGGGGAGAATATTCAACAAGTTGTTAAATATATTTAAAAAAAATATATACTACATGGCCTGGCTCATGACACCATACAAAAAACCTATGCAAACCCTACAGGATTTTTTGTGGAGTGGGGAAGAAAGGAATTAAGAAAGAAAGAGATTTATGGATGGAGGAAAGTATAGGAGATGTAGGACAAGAAAAATAAAAAAGAAACATCATGGGATCAAGAAACTGGGGGAAAATGTGTAGCAAGTTGTTACATATATATATATATATTTTTAAATATTTTCTGTAAATTTCCATATTACATGAGCTGGTTTATGACACCCTTAAGACTTTGTTATGATGCTTTGTGCTCCCCCTGCAGGTTTACTGTGAAATAACACAGAGTGGTGGATGGACTTATATCCAGTTTCGTAATGGCGTAGATGGAGTATATTTCAACAAATCATGGAGCAGCTATGAACAAGGATTTGGAAATGTCAATGGTAAACAGTCAACTGTGATGTCTGTATAATTACTGTTAATGTAAATGTAGTTTTTGCTTGTTTTTGATTGAGTGGGGCACAGGGGTAGATTTGTCTGGGGGGCATTTTCCCCCTGGGCCAGTACTAAGAAGATATGTTGAGCTGGTGGTCCCAGGCATATATACTTCACCATTCAGATATCAATTTGAACTTAATCCAAGGAAACACATGCTGGGCATAATACAGCTACCCGCTCCCCATTTAGACTTGAAGTACAACATCTTGCAGGGGGAAGTCTTTTAGCCATTTACATTTTTGGTTGTAACAGGACAAACTGTGGACAATTTCAAGGGGTATGAATACTTTTTCAAGGCACTGCATGTAAATGAATGCTGAGAGCTGCAAAAAAAAGCTAATTCTGGAAAATGTACAAAGCTGTCTCCCAATAAACCATGTCCTTTAGGGACACCCAACTTTGACCAGTAATGCCTATCAATCAGTGTTGGAACCATGGCACACTCTGCATAGTAGACTTTCTTTATTCTACAGAAATCTGTCCCTACAATGATAAGGCTAATTGGTTGTGTTTGCCCCCTGGCCAAAGAATCCCAGTCCTCACATGGTGGGGAAGTATTAGAATCTCCTCCACCAGGGGAACACTGGGACAACTTCCCCCACTTACTGCCATAGTCATAGGAAAATCTGCACCAGGAGCAAAGACAGCAATAAAACATTGACGGGGTTCTAGCCTTTCACTACTTTACTTAAAAACATCATTGTTTCTCTCTATTTTCTGTTGGAGGTTGTTTGTTTCCAATATTTTTTTATTAGTTATATATTGTTATTGTTAATTTATTATTCACGCAGGTGAGCATTGGTTGGGACTGAAAAATATGAACATCCTGACTAACCAGAAGAACAGAAAATGTAAACTACGTATTAACCTTCAAGACTTCTCCAATGCCACAGCCTACGCACAATATGACACCTTCAACATCGGCCCCAACTCCACATTCTATCCATTAACAGTAGGAAATTACTCAGGCACAGCTGGTAAGAGCCCAAGGCTTTAGTTTCCTTTTTTCAGGTGTATTCAGGCTAAAATGGAATAAGAAGTAGAACACAATATCAATAGAAAAAAAAGACAGCAAAAAATAGCAACTGGACGTATTGAATTCAGCTTAGGATGGATGCATGAAAGTCATTTTTTTAAGACCGGGAAAGAGTAAATTCCTTGCCAATTTTATGTCCTGTTGTGTCCCTTTGACACAACAGGAAGTGATAAAATATAATTCTTAAATAAGGGAACATGTTTCTCCATTGGAGGATTTCCCCTCTATTCTTGTTCTTGTGTTTTGGGATTATTCATCACCTTCGGTATTACTCACAATGGTCACCAAGACATGGTGACCCCCCCTAGTGAGGACACAGACACCAAGAGTGCATTTTTGATAAGCAAAAAAAGTAGAGAGATAACAGCAAACTTTTTTGGAAACATTTCTCTTAATGGCCTTCACATCCGACAGGCATGCACTACATGTACCGTTGAAGAGTTGATTTGGGACATCTTTAGCACACCTGTAGGTGTTGAAAAATTCTCTGTAGACTCTGAAACTGAAATTGAGAAACATGCTCTAGTCCAGTGGTCTCCAAACTGCACCACCTTGCTTGCCTTTATCTATCCCCTGGGGCAATATGTACAGTATGTCTCCCACTGATATGGGGCATTATTTTTCCCACTCATACTAACAATGGAGCACTATTCCTCCTACTGATAACAATGATAAGGCACTATTCCTCCCACTGATACCAATGATGGGGCACTATTCCTCCTACTGATAACAATGATAAGGCACTATTCCTCCCACTGATACCAATGATGGGGCACTATTCCTCCCACTGATACCAATGATGGGGCACTATTCTCCTACTGATAACAATGATAAGGCACTATTCCTCCCACTGATACCAATGATGGGGCACTATTCCTCCTACTGATACCAATGATGTGGCACTATTCTCCTACTGATAACAATGATAAGGCAATATTCCGCCCACTGATACCAATTATGGGGCACTATTCCTCCTCTTGATGCCAATAATGGGGCACTATTCCTCCCACTGATACCAATGATGGGGCACTATTCCTCCCACTGATACCAATGGTGGGGCACTATTTCTCCCACTGACACCAATGATGGGGCACTATTTCTCCCTTTGGCTTCAATGATGGGGCACTATTTCTCCCACTGACACCAATGATGGGGCCCTATCCCTTTCACTGATACCAATAATAGAGCAGTATTCATTTCACTGGGACCAATGATGGGGTATTATTCCTCCAACAGATACCAATGATTGGGCATGATTCCTCCAACTGATACCAGAGATGGGGCGCTATTCCTCCCACTGATATCAATGATAGGACATTCCTTTAACTCATACCAATGATAGAGCAGTATTCCTCCCACTGAAACCAATGATGAAGCACACTTCCTCAAACTGATACCAATGATAAGACACTATTTATTCGTCCACTGACTACATGTGCTATGTAATTTTGTTTTTACTGCCACTGACCACCAAGTCTGAGGCATTGGTTTTGCCCACTGATGCCAGGACATTTTCTACTCTGACCGATCACAATTTAGCCCCTATAGCATCTGAAGGACAGTAAACTGGCCTTTTAGTTAGATAGTTTGGAGACCCCTGTACTAGTTAGTTGCAGGACACCATGTCCTATCCATTAAGGCACTGGAATCCTTATGAAAAAAAAAAGGTTTTCCTTACCTCAAACTTATACAACAAATTTAGATTTCCTCTACCTCCACGCCCCTATTTGAGCTAAAATGTATAAAAATGTCCAGGTTCTGCCACTGGAACTGAGTCGTGGCATGGAGAAAGGAGTGCTTTTAAATGGCTGCATCTAGATGAGCAGTCAGTAAGGAGAACTTCCCAAACAAAGATCTCATTCTCCACAACTCCAGCTCCTAGAATTGGAAGAAAGCAAGAGAAGGATCTTAGTGGAGAAAAGGTTGGCCATTTCTTCGATGAGTTAAACAGGACAGAGCCTGCTTCTTCAGGAAGAAAACAGCTTCACAAGCTATAGGTGTTGGCAAAAATGTGCAAAATTATTAAAAAAAAATGTAAAACAGCAAGCCACTTGGACGAATGGAACCCGGGACCCCACATCTGCAATCAAAATAGCTCCCAGCGATGGAGGAGCCAAAAAGGATCACACTATTTATTCACTCCAATCATCTTGTTTGCTGATCCCTACAGACATTGATGAAGGAGCTAAGGCGGATCATATGAGTTACTTACTCTTTGAATTATAGCTAGATGGTTGGATGACCACAGTATATTGCCTATTGAATCATTCTTTTATTTTGATTGGAGATATGGGGTCTTGGGGTCCATTTTGTCCACTTGGCTCACTGTTTTATATTGATTTTGATCATCTTGCACATTTTTGCCAACACTTATAATAGACACTTGTAAAGCTGTGTTCTTCCTGAAGAAGCAAGCTCTGTCCTCCGAAACGGGTCAAAGATATGGCCAAAATGGCACAATGTATTAACTTAATTTTTGAGCTGTATCATTCTGTAATCCTTATAGACAGCTTTCTAAGTGTATAGACTAGGTGCATTTTGCCTGTACAATTCACCCCTCTGCTGGAATTTTAATATTTTTTAATAAAGTCGTTATGCTTTTTAATCAGTTAATGACCGCCCACCACATATATACTGCTGCAGGGTGGCCGCTCTGCACCAGATCACGTACCTAGTACGCCATCTGACACTTCCAGGGTCTAGGGTGTGCGTGCACCCTGCTGGTGCCCCCCCCCCCGCTATGATTATACAGAGCGGGAGCCCAGAAACGGGTACCGCTGACTCGATGTCCACCAGCACCCTCCGATTGTACAAGGCACAGGCAGAATGACAATCTGCCTATGTAAACAAGGCAGATTGTCGTTCTGTCAGAAGGGAAGACACAGATCCTGCGTATCTGATAAGCAGGAACATGGATCATTACCTTCCCTTAGTAGTAGAACCTCCCCCACAGTGAGTAAGCACAACTCAGGCATACATTTAACCCTTTGATAACTTAACTCCTTCCCTGCCAGTGTCACTAGTACAGTGACAGTGCATACTTTTTAGCAGTGATCACTGTATTGGTGTCACTGGTCCCCAAAAAGTGTCTGTTAGTGTCCGATCTGTGCTATACCTTCCCATTACACCCTAGTCTGCCTTTAAAGTCCCCGTTGGGGTAATTATTCTCTCTGTTAGTGTCCGATCTGTCCACCACAATACCGCAGTCCCGCTATAAGTCACTGATCTCTGCCATTACTAGTAAAAATAAATAAATAAATAAATAAAAATATTCCATAGTTTGTAGACGCTATAACTTTTGCGCAAACCAATCAATATATGCTTATTGGGTTTTTTTTTTTTTTTTTTACCAAAAAATATGTAGCAGAATACATATTGGCCTAAACTGGAGAAAGAAATTAGATTTTTTTACATTTTTATTGGATATGTTTTATAGCAGAAAGTAGAAAATTTTGTTTTCTTTACAAAATTGACGGTCTTCTTTTTGTTTATAGCATAAAAAAGGCAGAGGTGATAAAATATCATCGAAAGAAAGCTCTATTTGTGGGGGGGGGGGGAAATACATCAATTTTATCTGGGTACAGCGTCGCACGAGCGAGCAATTGTCAGTTAAAGTAACGCAGTGCCGTATCGCAAAAAAATTACTTGGTCATGAAGGGGGGTAAATCTTCCGGAGCTGAAGTTGTTAATTCATTTATGGTGCAGTACCACTAAATTCCTACTTCATTTTTTTTTCTGTTAGGGATTTTGTTATGTTCATAGAAAAGGATGTGGTACCAGTAAATCTATTAAGCATAGGAGAAGGTCATTTTTTCCCCTTCTCCATCCAGTTCTAATTATATTACGTGTCCAGATGTTTAAGATATGACCAATCCAATTCAGATTCAAGTGGAGACTCAAGATCCTAAAACAATGTCCAAACACCTAACTATTCTAACATATCTTTTTGTAGGAGATGCATTCAATGGAACTCCAGCCTCAGAGAATCAGTATGGCAGAGCTTTCAGCGCCCAGGATATCTCCCATGATGGCTGCACTCCGAAATGTCGTATAGGTGACTTGGTATTTAAGAGCTGCAGTTACAGAGTGCAATCCGGCTGGTGGTTCAATGCCTGTGGATTGGCCAATCTCAATGGAAGGTACTACGCACCACCAAATCATTTGTACCAGGCGTCTTTTTTGTCTTGGCCAACATGGAGGTTTTTCGAATCTCTGAAATCCACAACAATGTCTGTGCTTTGTAACTAGAGGGGAATTACAACAAGGGAAATTACTTCTGTAATTATTTCGAATGTATATGTATAACAATATTTGTATTTAGATTTGGATAGAGAAGGGGAAAGCCTGACAAAGATTCTAAACCCTCCTCGCTCTATCCAAAATTAGAAAAAATGTTTTTGTATGTATGTGCTTGAAAGCTGAAGTTTAATCTGCTGATAATTGCCTTCGTTGGTTCCTTCTTCCCTCACTCATGAACATTCTAATAAAATTTTTGAAGAAAAAACCTTTCTGATTTTATTTCATATCTTATTTACCTTTGTTTTCCCTTAGCTTAATGAATAGGGGTGGGTGAACAGTTCGGGCCGAATATTGGCTGTTCGCACGTTCGCCAAACAACCGAATTATCAGGGCGTTCAACTGTTCGGCCCGCCGAACGACCACAATGCACTGCGCCACTGCACAGTGCATTGGCAGCCCTGATTGCATGAAGCAATGAAAGCTTTGCCCAATCAGGGCACAGAGCACTGTCAGAGCCATGTTTGGACGCTGTCATGATGACTCTATCCAATCATGGCTCATTGCTGTTAGTCCCACCCCACATTTTCAGTGTGATATCGGCGTGGAGAGAGATTGAACAGGGCCCTGTTCAGTGCTATTACAGTTAAGCCGCGTACACACGACCGGTTTTGCCGGTGGACTAAACTCCGAAGGTTTCTCCGACCGAACTCCGACGGAATTCCATTCAAGCGGTCTTGCCTACACACGATCAAACCAAAATCAGACCAAAGTCCAACCGTCCAGAACGCGGTGACGTACAGCACGTACGACGGGACTAGAGAAAGGACGTTCAATAGCCAGTAGCCAAAAGCTTACATCTTGTACTTGCTTCAGAGCATGCGTTGTTTTTGGTCCGTCGGAACAGCATACAGACGAGCGCTTTTCCTGATAGGAATGGGTTCCGTCGGAAACATTTAGAACATGTTCTATTTCTAGGTCCATCAGAATTTTCGAAAAAAAAAAAAGTCCGATGAGGCATACACACGATCGGAATAGAAAAGACTCCGTCTGACTTTTTCTATCGAACATTCTGCTCGTGTGTATGCGGCATTAGTGTGCTATAGTGTGCTATTCTGATTCTATTGTCAGTGTAGAATATCAGTTTAGTGTGAATCTAGAGACAGTTCAGTGTGTGTGTAGTGTGACCACCATTTATCTTTAAATTAGTGTGAATGTAGGGATAGTTTAGTCAGTGTGAGTGTAGTGACTGTTTAACACAGTATATTTCATTACCTTACTGCATTTCTGTGCGTTACTGCACGCTTAATGCGGTACACCTCTCCTTCTGGGTGGACATCATATGACGGCTTTCCAGAACGACCGCTCTTGTAAGCCCCCCAGGGGGCGTGCATCGCGGCGAGGACACGGCGCAACCCCGATCTGTGTAAAGAGCCGTGGCCATGGCTTTTTAACCATGTGATCGGCTGTGTCCAATCACAGCCGGTCACATGTAAACATGGAGATGCCGGTAATCGGTGTGAGGAGAGGAGAGCCGATCAGCGGCATCTCCTATCAGGGGACAACTGGGTATTTAATCAGGGCACTGATTACTGTTGCAATTTGCAAACTTTGTCTCAAGCACATCAAGCGTGGCAAAAACACCAGCCATTTGGGTACCACATGCTTAACAAGGCATTTAATCTCCTACCACTGAGCCCATTGGCAAAAGCACCTGAAAGCCACACAAAAGGGGAGCAAATCTGTTCCTCCTCCTTACTCAACTCACTCTGCCCCTGCTATACCTCATGACCTCTCAGCAGCCTCCACTGACTGGGATGATGGTATAGCGCAGGGTGTCCCAGGTCCTTGCAGCACATATGCCAGCAGCACACCACCAGCTGTAGACTATAGCCGGCAAATTTCTCTGCCCCATCTGCTGCAGCGAAAAAGAAAATACAGTTACTGCCACCCACATGACCAGCATCTAAATGCGAGCTTGTCAAAGCTGCTGGCTCTACAACTTCTGCCTTTTTTTTCACGTAAGGCCATTCCTGCTCTGTACCATCACGTGCAAGGCAATGTTGTGGCATCTTTGGGCAAGGCAGACAGCCGCAAAGTCCATGTAACTGCTGAGACGTGGTCCAGTAAGCATGGTCAGGGGCGATATATTTTGTTCACAGCACACTGGGTAACTCTGTTTGCAACTCAGAAGGACAGGGCTCAGTGCTGCAGCTTGTTGTGTACCTGTGTGAGTATGACACAACGACAGGCTCAGGCTGGCTTGGCTTTTTTTCCCCATGCCAATGGCAGCTCATAAAGGATGCAGGCACTGTACTGTCACCATTTTAGGAGGCCACAAGGATGGTGAGCCGTGGCAATGCATGCATCAGTGACACAATCCCTGTTGGGTTCCTGCTGGAGCAGACTCTGCTTGGCATTATGGACAGGGCACTCGAGGCAGAACAGCGGGAGGAAGAGAAAGACTTCCTTTCCTCTCAAGGCCCACTTTATGCAGACACCATTGTTCCTACTCCACAGAACACACAAGAAAAGGGGAGGAGGGGGAGGATTCTGGCAATTTTGGAGGCATTGAAGCAGAGAAAGACCTTTTTTCCATCCGCAGAATCCTTGGGAGTAGTACGTGGCTGGAAGGAGGCAGTTCCAGATACTATGATCCTCAGTGACCCTAAAGAGTCTGCTTCTCATGCCTCTCCAAATTTGTGGTGCATGGGCTTCCTCATGCTTCAAAGCCTGCGAAAGGACCCAAGAATATGTGCCATAAAGGAGAAGGATCACTATTGGTTGGCAACCCTCCTTGACCACCGTTACAAGGGGAAAGTCTCAAAACTCATCCTGTCCCCACATAGAGTGAAGAAGATGAAATCTCTTGAGGACATCTTAAAGGGGAGTTTATCAAATGCCTTTCCCAACTCTGGTAAGTTACAGTGTCGTGGAAAACATAGTTTTGAGGCTTCTGTTGGTCAAGAGAGGAGCGGTGGAGAAGGTGGCCGCCTAAGTGATGCATTTCACAATTTTTTTAGTCTCCTCGCTGTCCAGGGCTGTCAGCTTCCACAACCCATCGGCAGTGTCTTCATCACACAGTGGACGATTATCTAGGGGTGAAAACAGAGATGGAGAGCTTTCCAGTCGATGATTCACTGGGTCATGAGAATTGACCACTGGCCAGAACTTGCCCAGTATGCAATGGAACTGCTGGGCTGCCCTGCATCAAGTGTGCTTTCCGAACAGACATTTAGTGCTGCTGGAGGTTTTGTTACTGATAATAGAACACGTCTGTCCACAGACTCAGTGGACCGTCTGACATTTATCAAAATGAATCAGTCCTGGATTACCAGCAGCTATGAAGCCCCTGATGCCGATGTTGCTGATTAAGTGTTTTTGGGATGTGGAATCCCTGCAGGACTTCTAGGCTGCCTAGCGTTGTGGGTGTAGATGTTATCTGGATTCATAGGCACAATTAACACCCAAAGAAAGAAGAATTTTTCCGCACCTGTTTTTTAAGTACATATCATTTTAATTCTTGACAGCAGGGCCAATTCTTGTTTTCATAAAGAGCACCTCTATAGGGTGTGAAGGCGCTACCGACACCCAAAGACTAATTTTTCTGCACATGTTTGATAGGTGCACATAATTAAAATTTTTGACAGCAAGGCCAATTATTGCTTTTATCAAGAGTACCTCTATAACAGGCATATGCAATTAGTGGACCTCCAGCTATTGCAAAACAAGTCCCATCATGCCTCTGCCTCTGGGTGTCATGCTTGTGGCTGTCATAGCCTTGCTATGCCTCATGGGACTTGTAGTTCTGCAACAGCTGGAGGTCCGCTAATTGCATATCCCTGCTCTATAAGGTTACGGTGTGAAGGCGCCACCGACACCCAAATATCAATTTTTCCACACCTGTCTGACAAGTGCATATCATTGCAATTTTTGACAGCAAGGCCAATTCTTGCTTTCATCAAAAGCACCTCTATAAAGTTGCGGTGTGAAGGCGTCATTGACACCCAAAGACCAATTTTTCCACACTTTTTTGACAGGTGCATATCATTTTAATTTTTGACAGCAGGGCCAATTATTGCTTTAATCAAGAGTACCTCCATAGGGTTACGGTGTGAAGGCGTCATTGACACCCAAAGACCAATTTTTTTTTCTTATTTATTTTACGTTTTATTTTATTTTTTACATGGTCCCTTTATTTATTTCTGATCACTTTCATTCCTATTACAAGGAATGTAAACATCCCTTGTAATATAAATTAGCATGACAGGTCCTCTTTATTGAGAGATCTGGGGTAAAAAAAAAAAAGTAATTTTGACTTTAAGAAAAAAAAAAAGTTAATGGCTGAAAACCGGGGGACAAACAGCCTCAACCTCAATTGAATATTTTTTTTTCTCTGCGAGAAATCTAGCTGTGTATGGATAGCTTTAGGAAGGCCATCCATTACCAATTTTCTTTCCTTCAACCCAAAATTGCTTTATTTCCCCATCTACACATTCAGTGTTGATGAGGAAATTCATTGTATTTCGACAACGGGGGGTTTTCCAGTTGCCAGAATACAATGAACACTACTTGTGGCTTGCAGCAATTTTTTTAATGTCAGTGTAATCCAAGCATAAGGATATAGTTTATTATCTTTCCATTCTAACAAAATTTCACAAAACTATATTCATAAATACTCAGTAAATGTAAATGTCCCCAATAGTGTTCCCCCTTACATCAGACGCCCCTACCACAGTAATTCATTACATTGGGTGCCCCATCAGACTACCTCCATAAATCAGTTGCCACCATCAGAGTACCCTCTTATATCAGATGTCCCCATCAGAGTTCCCCCTTACATCAGGTATTCCTGTCAGAGTACCCTCTTACATCAGGTTTCTTCATCAGAAGGCCCCCTTACATCTGATGTCTCCCATCAGAGTGCCCCCTTAAATTATGTGTCATTATCAGAGTGCCCCTTTACATCAGGTGTCTCCATTACATCAGGTGAGCCCATCAGAGTGCTCCTTTACATTAGGTGTCCCCATCAGAGTGCCTCTTTACATCAGGTGCCCCCATCAGAGTGCCTCTTTACATCAGGTGCCCCCATAAGAGTGCCTCTTTACATCAAGTGTCCCGATTAGAGTGCCCCTTTGCATCAGATCAGGTGTCCCCATCGGAGTGCCCCTTTACATCAGGTGTCCCCATCAGAGTGCCCCCTTAACATAATAAACTTTTTATTAATTTTTTATTTATTATTTAAACCCAATGTGGGTGCTTTAGAGACACTGTTTCTCCTTGGCCTCCTGACGCATCGAGACTCCCCGGCACACAGGGGCCCCCTAATGCACTTTGGGCCAATATTTTGGGGCTACAGCGCACCTCCGCCTGCCTAGTGACGGCCTATGTGCCCCCCGGGCATGCGTGTTTGTCTCCTTTCACCAGACTAGCACTGATCACCCATCTGCTGTGTCTGTCGGCGTCTGGTGTGATCGCGCCTTATGACACGGTCACGCCAGACGTCGCTTAAGCCAAGAGATCACCCATGTGATACCTCTCTGACAGGAACAGGTGATTGTTCGGCCTCATTTATTTTAATAGGTACGACGATCACCGCCTTAAACACTCCCATTATTGATTTATATGCCTGGTTGGATGGGTGGATACCTTTACACAGCTCCTTATAAGCAGGGTAAGTCCAAACACTCCTTAGCTGCACAGTCAGGCTCACAGTAAGCTCTGCACCAGCTACTCTTTAATACTATAGAAAGAGGTGAGTGCTTTTGGGTTCGTTTGCAGATGATTAATTTTCAGCTTAGCAGCGAATATATACATACTTACCCATTACTCGTTATTTCTAGGTAGTCGTGCATTCATTTTTCACCCATGATCTGATACCATGATCATATATTTATATCTTTTTGTTAGATTGGTTTCCCATCTTATGGCGATCTCTGCGATTTTTGGTGCGTTTTCCGGCCAGGGTGAAGCTGCAAGGCTACTCAGCATGCACTTTTTTTACACACAAACGCCTCTTAGGAATATCATCACCCTTGGTGAATGTGAGACGCATTATTGCAGACTCGCTCTTGGTTTCCAGAGTCCCTCATGCAACTGAGCGAAAGCAGAGATGCAAGCGCCTCCTAATTGTGAACTTCTGATGTGTATTACATTTCCAAGGACAGGATTCTCTGTGAGTATGATCCGGTGCCCTCCACTGCTTAGCGGAGCCATCTGCAGCAGCAGAGGCGATCGGATCCTTCCTGTGGCTGTGCATGGAGACGAGTGAGGCCGGGAGGTTGGCCTCCACCCATCTCCATGACACAACAGGGCGGAAGCGACGTCAAAACATCACTTCCGCCCATAGCTCTTAAAAGGACATTTTTTTATTTTTTTTATTTTTTTTTAAATGACAAAATGTATTTTTTTTTATTGCATTTTAGTGTAAATATGAGATCTGAGGTCTTTTTGACCCCAGATCTCATATTTAAGAGGTCCTGTCATGCTTTTTTTCTATTACAAGGGATGTTTACATTCCTTGTAATAGGAATAAAAGTGACACAATATTTTTTTTTTTAAACAGTGTAAAAATAAAAATAAAAAGAAGCGATGATATGTATGAAAACAGCGTTCAAAGCACACATGTGAGGTATCGCCGCGATCGGTAGAGCGAGAGCAATAATTCTAGCCCTAGACCTCCTCTAATGCAAAACATGCAACCTGTAGATTTTTTGAAATGTCGCCTATAGAGATTTTTAAGGGTAAAAGTTTGTCGCCATTCCACGAGCGGCGCAATTTTGAAGCGTGACATGTTGGGTATCCATTTACTCGGCGTAACATTATCTTTCACAATATAAAAAAAATTGGGCTAACTTTACTGTTGTCTTATTTTTTTAATTCAAAAAGGTGTATTTTTTTTAAAAAAAGTGTGCTTGTAAGACCGCTGCGCAAATACGGTGTGACAGAAAGTATTGCAACAACCGCCATTTTATTCTATAGGGTGCTAGGAAAAAAATGTATGATATTTCGGGGTTCTACGTAATTTTCTAGCAAAAAAAATGTTTTTAACTTGTAAACAACACATCTAAAAAAGAGGCCCGGTCTTAAAGTGGTTAAAACTGCTTTCGGCTGTAATGTATTGTCGGGTCCCGGAAATATAGATGAAAATCATTGAGAAAAATGGCATGGGTCTCCCCTCCCCAGCCCATTACCAGGCTCTTTGGGTCTGGTATGGATATTAAGGGGAACAGCGCACCCAAATTAAAAAAAAAAATGGTGTTGGGGGAGGGGGCCCCAGTCACTATATACTCTGAACAGAAGTATTTATACTATACGGCCTGCCCTATATACTCTGCAGAAAATTGGGCCTTAGGTGTTTGTGGTACCAGAACACTGTAACCCCTCACAGTTACTCTTTTTGTGCTTGTTGTGATATTTCTTATTTTCACATGGATATGTTTGTGTTTTTTCTTGTAATATTTATGTGATCCCTCAGAGATCCATTATAATTTATTTGTTTGCAGCGCGGTTCCTACCTACCCACTATCCTATTTGATTGTTTGATTGTGTATATCCCACAATTTTAGAACTGCTGCTTTTTTTTATTTTATTATTACATTTCATTAATTTTGTGTTAGCGGGGTAATTTTTCTTTTCTATTTATACTCTTGTTGTGCGCAGGAACAGGCCCTGCTGTTAAATATTATTTCAAAAATTGTAATTACATGCCCCTGTTAAACAGGGGCAGAAAAATTGGGCCTTTGTCATGGTTATGCAATAGTGTTGTCTATCAGCTTACCTGTTTCCATGTGTTCATCTCTAAAGACCAGCTGACTCTCACCTGACTGCTTTTATTAACTCTCCTCTAGCACGGCTCCACCCCAGCTCCTATCAGAGAACTCTATATTAACCTCTGCACTGCAGGCCAGCCCTGCTGATCAACCCTTGTGTGTTTGACTTCCTGTTCCTGCCTGCCGTGTGCTCTACTTTTGTTTCTGTTACCGACCTTGGCGTGTTCTCTACTATTCCTGTCTGCTCGTGACCCTGACCTCTGGCGTGTTTCCCGACTATCCCTGTTTTCCTGTGACCCTGAACCTTGGCGTGAACTCTGTTGTCCTTGTCTGTTTGTGGCCCTGACCTTGGCTTAGTCCTTTACTATCCCTATCCTCCTTTTGCCTACTGTGGGTGTGAGCTGGGGGACCCTGGGGGTCGCAACCTGGAGCCAGGTGCAGCCCAGTCCATCCTCACCTCTAGAGGCTCTGGTGTACACCTGCTGGCTCTTAGACTCCGGGCCCCAGGGAATCCTACGCTCTAACCCCGGTGGGATCAGTGTTGGTGTCCCAGCGGCCCTGCCTTCCTTACCACCCGGACTCCCATCCGCAGCAGTCAGCTGTAGGGTCCACTGCCCTGTGGTGCACTCCTGATCCCAACGGTGTGCATCTGTCACCCAGCCTCTAGGTGACCTGACAGTTTGATCAGCCATGGACCCGGCTGACGTGTCGCTTCCTGCAGCCGATCCATTGCAGGGCATAGTTCGCAGACTCGAGGCCCAGGAATCTAATCAGACTCAGGTGATGCGATTCCTTAAGGATCCGGCTTCCTGCTTCGAGCAGCTCTAGGCCTCCTTGGGAAACCCGAACCTGCAGCCTCAAGCAGCTGCACCTATCACACCAGTCACAGCCACACATTCATATTCACTGCCAGCTCCGTCCCGTTTTTTCTGGGGACTCCAAGGCCTGCAGGGGCTTCCTCAGCCAATGCACCATTCATTTTGAGCTCCAGCCCGAAAACTTTCTGTCTGATCGGGCTAAGGAAGCTTATATAATTTCCCTCCTCTCTGGTGAAGCTTTAGCTTGGGCTGCCCCCCTGTGGGAGAAGAATGACCCGGTGGTTTCCAGCCTGTCTGACTTCTTGAAGCTTTTTCGTAATATTTTCAAGGAGCCAGCTCGGGCTTCTTCAGCGGCTAGTGCCCTTTTACGCCTTCGCCAAGAATCTTGTTCAGTGGGACAATATGCGCTTCAGTTCCGTATCCTCACAGCTGAATTTAGCTGGAACAATGAGGCCCTGGTCGCAACCTTTTTACATGGCCTCTCTGACCGAGTGAAAGACGAATTAGCAGGAAGAGCTATCCCCGCCGGTCTGGACGATGTAATTTCCTTGTGCAATCAGATTGACGTTCATTTCCAGGAGAGGTCCCAGAAAAGACGCCAGCACCCCCTAAGTCCTGGTCAGCCAGAACTCTTCTCCCGTCGCCCTGTGGTGCATCCTCTGCCTGCTGAGGAACCTATGCAGCTGGGCCGGACCGGACTAACCCCTGAAGAACGTGCTAGATGCAGAACTCTGGGCTTGTGTCTTTATTGTGGGGGCAAGGGTCATTTTCGTGACTCCTGCTCGCTTCGTCTGGGAAACGCTTGGGTCTAATACATTTAGAAGGTGGAGTATTGGACCCAGAAACATCACCTTCTCGTCTTCTTCTTCCGGTGTTCCTCCATGTAGGCCCTTCTCCCCAATCGGTCCTAGCATATCTGGACTCCGGGGCTGCCGGCAATTTTACGGATTGGAGAACTGCTTCTTCTATGAAGCTTACCCTTTACCCTTTCTCTCCCTTTGCGTTTGACGATCTGAAACAGGCCTTTGTCTCTGGACCTCTCTTGAGGAGACCAAATCCTGAGGACCCATTTCTTATTGAAGTAGACGCTTCTTCAATGGGGGTGGGAGCTGTGCTTCTTCAGTTCTTTGAGAAGAGACGTCAACCATGTGCGTTCTTCTCCAAAAAATGTTCTCAGGCAGAGAGAAATTATGGCATTGGTGATCGGGAACTTCTCGCAATTAAATTGGCGTTGGAAGAGTGGCGTCATCTCTTGGAGGGTTCCCCTCACTCCATTATGATCTTCACTGATCACAAGAATCTACAATACCTACAGAATGCTAAACTTCTGAACCCCAGACAGGCCAGGTGGAGTCTCTTCTTTTCTCATTTTAAATTCACAATTATGTACAAACCTGGTTCCGGCAACGGTCGGGCTGATGCGCTCTCTAGGTCATTTGACACTTTGGACGAGGAGTCCACCCCTGATTCTGAGCCGATCATTCCAACCTCATGCATTGTTGCCCATTCTACCACCCTGGAATCAAAAATTCCTCCTGGCAAGACCTTTGTTCCCACGGAGCTAAGAGCTAAGATCCTTTGTTGGGGACATGATTCCAAGGTGGCAGGTCATGCTGGGTTCCTCCGATCCTTCCTGCTCATCAGTCGTCTCTACTGGTGGCCTAATCTCCACTCGGATGTTAAAGATTATGTTAAGGCTTGTCTGTGCTCAGTCTAAATCTTCCACACAAGCCCCTGCTGGTCTTCTCATGCCCTTGCCCATTCCTAAGGAGCCATGGATTTTATCACCGATCTTCCACTGTCGGAGAATAATACAGCCATTTGGGTGGTAATCGATCGGTTCTCCAAGATGGCTCATTTTGTTCCTCTTCCTGGTCTGCCTTCTGCCTCTGCCTTGGTTTCCATTTTTGTACGAGAGATTTTCCACCTTCATGGTGTTCCTTCCCATGTCGTTTCAGACAGGGGTGTTCAATTTACATCCCGTTTTTGGAGAACCTTTTGCAAATCCCTCAACATTACCTTGGATTTTACCTCTTCTTACCATCCCCAATCCAATGGCCAGACTGAGAGGGTTAATCAGGAGTTGGAGGTCTTTCTCCGTACCTTGGTCTCGGCTCATCACGATGATTGGGCATCACTACTCCCGCGGGCAAAGTTCTCCCACAATAATCATGTCAACGTCAGTTCTCAGAAAACACCCTTCATCACTGTTTATGGAAAACATCCTCAAGTCCCTGTTCCTATGACCTGTTCTTCCGACATTCCAGCCTTGGCTACTGTTCAGGAATCATTCAATTCCATGTGGGCTGATGTTCATGATTCCCTCCAGAAAGCTGCCAACAAATTCAAGAATTTTGCTGGCAGGCGTAAGCCGCCTTCTCTTCAGCCAGGAGATAAAGTCTGGCTCTCCACCAGGAACATCAAACTCCGGGTTCCTTCTCTCAAATTTGCCCCAAGATTCATTGGTCCGTACACCATAACTTCCAAACTGAATCCGGTTTGTTTCAAGCTCCAGATTCCCAAAAGCCTCAAAATCTCTAACTCCTTCCATGTTGCCCTTCTGAAGCATTTAGTTCACTCGTTCTCTTTCCACCACAGTGCCGGTCTCTGAGGATGATCAGGAGTACGAAGTTAGCCAAATTTTGGATTCCCGACTCTGTAGAGGCATTCTCCAGTACCTCGTGCATTGGAAGGGGTTTGGTCCTGAGGAGAGGCCATGGGTCAAGGCTTCTGAAGTCTTTGCACCTCGTCTGTTGAGGAAGTTTCATTTGAAGTTCCCCTCTAAACCTGGTCCCAAGCGGGGAAGGGGGAGGCCTCGTAAGAGGGGGGGTACTGTCATGGTTATGCAATAGTGTTGTCTATCAGCTTACCTGTTTCCATGTGTTCATCTCTAAAGACCAGCTGACTCTCACCTGACTGCTTTTATTAACTCTCCTCTAGCACGGCTCCACCCCAGCTCCTATCAGAGAACTCTATATTAACCTCTGCACTGCAGGCCAGCCCTGCTGATCAACCCTTGCGTGTTTGGCTTCCTGTTCCTGCCTGCCGTGTGCTCTACGTTTGTTTCTGTTACCGACCTTGGTGTGTTCTCTACTATTCCTGTCTGCTCGTGACCCTGACCTCTGGCGTGTCCCCAACTATCCCTGTTTGCCTGTGACCCTGAACCTTGGCGTGAACTCTGTTGTCCTTGTCTGCTTGTGGCCCTGACCTTGGCTTATTCCTTTACTATCCCTATCCTCCTGTTGCCTACTGTGGGTGTGAGGTGGGGAACCCGGGGGGTCGCAACCTGGAGCCAGTTGCAGCCCAGTCCATCCTCACCTCTAGAGGCTCTGGAGAACACCTGCTGGCTCTTAGACTCCGCGCCCCAGGGAATCCTACGCTCTAACCCCGATGGGATCAGTGTTGGTGTCCCAGCGGCCCTGCCTTCCTTACCACCCGGACTCCCATCCGCAGCAGTCAGCCGTAGGGTCCACTGCCTTGTGGTGCACTCCTGATCCCAATGGTGTGCATCTGTCACCCAGCCTCTAGGTGACCTGACAGCCTTAGGCAGTGGTGGTGGTACCCTAAACCAAAAATATTGTTGGAAGCTAGCATCAGCAAGATTGAGGATGAATAGGATAGTCACTCAGCATAGGCTGTCTTCAAGGGATCCCACATCCATACAAAAATCAATCAGTTACATCAGCATCAGGTGCTTGATAGCTGCTGCTGATCCAAGACTGATTCATTTTTATGAATGTGAGCCTATCAACGGAGTCTGTGGACAGGGGCACTCTATGATCCGTTACAAACCCTCCAGCAGCACTGAATGCGCGTTCAGAAATAACACTGGATACAGGACAGGCCAGTAGCTCAATTGCATATTCAGCAAGTTCTGGCCACTGGTCCATCCTCAAGACCCAGTAACCCAGTGGATGGTCTGTTGGAAAGGTCTCCAAGTCTGCTCTTGCCCAAAGATATTCATGCACCATGTAATGCAAATGTTGGCGATGGTTGCTTGGACCGATCAAACCTTGGCGCTGAGGGCGGAAAATGTCTAAAGGCATCGGTCAGCCGGCCACCTTCTCCACCGCTCTTCCTCTGACTGAGGGACTGTATCACTGATGCATGCATTGTCGCTACTCACCATCCTCGTGGCCTCCTCAAATGGTGACAGGACAGTGCATGCATCCTTGATCAGTAGCTACTGGCGTGGCAAAAAAAGCAGAGCTCCCCTGACCCTGTCCTGGTGCCATACTCACACAGGTACTCATTGATGGCCCTCTGCTGCGAGTGCAGCCACTGCAGCATTGCCAACCTTGAGTTCCACCTGGTGGGCATGTCACAAATGAGGCGGTTGGTGGGCAGGCTGCATTCCCTTTGAATGTCAGCCAGCTGAACACTGGCATTGTATGACCGGCGGAAATTACCACAGACTTTTCTGGCCTGCCTCAGGAGATCCTGTAAGCCTGGGTACCTGCTCAAGAACTGCTGCACCACCAAATTCAGGATGTGTGCCAAACATTGGACATGGGTCAAGTGTCCCTGTCGGAGGGCGGAGAGAAGGTTGGTGCCATTGTCGCATACAGCCATTGCTGGCTGAAGCTGGTGTGGCATCAACCACCTCTGAGCCTGCCCCTGCAGAGCTGACAGAATCTCTGCCCCAGTGTGGCTCCTGTCCCCTAAGTAGACCAACTCAAGCACCGCATGGCATCTTTTTGCCTGAGTGCTTGCGTAGGCCCTTGAACGCTTATGGAGCACCGCTGGTTCAGAGGAGAAATCTGAAGAAGAGGCCATAGAGAAAGAAGAGGAGGGGAGGGAGGAGAGAGCTGTGGCAGAATCACCACTAGCATTTTGGAGGCAAGGTGGTGGAACAAGCTCCAATAATACTGAACCCTGTCCTACATCCTTCCCAGCTGCCAGCAGAGTTACCCAGTTCGCGAAGGAAAAGTAACGTCCCTGCCCATGCCTGCTAGACCATGAGTCAGCGGTAATATGCACCTTACTGCTGACCGCCCTGTCCAATGAGGACAAAACATTGCCTTCCACATGCTGGTAGAGAGCCGGAATAGCCTTCCGTGAAAAGAAATGGCATTTTGGAACCTGCCACTGAGGTACAGCACATTCCACAAATTAAAGGGATATAGAGGTGGAGGCGCGAAGGCAGTTGCTGCTACTGCCTGTTCGCGCATGCACCCCCTCCCTTCTCCCTTATCCCCCCCTGTTTCGCCCCCTCCCCCCTTATTCCCACTCCCGTCACCCCCTAATTTAGCTTCCTTCTCACCCGGGTGTGCACTCCCCCCACATCCCAGCTTCCTTATCATAATGATTTATTTTTATATATTTTGTCTACCATCTATTAACCTAGAGTCTGTTCATAATCTCCCGTGTCCGCCGTGGGGGAATTTGTGTTGGGTCTTGCTGTCCCATTGAACCTGCCTGAATGGGTGAGCCAGTCCTCAATCTTATTACCTCTGTATTATGTTATTTTGTGATTACCTATGTTTGCTGCATACCTTCTAAATTGTTTACGAATTAAAGATTTTCAATTGCCTTATAGACCTGTTCCTCCTGAAGAAGTGGTTTTGACCGCGAAACCGGTCGAGATAAAAACCCTGTATACCTGCCTCTACAGAAACTTTGCGGGTTCCGCCCGTCATTTACAGTATTCAGTGTGGTATACATTCCTGATTTTAATATTGTATGTATAAACTGGGCGGGACAGTGGTGTAGTGGGTAGCACTTTCGCTTAGCAGTAAGAAGGGTCGCTGGTTCAAATCCCAACCATGACACTACCTGCCTGGAGTTTGCATGTTCTCCCTGTGCCTGTGCGGGTTTCCTCCGGGTACTCCGGTTTCCTCCCACACTCCAAAGACATGCTGGTAGGTTAATTGGATCCTGTCTAAATTGTCCCTAGTATGTATGAATGTGAGTTAGGGACCTTAGATTGTAAGCTCCTTGAGGGTAGGGACTGATGTGAACGTACAATGTATATGTAAAGCACTGCGTAAATTGACGGCGCTATATAAGTACCTGAAATATACTATTTTGTAATTTTGTATTGCAATCATTAAAATGTATATATTTTCTATGTTCTTTTCAACTGCAAGTTATTAACAAGTGCCGAGATAGTCCCAATCCTCAACTTTGGGGGTGCATGCGCGAACAGGCAGTAGCAGCAACTGCCTTCGCGCCTCCACCCCTATATCCTTTTAACTCTATAACATCGGGATGATGGCACTAATATCAGGTTTTTACTAATATGTAATTGCGGCTTCATTCTCTCTTTTGACATTTCAGAAATTCACAAAAAGGGGCAGAGTCTACCAGCTGAAAATGCAGCAATTGCAGTGCTAGCAATTTGGCCAAGCTAGCATTCATACGCTGAGCATGTGGATGGCTGGGACCGAATTACTTTTTACGGTTTAGCAACTGAGGTAGGGAAATTTGCCTGCTAAAATCAGATGGAGGTGTACTGATAGCGGATTGGCTGCAAGTACTTGGGTTACCTATTGCTATACCTTCATTCCTCTCAGTGCAGGTTTTTGAGAGGACTGGAGGTATAGTGGGGTTGGAGATCCCAGATGAGGAGCAAGGAGAAGTCCGCCTTTTTCTTTGATGTGGGTCTTTCAAGTGCTGTTGCCAACGGACTGCATGGGAGGTCGTCATATGTCTGGTCAAGCATGTGGTGCCCAAGCGGCTGCTGTTCTGGCCATGCTTGATCCGCTTCAGACATAGGTTGCAAACAGCAACGGTGCAATCTGCTGCACACGTATCAAAAAGGCCCACACCAAGGAACTTTTCAAAAATCAGCGGGGCGTCAGCAGCACCTTGCACCTGTGGAGCTCTGCGGTGGGACGCAGTAGGGTGGCTGCCCTTAAGCTGCCCCCTAGAGGACATCCTGCCTCGTTGGAGTTGTGCCTCCTCCTCTATCAGGCACCCAAGTAGAGTCAGTGACCTCATCATCCCCTCCCTCCTCGTCACTGGAGCAAACTTGGCAGTATGCTGGGAAATATGACTGCCAGTTTCTTGTTCTTCTTGGGCACCGCCTTTGTCTAGGCTAACGTTACTCCCTTCCCCAACCTGGGAACCAACATCGGGGCCTTCGAATCGCTGTGCATCCTCCATCAGCATGTACCCGGCACTGTTGTCAAATAGTTCGGGGGACTCCTCCGTGCATGATGGTGGGGCTACGGAAGGAGTGACTGTGGACAATGGGCCACTTTGACAGCTGCATTTAAAGACAAACTACTCTGAGCCCGGGTGGCAGAGGATGAGGAGGATGAGGACGGCTTTGTTATCCACTCCACCAACTCTTCTGCATGTTCTGGCTCAATAACATGGCCAGCAGCAGAAAAAAAGGACAAGCATGCCCCACGGCCACCTGCAGAGGATGCACAATGTCCATGACCAGCACTGTTGGCTGGAGACACAAAGCCTGCCTGCCCTCTTTTAGTGGCCTGTGAGCGTTTGCCTCTCCTTGGTGGCCTTCCGGACATGATGTATATTTTGTATTGCAACACCACACTGTACTGTATTGTGTACTGTGTAAACCACCAGAAAAGTAGTAGCAACTGCACTATGGCTGCACTGTATTGTGTAATGTGTACACCACCTGCAAAGTAGCAGCAACTGCACTACGGTTGCACTGTATTGTGTACTGTGTACACCACCAGAAAAGTAGGTGTACACAGTACAAAACAGCACAAAACTGCACTATGGTTGCACTGTATGGTTGCACTGTATTGTGTAATGTGTACACCACCAGAGTAGTAGTTGCAACTGCACTACAGCTGCACTGTATTGTGTACTGTGTACACCACCAGAAAAGTACAGTAGTAGAAACAGTATACCACGGAATTTACTGTAGATATAGGCTACACTGGAAGCTGCAGAGTATATATATAAATATATAAATACTAGACTGTCTGTATATACAGTGGGGACGGAAAGTATTCAGACCCCCTTAAATTTTCCACTCTTTGTTATATTACAGCCATTTGCTAAAATTATATTTAAGTTCATTTTTTCCTCATTAATGTACACACAGCACCCCATATTGACAGAAAAACACAGAATTGTTGACATTTTTGCAGATTTATTAAAAAAGAAAAACTGAAATATCACATTCAGACCCTTTGCTGTGACACTCATATATTTAACTCAAGTGCTGTCCATTTCTTCTGATAATCCTTGAGATGGTTCTACACCTTCATTTGAGTCCAGCTGTGTTTGATTATACTGATTGGACTTGATTAGGAAAGCCACACACCTGTCTATATAAGACCTTACAGCTCACAGTGCATGTCAGAGCAAATGAGAATCATGAGGTCAAAGGAACTGTCTGAAGAGCTCCGAGACAGAGCACTTTTGATTTTTCATGTCCGTGTCCCATTGACTTGAACGGTGTTCACATGTTCGCACAAATTTTTTGTCTGTTCGCATGTTCTGGTGCAAAATGAACCAGGTGGTGTTCGGGTAATCCCTAATTACTAGAGGGCAGGGCTGTCTTAATGAGTGGGCACACCTGGACACTGCCCAGGGGCCCCAGCAGCATGGGGGCCCCTGCACTTTCCCCAAAGCAGCTGGTCCTTGAGCCCACGCTGCTCCAAAATTGGGGGGCCCCATGATGACAGTGATGGATACACAGGAAAGGCAGGCTGGCAGCGGTGCGCCATGCTGCACAGAACGATACCTATTACTTCACAGCCAGCAGGGAGGGGCAGGGCCAGAGCACCAGTGATGCTCTGACCCGCCCCATGCAGCTTGAATGCTCGGACAACTGGCAGGTTTGATTAGTGTTGATGGTGGACTTGGTTGGGCTGCCCTTGCCGTTTGGCTGTTTTCTCTTACTCCGGGAGCTGTGACATGCCTTGCGGGCCTCCCCCATCCCCTCTGCTGCCTGGGAGGGCGGATGTACCATCAACACACGTCGATGTCACGCACCTTATGCTGTGCGTGTGGCGTCACTTTGACGCCATCATGCACAAGCTGCTTGTTCCATACTCGTGGACAACAGGGGAACCAGCTGTATGTCGGTTGACTGGAGTTCCAACCATGTGGTGCATGGCACCCCTCCCCCTGTCACACGGCATGACATTGGTGAACCTTCCCGCGGTTGGCCTATTTAGAGGCATTCCCTGGGGGTCCAGCTTTCGGGACTCTTCACACACTGGTCTATACGCTTTTTTGTTCCTTCTGGTTCCCATGTTGGGTTCCTCATTCTCACGAGGTAACGTTGTTTGGATTATCACCACTAATTTGGCTCTATCACCCTCACTTTCCACGGTCTCACTCCCTGCCTTCACCCTTCCTTTACCCTCACTCCTGTCACTGCACTTTCCACCATTCCATGCCTGTGTAACTCTCTCTCTCCACCCCAACTCAGGCAGCCCTCTGGTTGTCTAGATAAAAGGGGATATTTGCGAGCCACAATGGTATATTGCCTCAAATGTGGAAATCACCTAGCTGCCCGCACAGAACACGTTTCATATGCCGTGCAATACAATGTATACAAAAGATACGCTGCGCTAAGGTGAAAATCTCAATCTGGAGATCATTAATGCATATGAGGTATACTAAAAATACCGCATAGGCGGCTTATCCAGCCACAGCAAGGCACAAAGGATATATGTATAAAAAAAATGTGTGTATATATATATATATATATATATATATATATATATATATATATATATATATATGTATATATAAAAAAAATAATATAAAGTGATTATAAGGTGCAATGTGTAAATAATATACTAGATGTATACCATTAGAATAATAGTAGCGATGATTAAACTACTAACTGTATATATAATAAATGAAAAATTATTTATATAATCTGAAATTTACCGTGTAAAAAATATATATATAAATAATATCACAGTGATAAGTGCAAAAAATACAACAAAGTGCCAAGTGCCACATAGTGAGTGTGATCATCAAATCCAAGATGTGATACGTGGTTATTAAAGTCCAATTTATGAAAGAAATGCACATAAAGTCCATAAAAACAGTTCATAAAAAATCCAACGTGCGTGCATTAATCTTAGTGCTTAGTGCTCAGAATTCCATGCTCAAGTGCCATCCAGTGACCCCCCGGGGACAGCCGCTCGCCACAGAGCGTGCGACTCAGCTGTGAGACTGAGTCTAAACACGCTTATGAGCCATCCCATGGCTCAGTGATGGAATCCGGATACACAGTTTTCAGCAGCAGCTCCACAGTTAGGAATAAAGGAAAAGAAAAACTGGATAGTGTGATATCGTTTATAAATGTTTATTGCAATAAAAGCTCCCCACATTAGGGTACTCACATTTGCAAGGTGCGTGAGTGCACCAATCTGATAACAGTCTCCAAAGTTTGCCTCAAAATTTGTCTGTCAGGAGGGATAAGCTGTGCATCTCATCTCAGTGGAGTGAAAGGCTCCGTGCTCCGTCCTGGCCCCTCCCCTACGTGTGTTCGTTGTCTGTTTGTTTTTTCTTCATCAGCACGGGCTCCTTGCCCTTTACCCTCTTTTTTTCCCCTGTTCTCTTCTCCCCCCCTCCCATTCCCCCACTGTCCTTTTCCCCTCCCCTTTCCCCCACTCCGTCAGAGACTCTTTACCGAGATCGTAGTTGCGGTGTGTCAAACTGACTCATCGCAACAACGATCGTCACGAAGTGCGCAGCGGCTTAATATCCTGAGGACGTCATATGACGCCCAGTCAGGATATTGAAACCGATTTGCCGCCGTCATTTTGCTATATGGCGGGCAGCAAGTGGTTAATGGATAAAAAAAAAAAACCCGTAAAAAAATAAATGGGCAAACTCGATGGACTACTCAGTCTTTTTTTGCCGTCACTTTCCTATGTTTCAATGATCTGCACAACTTTAAGTGATTTTGAAGAATTGTGTAATATTTGGAGTTTAGAACAAGGTGTTAGAAATATATCTTTAATCAAAGAGAGAAGATACCAAAAATGATCACTTGATGTCTCATGTGAACAACCTAATCTTTTCTTTTCAGTCTTAAGTAGATACAGTATATATCCAAGGTGAAGATTAGCAAAAAACTGTGAGAAGATTTTGTAAGGTTTCCAGGTTAAGCTGACCTGCATCATGCGAACTCTGCGTGGGGAAGGAGGGTTCCAAATAGGAATAGGGCGAGGTGTAGAAGGTGTACGTGGCAAAGTCCAAGAATCCAATAGGCCCAGTTTATTCAGTATATCATGCCCTTCTGGAATAGAAGCAGCAATGTAAGTTGTGCCATTGTGTGGAATTAACAACTGAAAGGGGAATCCCCACCGATAACGAATTCTGGCCCAGGCTAAGACAGAGGTGATCCCCTTCATCTTCCTACGCCTGTCAAGTGAAGTGTGGCTTGTGAGATATCAGGGTAAATTTGCAGAGAGACTCTATCTAACATTATGTTCCTTGTATTGCGTGCTGCTCTCAGTATTTCTGTATAATGCACGGTGAATTCTGTCACAGATAGAGGCTTGAGAATCAAGATTTGGTAAGAGAGCTTGAAAAAGTTTTAAGGTATATGCAGGGAGATATGTGATTGATTCAGGGGGCCCCCCTAATTCTGAGATTATTTTTTCTGTTTCAATTGTCGAGATCCTGGACATGAGATTGTAGTTGGATAAATGCAGTAGATAATGCTTCGTGCTCCCTTGAGAGATCTTTGAAGGTACTAGCAAGCTCACCATGTTTATTCTCTAATAGATCTGTACGTGAGCCTAATGCAGGAAATTCTTGTGATAATGTTGTGGTTGATTTTTGTAGTTCTGTTTGGAATTTAGTTAGTAATTTAGAGCAGAGAGAGTCTAGGCTGGTGTCTAAATCCATTTTTTTGTGAGAGGAACATACTCAGTTTTGATTAGATCCAGCAACCTGCTGTGGCTGTTCTGTAACGAGAAAATGAGAGAAGAGGTGAGAGGAGAAGCTGCAGGGGAGGCTGGCAGGGAGCCAGCGCCATTTTCTGCCATGATGTACCGTTCTCTCGATCTGAGGAGGTCATGTATGAGGAATTTCCGGGCTCCTCCGCTATTCTTCTTTTTCCTGGACGTCAGCATACACAGGTGTCCTTACACGGGGGGGGGGGACGACTTGTGTAATTTGTAAATATTACCGTTCTTTGGCCCTGCGCTCATGGCTAAAAAGCCCTGTAGAGACCAGAGCTCTCTTTAGAAGCGGGCGCTCTGCTCCATGCCGTGCATGTGCCCGAAAGTGACCCTTTTTTTGGGTAACACATGAGTGCAGTTTTATGTTTATACTACAATAAAATAGTGTATTCTGCCAGATCTTCACTTCCATTTCCCCTTTCAGCTTTTAGGTTTCCCATGCAATGTTGGGGATAGCTGCAAGGTGATCTGGAGTCCCCAGAGGCCAACGATAACGACATCAAGATTGGACCTTTGAACCTTTTTTTTTTTTTAAGATAACTGGTATTACAGGTACAACAGAAAACAACATTGGTATGTGTGATTAAGGTTTTATTTATTTATTGAACGTTTTTAAAAATATTTTGGGAAAGGACTAAATCAGTGGGATCTGTTTTGCTTTAAAGCTGTATTAAACCCAGTGGCGACAGGTGGTATATTTTATAGGGGGGAGGCGGCACAGCCACAATGCACCCACAGCCATGCCCCCCCACCCTGGTCGGTTGGGTCACCAGCAAACCAAACCAACCCACCCCCCCCCCACCGTGGATCTGTCCGCCCCTACACATCACCCCCCCAGTGGGTCATTTGGGTTGTGTCACTGGTCGGTCGATCAATGAGCCCCACACTTACCCACGGGCAGCGGCTTCGTCCTCCTCATCTCCTCTGGCAGCCTCCACGTCTCCTCCCTCCTCGTCGTGGCCCTAAAAAACGCTTCTCCTTTTGGTCAATCTGAAAACGGGTCTCTTCCTGATTGGCCGGGAGGAGAATCAGTGTGAAAATAGTGAATATAAATTCGCTGTTGTGACACAACTGGGTGGGCTTCGGGCGCAGTGCTCTATCCTTCTTTTTTGAAGCCTATTAGAGCCTCTGGCTCTAGTCACGTGCTTAAACCCCCCCCCCCCCCCATTGGAATCCATGCTTCTGGTGCCCTGCATGTAGATTAGGGGGGCGGATGCATGGATAGGAGGGCGGTGCCCCTGCGCCCCTAATGGACGGGCCGCCCCTGATTAAACCCAAAAACTATTATATTGCAGCTTATAATTTCTAAGGTGTGATCGCTGCATTCCTTTTGTAGGCATTTTCTTTATTTGCACCTGGTAATCCTTCCAGTAAGTGTCTATTATTCTTCCATAAAGCCCAGATTTGTGGAGTGCACGACTAATAGTTGTCCTGTGGACAGATTCTCCCACCTGAGCTGTGGATCTCTGCAGCTCCTCCAGAGTTACCATGGGCCTCTTGGCTGCTTCTATGATGAATGTTCTCCTTGCCCGGCCTGTC
Organism: Lithobates clamitans; assembly: GCA_037952925.1. Classification (NCBI taxonomy): domain Eukaryota; kingdom Metazoa; phylum Chordata; class Amphibia; order Anura; family Ranidae; genus Lithobates; species Lithobates clamitans. Next base: position 67,212 of record JBBGZY010002881.1, on the reverse strand, counting down.
AGTTTAGGTGGACGGCCATGTCTTGGTAGGTTTGCAGTTGTGCCATACTCTTTCCATTTTCGGATGATGGATTGAACAGTGCTCTGTGAGATGTTCAAAGCTTGGGATATTTTTTTATAACCTAACCCTGCTTTATACTTCTCCACAACTTTATCCCTGACCTAACTGGTGTGTACCTTGAACTTTATGATGTTGTTTGTTCACTAAGGTTCTCTAACAAACCTCTGAGGGCTTCACAGAACAGCTGTATTTATACTGAGATTAAATTACACACAGGTGGACTCTATTTACTAATTAGGTGACTTCTGAAGGCAATTGGTTCCACCAGATTGTAGTTAGGGGTATCAGAGTAAGGGGGGCTGACAACAAATGCACCCAACACTTTTCACATATTTATTTGTAAAAAATTCGAAAGCCATTTATCATTTTCCTTCCACTTCACAATTATGTGCCACTTTGTTTTGGTCTATCACATAAAATCACAATAAAATACATTTACATTTTTGGTTGTAACGTGACAAAATGTGGAAAATTTCAAGAAGTATGAATACTTTTTCAAGGCACTGTATACTACACATAAAGCATAATAAAAATATATTGTAAATATACACACAAAATGGATTTATTAAAGTTTAGCCCTAAATTGAATACATTTCATGAATTTCCCATCTTTTCGTTTTTTACATGCAACAAGTAAAAAATGTAAAATTGGCATCAAAATTGACCCCAAAAAGAAAAAACAAAGCAACTCCTTTTTTTTTTTTTTTTTTTTTGTTGCTATTATTATTATTATTTTTTTTTTATGTCAATGTAAGCTAAGCATAAAGATATTGTTTATTATCATGTCTGGTCTTTATTCCATTTTAGCAAAGGTATTTTCATGAAAAAATTTGCAAACCCAAGTGAAATTACACACACTCAATAATATCCAAAATGAGACTATAAACTTAAATGTAAACTGGAATTGATATTTTCATGTTATATTATGTAAATTGTTCCTTACAAAATATCATATTTTTTATTAAATTTGCATTTGAGAAATATTTACTTTCCTTGCTTTTCAAATCTTCTGTATGATAAATACTATGCATAAATTGCAGTAAAAATATTGTAAATAATAAAGTTAAATAGTAAACCGGAATTTATATTTTCCTGTTATTTTGTGTAAATTGTTCTTTACATATTACTATAATTTTTTACCAAATATGCCTATTGACTTTCCTTTTTTTTTTCAAAGATTCTGTATGATAAATACTATACATAAATTGCAGTAAAATATTGTAAATAATACAGTAAATAGTAAACTGAAATTGATATTTTCATGTTATATTATGAAAATTGTTCTTTACAATTATCATATATACAAATTAAAAATGATCCAAATTTTTATCAAATATGGAATTGAAAAATATTAACTTTCCTTGTTTTTCAAAAGAATTTTTATGATAAATACTACACATAAAGTGTAATAAAAATAGTGTAAATATGCACACAAAATTTAGCCCTAAATTTACCACATTTGATAAAATACCCCTATTTTCGTTTTTCATATGCAACAAAACGGAAAATTGTATACTCACCTTTCCGTAATTTTCCTTTCCTGTCGCATCTTCATGGCAGCATACACGTTGGGTTGTGACTCCGCCTCCACAACCTGATAGGACCACATAGCTATAAATTAGAGAGTAGACACCTGCCCCAGTATTCTCTGTAAATATATACACATGTCACCTTAGAGGGTGGGTGATTGTATGCTGCCATGAAGATGCGACAGGAAAGGAAAATTACGGAAAGGTGAGTATACAATTTTCCGTTTTCCTGTCGCATCATGGCAGCATACACGTTGGGGAGTAACTCGCCAAACTGGGTGGGAATGCAAAATCAAAATTTATTGACAAGAAACAGAAGAATTGGCCTGTATAACGGCCCTCCCAAATTCAACTGCTGCTAAACGTGCAGCGTCTATTCTATAATGAGAAATTAAGGTATTCCTCGAAGACCAAGTGGCCGCTCTACAAATGGTTTCCGCTGAGACTTTACAGTAAGCTGCCCATGAAGTAGCCATTGCCCTGGTGGAATGCGCTCTTAGATCTCCCGGAATCTGCAAGGTGCTTAAGGAGTAGGCCTTCTTGATAGCTTTCACGAGCCATGAGGCGATGGTACGGGCAGAAGCTGCCTGGCCCTTCCTGAACCCATGTGGGATGACTAAAAGGTTCTCGCATTTCCTGAATGGCTTGGTTACCGAAAGGTAATGGAGAATGTTGCCCTTGACATCCAGGGGATGAGGGACGCCCTGATCCGTGATCAAAGCCGGGAGGTCAATCTCCTGGTTAAAGTGGAACGCAGAGGAGACCTTTGGGATAAACCTGTCTGAAGGCTTCAGGGTTAGTCTGTCTGGGTAAACCATCAGATACGGTTCTTTGATCAGCAAGGCTTGCATTTCTGAGACCCTCTTCGCTGATGTGATGGCAATTAGAAATGATACCTTTAGAGTCAGGTCCCAGAGGGAGGTATCCTCAAGTGGGAAGAATGGTTCTCCGGATAAAACCTCTAGGACAGTTGATAGGTCCCATGTTGGAAATGAAGGTTTCCTGGGCGGTCTTAGCTTCAGGCAGGCTTTTTGAAATTGCACCACCAGAGGGTTAAGTGCCCATCTGACCCCTGTCAAGGCAGAGATGGCAGAGACTTGGACTTTCAGGGTGTTAGACCTAAGGCCTTTGTCTAGACCTGACTGAAGGAACTCAAGCACTTGTACTGCTGATGGGGAAGACGGGTCCCAACCTTGTTCCTGAGCAAAGGAAGAGAATCTTTCCCAGATTCTCTCGTAGGTGCTATTCGTGGAGGATTTCCTGGCTTGAAGCAGAGTATCGACTACCTTCTGAGAACATCCTTGCTCTAGGAACCTAGACCTTTCAGTCTCCAGGCCACTAGGTGCAATCTCTCTGGATTCGGATGTAGTAGCTGGCCCTGGGTTAGTAGATCCGTTGTTACCGGGAGTGGAAGTGGATCCGCTGTGCTCAGTTGCAGGAGGGTGGTGAACCAAGGCCTCCGTGGCCAAAAGGGAATCACGACCAGTACTAGAGCTGTTGAGTGTTTGAGCCTCAGAAGGAACTTGGCTATCAGTGGGGTTGGTGGAAAAATGTAGCCTAGGCGAAAGTTCCAGGCGTGCTGGAGACAATCCGTACCCTCCGCTGTGGGGAAGGGATTCCTCGACAGAAACCTCTGACACTTCTTGTTCTCTGGTGTTGCTGCGAGGTCTATGTCTGGATGACCCCATGTCTGGCATATGAGGGCAAAGGCCTGTGGGCTTAGACACCACTCGTTGTTGGAAACGAATGTTCTGCTGAGGGAGTCCGCCAGTAAGTTCTGAACCCCCGGAATATAGGTCGCCTTCAGGTCCCACAGGTTCAGTTGAGCCCATTGCATCACCGGACCGACTTCCCGCATCATGGAGATGCTCTTGGTACCCCCCTGCCTGTTGATATAGGCTACCGCCACTCGGTTGTCCATTTGAATGAGGACTTGTTTCCCTCTCAGGAGTGAACTGAATGCCAAGAGGGCTTGGAAGGCTGCCTTCATCTCTAGGACGTTCGATACTACATCCTTGGTTTTGAAGGGCCAGCGGCCCTGAGCTGCATAGTGTAGGTAGTGTGCCCCCCATCCTTCCAGACTGGCGTCTGAAGTTACTACCTCCTGGTGGAGGATGACTATCTGCTTGCACCTGCTGAGGTTGTCGGGGTGGGTCCACCACCGTAAAGATAGCCTGGCTTCCTCTGGGATGCGAATCAATTGGGACATGGACCATCCGTCCCACTGGCGCAGGAAGGAGGCTTGTAGGGGTCTGGTATTCCATTGCGCCCATCTGACCATTGGAATGGTTGCTGATAGGGAACCTAGGAGGCTGAGGTATGCTCTGGCCGGCAGACATGACGCTGGGATAGCCTCTTTCACTTTCTGAATGAGTAGGGACAATTTCTCCCTTGGCAATTCCACTGTGTTTGCTCGGGTGTCCAGTTCCGCTCCCAGGAAGACCATCCTTTGGGTAGGTTGGGTGTTGCTTTTCTGCCAATTGATTATCCATCCTAAACTCATTAGGGTGGAAACCAGGATCTCGCGATGTTGGACGAGTGATTCCTGGCTGCTTGAGAGGAGGAGGATGTCGTCCAGGTAATGGTGGACCCTTAGACCTTTCTCCCTCAAAAAGGCTATTGCTGGTAGTAGCACCTTCGTGAATGTTCTGGGGGCTGTTGAGATGCCAAAGGGAAGGCTTCGAAACTGGAAGTGCCCCTGACCCACCGAGAATCGCAGGAATTTCTGGAATGCCCCGTGGATCGGAATATGCAGGTAGGCATCCTGGAGATCTATGGAGAGCATCCAGTCCCCCAGATTTATGGCCTGCAGGATAGACTGCAAGCTCTCCATCCTGAATGACTCCACTCTGATGGACCTGTTGAGGTTCTTTAGGTCTAGAACCGGACGAAGGTCTCCTGACTTCTTCTTGACGAGAAATGATGGAGAGTAGAATCCTCTGCCTCGTTGTGCCAGTGGAACCTCTACTATTGCTAGTTTTTGGAGAAGATCTTGGATGTAGTTCAGTAACGACAACCTTTTTTCTCGAGATGGGGGAATACGGGTTGGGTAGAACTGATCCCCTGGGGCCCGGTTTTTGAAGGACCACCTGTGGCCTAAGGTGATAGTGGCCAGGGTCCAGGTATCCCTTATGGTTTCCGCCCAGACCAGCTTGAAACTGGAGAGTCTTGCTCCCACTACCGCTGGTCGGACGGGCGCACCTTCAAAAGGGCTTCTGGTCACTGGAAGCAGGCGCCTTAGGCTTCTGAAACTTCATGAAGGAGGTTTGAGGATTCTTCCAGCTCCTTCTATACTCCTTGCCTGGTCTGTATGCTCTCGCATCCCTATACCTCTCTGGGAGGTTCCGCTTAAAGGGAGGAGGTCTCTGTTGCTTGGGCCTCCTGTCTGAGGGGATGAGCCCGGACTTTCCGCCGGTTACTTTGGAGATGGCTGTGTCTAGTTTTGTTCCGAAGAGGTGCTCACCATCAAACGGAATGCGACACCAGTTGGATTTGGAAGCTGGATCCGCCGTCCAGGGCTTTAGCCATAATGCTCTTCTGGCTGTTACTGAAGCCAGCATAGATTTAGATGCAGACCTGATAGTGTCGACTGAAGCTTCAGCCACAAAGTCGCCCGCCAGGCTTAATTCTTGCAACGCCTTTACTATTGTTTCTTGGTCTGCCCCCTCTGATACAAGCTTTTCCGTGCTTGTGGACCAGCTCGAGATGGTTCTTCCTACTGCAGCAAGTGCTATTGCAGGCCTGCAGGCGCCTCCAGCCGACAGGTAAGCCCGCTTGAGATCCGTGTCGATCTTTCTGTCGAGGACATCTCTAAACGTTACCGCGTCTTCTAACGGGAGGGTAACATGCCTGGCTAGGCGCATCAGGGATGCATCCACTACCGGAGGGGACACCAGAGGGTTCACCTTAGGCTCCTTGAGTGGGTATAGCTTCAGTAGTCTGTTATTCAGACTAGACTTCTTTTCTGGCCTCTGCCATTCTTCTTTGATCAGGTCCTCAAGTTCTTCAATGAAAGGGAAGGATTCCGGATCCTTTCTGAGCTGAGGAAAATACTTCCTCTGTTTCGGTTGGGCTTGCTGGGGTTCCTCCCAACCTATCGCCTCCTTAACCGATTTTATAAACGGCTCTACCAGACTGAAGTCGAATCCGGCCGATACCTCCAGACCCTCATTATCCGACAGGGAGTCTTGCTCCTTCGATGTGCTAGCCCGGGCTGGAGAGGTAGTAGTAGAGAAATCCACCTCGGATACCGAGGCATGGGGGGCTACGGCCCCAGCTGAATCTCCAACCTCCGAGATTCTCTCTCTTGTGGCCTCTTCCCGGCATGTCTGACAGACCAGTTTTCCCGGAAGAGCCGCTGCGCCACAAACCCAGCATGCGTTCCCGGCAGGACGGGAGTGGCGTGCGGGGGAACGATGCCTGCGTGAGGGCGATCTTCTGTGGCAGGATCGGCCGTGTCTAGAGCGCGACCGGGAGCGGCTTCTTCTGCGGCTTCCTCTCGAGCGGCTTCTTCTGTGATAGGAACGGCTCCTTCTATGTCTGGAGCGACTTCTCCTGCGTGAGGACTCTCTTTGTCTTGAGGCAGACGTTCTTGAAGACCTGGTAGGGCTGACCAATTTAGGCAGCGTTAGTAGTGCTCTCTTTTTCGATCTTCAATACTTACATTTGTCTTCCCCCCCCTTACCTAATAGGCTGACGGTGATCTGCTGGGGCAGCGGTCTCCATGGAGAGAAAGCGGACTGGAAACCTGCAGTGAGAAACAATAAACAGCGCTATGCAGAGGAGGCTTCAGAGGGAGCAGGAATCCTGACTTAAAAGCAGTATAAAGGAAGGCCACTTACCTTTGTAGAGCGCTTTGGAGTCCAAACAGACAATCTGTCATGCATAGACAATCAGCAGCAGCAAATACAGCTACTGCTGGGCTTTTAAATCCGCCGCCATCAGCGTCGGACGCTCGCGCATGCGCAGTAGCGCCGCGAGACACCCGGCGCCATCTTGGAAGCTGGAAAGCAGCCCAGCGGTGCCCAAAACGACGCACCGCGCATGCGCGAGGACGCCGAGAACGCTCGGCGCTCCGGACAGCAAATCAGGAGAACCACAGAGCCCAGCTGTTTAAGGCTTATTTCATGAGGCCACAATGAAGTTTTCCTGGCCATTCCTCCAGCAAGCCTGATTAAGGCTTTTGTGGGCTGCTGCACTTGAAGCCTGTTTAAGGCTTATACTTGTGGTCAGACAGCTGAATGAGATGAGAGTATGCCCCTGAGATCACCAGAGTGGGGCTCCTTCCATTTAGCTCGTTTAGAGGCTGTACAAGAAGGACTTCCATCCAGGAGAGGCTAGAACCTGGCTGGGGCGAAGCGGTAAGGGGGTGCTGATCCGTGCGTCCTGACAGGTGAGGAAAAATAAGAGAATACTGGGGCAGGTGCAGGGGCGGACTGACAACTCATGGGGCCCCCGGGCAATAGGAGATCGTGGGGCCCCCAGGTTTAACCACTTGCTTACTGGGCACTTAAACCTCCCTCCTGCCCAGACCAATTTTCAGCTTTCAGCGCTGTCACTCTTTGAATGACAATTGCACGGTCATACAACACTGTACCCAAATACAATTTTATAATTTTTTTCACAAAAATAGAGCTTTCTTTTGGTGGTATTTAATCACCACTGTGGTTATTTTTTTGCTAAACAAACAAAAAAAAGATGGACAATTAAAAAAAAAAAAAAAGTTTCATAGTTTGTTATAAAATTTTGCAAACAGGTAATTTTTCTCCTTCATTGATATGCCCTGATGAGGCGACACTGGTGGGCACTGATAGGTTGCACTGATATACACAGATAAGGCGGCACAGGTATGCACAGATAAGGCGCCACTAATATGCACAGATAATGCAGTACTGATGGGCACAGATAAGGCGGCACTGATAGGTGTTATTGATAGGTACCACTGATAGATGGCACTGATAGGTGGCACTGGTGGGCACTGGTAGGTGACACTGATGGGAAGCACTGTTGATGAGGCACTGATTGGTGACATTGATAGGTGGCACTGTGGGAACTGATGGGTGGCACTGTGGGCACTGATAGGTGGCGCTGGTGGGCACTGGTAGGTGGCACAGGTGAGCACAGATGAGCTGGCGGCTGCTCTCCTTGATCGGGACCGATGTCCCTCTGACAGCTGCTGGTGATCTGCTTTTTTTTTCTCCTCGCGCTGTCAGCATGAGGATAAAAAATAGCCGATTACCGGCTCTGTTTACATCACATGATCAGCTGTCACTGGCTGAAAGCTGATCATGTGGTAAGGGGTCGGGATTGACCCATTACTTCGACCTGTGATCCAGCGAATCTCATAGACTCGCTGATCACAGAGCGGGGCGTGCAGGCCTCTCGAGCCCAATAGACATCCTCCCAGCAAAGTAGGTCTGTGCTGTAGCAGTCATTCGGCTATAGCACGAATCTAAAGCTGTTAAAGATGGCCACCATGCAGCAGCCATCTTTATGACACAACATTAACATGACCTGCGGTGTGCATAGCGTGCTAAACTATGCTGCGTATTTAGTGTGGCTTTTTAATCTAATTAGAAATTTTAGTCTGATTTTCTACATTTTTTTTTTTTTTTATAATTTTTATTTTATTTTAATGTTCAATTAAATGTTAATATGTTTTTTTACATTCTTTTCACAATGCTGTTGTAGGGGGGGGGTGCTTTAATGAAGTATCAGGGGTCTAAATAGACCCCCCAAGTCTTATGAGACAGAGAAAGGGACTGAGGACAAATCCACAGTCCCTTTCTCTGTAGCCTTAGCTGCACTCCAAATGAATAAACAGAAGACAGAGGCTCCTGCCCATTCATGAACTGAAGCATAGAAAACACAAACACCTGCAGCTGGTGCCAGTAGTAAAGGAAAGCAAGGGGCACGCTGGAGGAACTAAGGGGGCACTTTAGAAGCACTAAGGGAACCTCTGGAGGAGTTAGTATCTTCAGAGTGCCCCCTTACATCCTCCTGTAGAGTGCCCCCTTATGTTCTGCTCCTCCAGGGTGCCCCTATTTAACCACTTGCCTACTGAGTACTTTTATCCCCTTCTTGCCCAGGCCAATTTTCAGCTCTTAGCGCTGTCACACTTTGAATGACAATTACGTGGTCATGTAACACTGTACTCATATGAAATTTCTATCATTTTTTTCACACAAATATAGCTTTCTTTTGGTGGTATTTAATCACCGCTGGGTTTTTATTTTTTAGTACTAAATGAAAAAAAGACCAGCATTTTTTTCATAGTTTGCTATAGCAAACAGGTAATTTTTCACTTTCACTGATTTGTGCTGATGAAGCTGCACTGATGAGGAGGCACTGATGGGCACTTAAAAAAAAAAAAAAAGAGCAAAAGCCATTTATGGGTGGCAGTGATAGGCTCCACTGATGAGGCAGCACTGACGAGGAGGCACTGGTAGGTGGCACTGATTGCGAGCACTGAAGGGCACTGATTGGCAACATTGGTGGGCACTGTTGGGACTGCACATATCAATGTAGATGTCCCTTTTACAGAACCTGGTTATTAGTTCTCCTCTCCTTTCCTCATGTGGCGAGGCCAGCAAGGGAGCCAGATGTACCTGCTGCTCACCTACAGCTATTGCTGAGCAAAGACAGGTGCTCTTAATGTCCCCCCCCCATCCCAATCCTATTATGGTGTTTGAGGGAGCTCAGCTCAGGAAGATTCACAGAACACAGGGGTGGGAGATGTGCTGGCTGGAATGCTGAGAAGGATCCAGTGCAGTGACCTCTTATCAAGCCTGAGAAGAGGAGGGGGAGATCACGGGAAGGAACACAGAGAAACGTGCAGTGGCAGGGACTCCCGAGAGACCAGAAGAGATAGTAGCTGGCCGGAACGGACTTCACCTCCTTCATCAATCACAGGGAGAGGAGGGGGGGAGCGCAGAAAAGATCACAGAGGCATCTGTGCTGCGGCTGCAGGGCTACAAGAGACAGTGACAGTCTGGATTGGTGTGAGAGCGGGGGTACTCACAGCTCTTATAATAATGCCCAAAGTAGTGCTGGAGGAAGAGAAATGTCAGCAGGGTACGTGCAGTATCCGGGAAACCTGCAGATCGGGGGTATATGCTGACAGACAGCAGAGCTCTCTCTCTGTGTCCGCTCCGGATGTTTGGCAACAGTCAGGGGCGGGCCCCCTGCTGGCCGCCGGGCCCTCGGACAGTGCCCGATATGCCCGAATGGTCAGTCCGCCCCTGGGCAGGTGTCTACTCTCTAATTTATAGCTATGTGGTCCTATCAGGTTGTGGAGGCGGAGTCACAACCCAACGTGTATGCTGCCATGATGCGACAGGAAAACATTTTTTTCTTTACAAGTAAAAATATAAAATAGGCATCAAAATTGACACAAGCACACACAAAAAAAAGAAAGCAACAAATTTTTTTCTCTTTGCTATTTTTTTTTTCATGGCAATGTAATCTCATTATCAGTTTTGGTTTTTATTCCATTTTAACAAAATTTAACAAAATAATATTCATAAAAAAATAAAATGTAAACCCTAGTGTAGGAGAAATGGCATACACTCAATATTTTCCAAAATGAGACTATAAACTTTTAAACCGGAATTGATATTTTCATGTTATATTATGTAAACTGTTCTTGTTGCAAATTATTGTAAATTATATCAAAGATGCAACTGAGAAATTTATAGTTTCTTTCTTTTTTCAAAGATTCTATATGATAAACTACACATAAAGCATAATTAAAAAAAATTGTAAACATGCACACATTTACTAAAGAGGAGTCATATCTGATTTTTACTTTGATATATTATTTAATTTATATATTATGTACGTATCAATTTAAAGGTTTTCTAGACTGGCATAACAGGCTCATGCAGTCTTCTTATTGGCTAGTGTTACTCTCTGTTATGTATCCTATTACTATATAATAGGATGATACTGGAAGGAGCTTCACTGGACTCAAATTTAAGTTGCTGTATTTATTTTTGTCCTTTTTGCTCATCATGTAGCAGTTAGAGTTCTTTTTTTTTTTTTTTTTAATACAATGTTCTGAATATTTGTTGTAACACTAAAATAAATGTTAACAGTTTTTTTTTTATTTTCCTAAGACATTGTTGGGTTGAATAATGATTAGCTATGTAATATTACATTCTATAGCAATGTATATTCTATTCTTTTTTTCAGGTTAAAAATATGGCAGACTACAGACTGTTTAGCTGTATTTCGTTAATAACTTTTTCTTTCAATGGAGTTGGATCACAGGTAATAGGCTTTCACTTTTATTGCAGAGTCAAACATGTGAATACATTCATTAAAAAATGATTGCAGTTTCAAACAGATTATTATTATTATTATTATTATTGTTAATAATAATAATAATTTATAGTATTTTATTTAAATGTTAAATATTTAAGTAATCATAGCACACTGCACACATTTGGGCTTTATTAAAAGATTGTAATAATGTTTAATCATTTTTTCTTTTTTTTTCTTTTGTTTCCACAGAGTCAGGAGACTCAAGATATACATGGTACAATTAAAAAATGATAGTCTCTCAGTATACAATTATTTTATAGGATAACATTTGTTCCAGAAGTTCTGGTAGGGTTAAAGTTGAACAATTTTTTTTTCCATTTTGGATAGAGTACAGGAAGGTTATAATTCTCGTGAGGTTTTCTTTTTTCATATGTGTCCCATTGTGGAAATTTCCCTTTACTTCCTGCCCCCCTAGTCAAAACAGGAAGCGAGGGGACATCTCTCCAAAGTGAGGGAATCCTTAAAACAGAACTAGTGTCCCCATCGGAAGATTCCCTTCTATTACTGTTCATGGGACAACCAAGAATTTGGGATTTTTTTTTCACTTTTAGTGAAAACAGTATAAACAAGACAAATAGAGAGGGCGAATCTCCCTAATATGGACACGGACAGCATTAAAAACCTGACGGGTGTTCTAAATTCCTCTCTTCGCCCAACCAATAAAAAAAAATGCCTTTAGTTATACTTTAATGATAAGAATACCAGGGCCTACAATAGGAGCTGACAGGAGAGCAATGGGAACAAATATTTACAATGGTACACAAAGGCTCACTCAATGTTTTGATCCAAGAAAATAACTACAAAACCCTGACCCAATGGTATCACACTCCGGTTCTACTCAGGAAATACGATCCAAACATTCCTAATAAATGCTGGAGATGCTCCAGGGAACCTGGCACATTATTACATATCTGGTGGTCATGCTCCCTTTTACAGAACTTCTGGTCACAAGTCCATGAACTAACAACATAAATCTCCACATATGCCCTGGAACATACCCCAGCTCAGTTCCTTCTTCATCACATATCTGCACACGCAAACCACAAATCCCTAGTGGTGCATTTAAGGCCGCGTACACACGGGTGGACTTTTCAACCGGACTGGCCGACAGACTTTCCGACTGACTTTTGACGGACTTCCGACGGACTTTTGAACGAACTAACTTGCCTACACACGATCACACCAAAGTCCGACGGATTCGTATGTGATGACGTACGACCGGACTAAAATAAGGAAGTTGATAGCCAGTAGCCATTAGCTGCCCCAGCGTGGGTTTTCGTCCGTCGGACTAGCATACAGACGAGCAGATTTTTCGACCGGACTCGAGTCCGTCGGAAAGATTTGACGCATGTTTCAAATCTAAGGTCCGTCAGATTTTCGACTGGAAAAGTCTGCTGAAGGTTCGATGAAGCCCACACGCGATCGGATTGTCCGCCGGACTCGGTCCGTCGGACCAGTCCGGTCAAAATGTCCGCTCCTGTGTACGCTGCATAACTAACCCTGCCAAGATGTGAATCCCAATACAATGGGATTCATCTCATATTCCAACCATCCCAGAGTGCTTTAACTGTATGAATAGAATTGCAGAAATGGAAGAATTAATCCACATAGCTAGAGATGCTCCAGCTAAATTTTCACACGCTTGGGCCTGCTGGATTTACTTCCGAGCCACAGATAACTACATAACAGTGAAGGGTCACTCACACGAAGAAGCCGCACGCTAACAGGTTAAATCTAATGGAGTCACAGTATATACAAGCCCTACTTTTCAAATAGACACAAGGCCCCCCACCCCTAACCAAGGGACGAGTACAGGGGGACACGTGTTGAGGTCTTTAATCGCAAGCATACCAATAGCATGTTCTCTGCCTGTCAGACTTACCCGTATCAGACTGACGAACCCGATATAGCAGAGGATGGCCTCCCGTACGTATCTGGTTCCCGGCCCCTGATAGAGCACACAGAAGGCACTTGAGCACAGAATGGTATGAGAGCCTGGCGGGTGGTTAGCAGAGATGAGGCCCAAAGTCCTGATGCAAGCTGGCAGGAGATGATAGGTAGGCTATAGGTCAGCTACAGGTGCAGAGCAGGAGCAGGCAGATCCGAACACAAGCAAGGTTGGCAACAGGCAGTCAGCACGGTACAAAAGGAGCAGGCAGATACAAAGTCCAGGTCACAAGCAGGTTTGGCAGCAGGCGGTCAGCACGGTACAGAGGGGTCAGGCAGGTTCAAAGTCGGAGGCAGGCCAGGGGTCAGATGCAGGCGGATAGCAGAACAGAGTCCAGTAAACAAGCCGGGTCACAGAGAGATCAAACAGTACACAGGAAACAGGAAGCACGGGAACAGGAAGCTGATGATCGGACAGCACCGAGCACAGCATCCCAGCAACCTAAATAAGGCAACCGGCGCCAAACACCGCGACCGCGCTGGCACACCCAGGCACGCGCCCGCGCGACGCAGCGCACTCCAGAGTGCCCAGCAAGTGTCCTGAACTGAGATCCTCTCTGACACTGCCTCTTACCCTTCACATTTCATACTATGTTGTCGTATAGACAAATTAAGGCTTCTGGTGGAGTCAATTCCCCCGCCCATCATTTCTCCCCTATCCCCTTTCTCCTCCTCCTCCCACCCTCCCCTACTTGCATCCATAAAGTACCTGAGCTTAGTGCTCAAGCGTACGTCCTAATATCTAATACCTTCTCTCTGTTCCTGATGGAACACTCCTTCATGCAACTTTACATCACTTAAACTCATATCCCACACAACCACATAAACTATTAACCAATCATAAGAATCCATCCCCCTTTTCTTCGACAACATAAGATATAAGGGGTACCCTAATATATAAAACATCACCCCTTACAAACTTAGCTACAGAGGAGTTCTTACTTTGCTTAATTTTATTATTGAATCGTTGTTAGATGTTAAGACTGAGGAAAATGTATGCTGTTTTGTTCTACATATATAAGTTATATACTACAGATTTACACCAGATACCATTTTGTATGTACATATACCGGGGCCATGGTCAGACCAAATAGCCAAGTATTGAATCGGGGAAAGAGTCTGTGGGGTTGATTTACTACAACTGGAGAGTGCAAAATCTGGCTTCTAACTTTAGCTTGTTCAATTAAGCTTTGGCCTTAAAACCTGGTAGATGATTGGTTTCTATGCACAGTTGCACCAGTCTTTGCACCCCCAGTTTTAGCAAATCAACCCAAGTGTGTATTGGCTGGTGACAAACAAGTGCAGCCTATGGAAAGTGTTATGAGCAGGTGAGTTAAAGGAATAGTCCTTCTTTTTATGAAGTAAGGCTCCACAGACATCACCCAATTGATGTTGTAAAAGCTATCAAGCTGGGCTTGGCTTAAGTACAAAATTAAAGCTGCCCCCAATTAATATGAGACTATTCAAAATGTCCAATTTCTTCCCCATAAAACTATAAACCAAAAAAACTGACCCAGAGGGTCAGTATCTGTTCCTGAAGATCCTACATGGTGGTAGAATCTACACATTTGCCAATGCATACTCTACACAGTAGCCAATAAATAGTTATCCAACTACGACAAACTTAATACTGGTATCCAGATTCTGTCAAAATATGGATAACAGTAGACAGTTGATCGTAGCTGGGTAACTATGCATTGGCTATTGTGTAGGTTTTACTGCCAAGTAGGATCTTCAGGAACAGATACTTACCCTCTAGGGTCAGTTTTTTTGGTCTATAATTTTATGGGGAAGAATGTCAGAATATGGATACCAGTAGATAGCTGGTTGTAGTTTGGTAACTATATATTGGCTATTGTGTAGATTGTACTGCCAAGTTGGATCATCAGGAACAGATACTGAACCTATGGGTCAGTTTTTTGGTCTATAATTTTATGGGGAAGAATGTCAGAATATGGATACCAGTAGATAGCTGGTCGTAGTTTGGTAACTATACATTGGCTATTGTGTGCATTGTACTGCCCAGTAGGATCTTGTCAGGTCACCTGACACCAGGTGACAGATGCACTCCGTAGGAGTCGGAAGTGCACCGCTAAGATAGTGGACCCAAGACTGACTGCTGCGGATAGTACCCAGGGAGGTTCAGGAAGCAGGTCTACTGGATCACTAACACAGATCCCAGTGGGAGCTAGAGCATAGATTCCCCAGGGTGCGGAGTCTAAGAGCCAGCAGGTGTTCACCAGAGCCTCTACTGGTGAGGATGGACTGTGCTGCAGTCTGGCTCCAGGTCACGGCCCATAGGGTCTCACAGCTCACTCTCACGGTAGACTACAGGAGAAGGAAGCAGCAGGCTGGAACAACAAGGATAGTAAAGGGATAAGGCAGAGGGCAGGGTGACTAGCAGACAGGAACAACAGAGTACACGCCAAAGGTTCAGGGTCACAGGCAAACAGGGATAGTCGGGGACACGCCAAAAGGTCAGGGTCATATAATATAATATAGGGTTCCCTGATAGGGGCTGGGGTGCAGCTATGCTTAGAGAAGAGGTTATAAAACAGCCAGGTGAGAGTGGCTGGCCTCTTAGTATGAACACATGAGGAGAGGTAAGCTGACAGAGAAAGATTACTGCATAACCATGACAGTACCCCCCCCTCTTACGAGGCCTCCCCCTCCCCCGCCTAGGCCCAGGCTTGAAGGGAAACTCCAGATGAAACCTCCTCAACAGACGAGGCGCAAAGATCTCAGATGCAGTGATCCAAGACCTTTCCTCAGGACCAAACCCCTTCCAATGTACGAGATACTTAAGAATGCCTCTACGGCGCCGGGGATCCAGAACTTGACCAACCTTGTACTTTAGATTATCCTCAGAGACCGAAACTGAGGTAGGGAGAGGACGAGAGGACTTATTGAGAACTAAAGACTTCTTAGGAATGGGTAAGGGCATGAGAAGACCATCAGAAGTCTGAGCAGGGTCCCCCAGACCCTTAAAGATGAGCTGGAAATCCAGCACAGGATCATCAGACTGGGCAGAGGTCAGTGGATCCCTGAGACCAGGTTGGTTAGAAGGTGATGTGTCACAGGAGTCATGCTGGATAGCTGAAACACAAGCAGAATGCAGAGAGCCCTGAAAAAGAGGTTGAAAATCCCACCTGGCCGAATGGGGCAGTCTATCCAAAGGATGGATTGAGCCTCTTAGACAGGTTTGAATGGGCATAGTAGTAGTAGGGTGAAGCCAGGTTACAGAAGGTCCTGAATAAGAAAAAGCAGGAAGCTCACTGGGCATGGGCTGGACTGGCATAACTGGTGCAGAGGCCGACCGAATAGTATCGCCAGGTGTAGCGACTATCTCAATCGCATCACAGGGCGTAGCGACTGTGGAACTTGCGTACAAGTTTGCCTGGCTGTGCGTCCAAGGGAGTTTAGGGACAGGCAAAGGTAAATGGTTATGCGAACTGGAGTGAAGGATCGGCTCAGGTTCATAGGTGGGCTCCTCATCCAGAGTGCCCCATGATCTAGAGCAGTGGTTCTCAACTCCAGTCCTCAGGACCCACCAACAGGCCAGGTTTACAAGATAGCTGAAATACATCACAGGTGATATCACTTGCTGATCAGTGATTGCAGTATTCTAGTCTGCAACTCCCCAAGGTAATACTTAAAATCTGGCCTGTTGGTGGGTCCCGAGCACTGGAGTTGAGAACCACTGATCTAGAGAGTGCACCAGTCCGACTATTGCAGGACACATCCCAGAAATCGCTATATACAGCGGGAAGAGCAGAAGATACTGGGATGGTGGCAACAGGAAGTTTCTCTTTTGGGGTAACCTTGAGTAGGCAGGAGGAGGAACAGGAGGAACCCCAAGCCAGGATCTGTCCAGCAGTCCAGTCAATGTGTGGAGAATGGAGCCGTAACCAAGGAAGACCTAATATGATAGGAGATGAAGCCTTAGGTAAGATAAGGAAGGATATCCACTCCTGGTGGAGTGTCCCTACTGACATCTTAACAGGGAGGGTCTGGAAGCGGATAGGGCCCCCTGGGAGAACAGTGCCATCAATCGCCAAGACGACCAATGGCGTTGTAAGGGGCAAAAGGGTAAGTCTCATGGAAGATGCAGTTTCCCAATCCATGAAATTGCAAGCGGCTCCAGAATCCAGATGTGCTGAGATCGAACGTGAGGAAGCGCCGACGTGAAGGATTACAGAAAGGAGAGGACGAGAAGGTGATATCTCAGGGTCTAATACTCCACCTTCCAGATGTATTAGCCCCGAGCATTTTTCCGGATGAAGACAACAAGTGTCACAAAAATGACCTTTGACCCCACAGTAGATGCACAGGCCCAGGGTTCTGCGTCTAGCGCGTTCTTCGGGAGATAACTTGGTCTGGCCCAGCTGCATAGGTTCCTCAGCAGGCAGGGGGTGCTCCTCGGATCGAAGAGAAGGGACATGGAGCTCAGGCTGCCTAAAAAACGGGCAGTGCTGGCGTCTTTTTTCCAGGGCCCTCTCCTGAAAGCGAATAACGATCTGGTTACACAAGGTGATGACACCGTCCAGATCAGCAGGAAGGGATCTTCCTGCTAATTCATCCTTCACTCTATCAGAGAGGCCATGTAAAAGGTTGCAACTAGGTCCTCATTATTCCAGCTCAATTCAGCTGTGAGGATACGGAACTGAAGAGCATACTGTCCCACAGAATCGGACTCTTGACAGAGACGTAAAAGAGCACAGGCCACTGAGGAGACACGATCTGGTTCCTCGAAGATATTCCGAAAAAGTTTCAAGAAATCAGACAGGCTAGAAACCACTGGATCATTCAGTTCCCACAGAGGAGCAGCCCAGGTTAACGCCTCGCTGGACAGGAGGGATATAATATAGGCTACCTTCGCCCGATCAAACAGGAAGTTTTGGGGCTGAAGTTCAAAATGAATTGTGCACTGGCTAAGGAACCCCCTGCAGGCCTTGGAGTCCCCAGAGAAGCGGCCTGGAGCTGGCAGTTGTAATGAATGTGTGGCTGTGACTGGTGCGATAGGTGCAACAGCAGATAGCGGTTGAGGTTGGTGTACCGGGGATCCTAATGAGGCCTGAATCTGTTCAAAACAGGAGGCCAAACAGGAATCACATCACCTGGGTTTGATGTGATTCCTGGGTCTCAAGTCTGCAGACTAAGCCCTGTAATGGATCATCTGCAGGAAGCGGCACGTCAGCCAGGTCCATGGCTGATCAAACTGTCAGATCACCCGAGACCAGGTGACAGATGCACTCCGTAGTAATCGGAAGTGCACCGCTAATATAGTGGACCCTAGGACTGACTGCTGCAGATAGTACCCAGGGAGGTTCAGGAAGCAGGTCTACTGGATCACTAACACAGATCCCAGTGGGAGCTAGAGCATAGATTCCCCAGTCTAAGAGCCAGCAGGTGTTCACCAGAGCCTCTACTGGTGAGGATGGACTGCGCTGCAATCTGGATCCAGGTCGCAGCCTCCAGGGTCTCACAGCTCACGCTCACAGTAGACTACAGGAGAAGGAAGCAGCAGGCTGGAGCAACAAAGATAGTAAAGGGATAAGGCAGAGGTCAGGGCGACTAGCAGACAGGAACAACAGAGTACACCCCAAAGCTTCAGGGTCACAGGCAAACAGGGATAGTCTGGGACATGCCAAAAGGTCAGGGTCACGAGCACTCGAGAACACACCAAGGTCGGTAACAGAGACATACGAAGAGCACATGGAAAGCAGGAAACAGGAAGCCAAACACACAATGAATACACAATGGATGATCAGCACCGCTAGCTTGCAGTGCACAGGTTAATATAGGATTCACTGATAGGGCCGGGGGTGGAGCCATGCTTAGAGGAGAGGTTATAAATACAGCTAGGTGAGAGTGGCTGGCCTCTTAGTCTGAACACATGAGGAGAGGTAAGCTGACAGAGAAAGATTACTGCATAACCATGACAGATCTTCAGGAACAGATACTGACCCTCTGGGTCAGTTTTTGGGTCTATAATTTTATGGGGAAGAATGTCAGAATATGGATACAAGAAGACAGTTGGTCGTTGTTGATTAACTATACATTGGCTATTGTGTAGCTTTTACCGCCAAGGACCATCTTCAGGAACAGATACCGACCCTTATGCCGCGTACACACGAGCGGACTTTCTATCCTACTTGGTCCGGCACACTTTCCGACGGACTTTGTCCGCCAGGTGCGCCGGACTTTAAAACGAACGGACTTGCCCACACACGCCGGGACTTTCCGGCGGGCTAAGTCCGCCCGTCTTTCCGACGGACTTTCGCCGGAGTTCCGGCGGACTTTCAGAATGAACGGACTTGCCCACACACGGACAAGTCCGTTCATTGTGAACGTGACTCAGGTGCGACGGGACTAGAAAAGGATGTCAATCTTGCCGCTTTTATCGGCGAGATTGACACCTTGCGAGCCCCGTCGCGGGGCATACCAGGCCCTTAGGTCTGGTATGGATTATAAAGGGGAACCCCTACGCCGAAAAAACGGCGTGGGGCCCCCCCTAAAATCCATACCAGACCCCGATCCGAGCACGCAGCCTGGCCGGTCAGGAAAGGGGGTGGGGACGAGCAAGCGCCCCCCCCCCCCCTCCTGAACCGTACCAGGCCGCATGCCCTCAACATGGGGGGGTGGGTGCTTTGGGGGAGGGGGGCGCCCTGCGCCCCCCCCCAAAGCACCTTGTCCCCATGTTGATGAGGACA
This sequence comes from Lithobates clamitans, assembly GCA_037952925.1. Taxonomy (NCBI): domain Eukaryota; kingdom Metazoa; phylum Chordata; class Amphibia; order Anura; family Ranidae; genus Lithobates; species Lithobates clamitans. Next base: position 47,639 of record JBBGZY010002881.1, on the reverse strand, counting down.
AGGGCCTCTTCCCGACAACCCTGGCCGTTGGTTGTCGGGGTCTGCGGGCGGGGGCTTATCGGAATCTGGGAGCCCCCTTTAATAAGGGGGCCCCCAGATCCCGGCCCCCCACCCTATGTAAATGAGTATGGGGTACATGGTACCCCTACCCATTTACCTAGGTAAAAAGTGTCAGTAATAAAACACAACACAGGTTTTTAAAATAATTTATTAAACAGCTCCGGGGGGGGGGTCTTCTTCCGTCTTCGGGGGTCCCTCCGGTTCATCTTCTCCCGGCGTCCGGTTAGTTCTTCTCCGCTCTCCGGCCTCTTCTCCCGGTGTCCCAGGTCTTCGGCCGGCCCCTCCGCTGTCTTCAGGTAGCTCGATTGCCAGCGGAGGTCCGGACTTCTGGGCTTCTTGGCTTCTTGGCTTCTTGTGTTCTCTTCTCTTCTCTTCCCCCAGATGTTGACACGACGCTCTCTCCGGCTGGACTGGTCTCTGAGGGCTGCGTTGTGACTTATATAGGCGGAGACCCCGCCCCCATATGATGTCACAGTCCCTGGGCATGCTGGGACTGTGACGTTTTAGGGGGCGTGGTCGACCACGCCCCCATATGATGTCACAGTCCCAGCATGCCCAGGGACTGTGACATCATATGGGGGCGGGGTCTCCGCCTATATAAGTCACAACGCAGCCCTCAGAGACCAGTCCAGCCGGAGAGAGCGTCGTGTCAACATCTGGGGGAAGAGAAGAGAACCCAAGAAGCCCAGAAGTCCGGACCTCCGCTGGCAATCGAGCTACCTGAAGACAGCGGAGGGGCCGGCCGAAGACCTGGGACACCGGGAGAAGAGGCCGGAGAGCGGAGAAGAACTAACCGGACGCCGGGAGAAGATGAACCGGAGGGACCCCCGAAGACGGAAGAAGACCCCCCCCCCCGGAGCTGTTTAATAAATTATTTTAAAAACCTGTGTTGTGTTTTATTACTGACACTTTTTACCTAGGTAAATGGGTAGGGGTACCATGTACCCCATACTCATTTACATAGGGTGGGGGGCCGGGATCTGGGGGCCCCCTTATTAAAGGGGGCTCCCAGATTCCGATAAGCCCCCGCCCGCAGACCCCGACAACCAACGGCCAGGGTTGTCGGGAAGAGGCCCTTGTCCTCATCAACATGGGGACAAGGTGCTTTGGGGGGGGGGGCGCAGGGCGCCCCCTCCCCCAAAGCACCCACCCCCCATGTTGAGGGCATGCGGCCTGGTACGGTTCAGGAGGGGGGGCGCTCGCTCGTCCCCACCCCCTTTCCTGACCGGCCAGGCTGCGTGCTCGGATCAGGGTCTGGTATGGATTTTAGGGGGACCCCACGCCGTTTTTTCGGCGTAGGGGTTCCCCTTTATAATCCATACCAGACCTAAGGGCCTGGTATGCCCCGCGCTCGCCGCAATAGGAAGATTTGTTTTTCCTATTGCAGCGAGCGCGAGATGCAATACCATCCCCTCGTGTCTTATTTGGTCTGTCGGACCAGCCTACACACGAGCGGGCTTTCCGTCGGACCAGCACACACACGGGCGGACTTTCCGCCCGAAACTGAGTCCGACGGAAAGATTTGAAACTTTCTTTAAATCTAGGTCCGGCGGGCTTTTGGGAAGAAGTCCGCCGGAAAAGTCCGCCGCCGCCCACACACGGGCGGATTGTCCGGCACACTCTGGTCCGCCGGACCAAGTATGCCGGAAAGTCCGACCGTGTGTACGCGGCATTAGGGTCAGTTTTTTGGTCTACAATTTTATGGGGAAGTGACTTGTGCACTGCTATAGATACCCCATGAGACTGATAAAAAAAAAAAAATAATAATTAAGTCATCAATATGAATTGCCAATACCAGGAAGAGGGTAAATTACTAAGGAAAAAAAAAAGTGTCAATTTTACGCCTGCCCAATATATTGTATGATTCTCCAAAAATTGGGAAAATCTGTATTCCATAAGTTTGCAGTTGCCTTTTTTCATATTCTTTTTACACAAATATGCTTACCCTGAACGGCAAGCTACCAACTCAAACCCAACCAGGTACAAAAGCCAAATAGAGGACAAAAGGGCTCTGCCTTAAAAATACAAAGTGTAAGAGGACTATTAGGATTTTAATTAGTTTGTACCTGAAATACAATTATGGCGCATACACACGGTTGGACTTTTCAGCTACAAAAGTCCGACAGCCCGTCCGACAGACTTTCAACTGACTTTTTAACGACCGGACTTGCCTACACACAATCACACCAAAGTCCGATGGATTCGTGATGACGTACACCGGACTAAAATAAGGAAGTTGATAGCCAGTAGCCAATAGCTGCCCCTGCGTCAGTTTTTGTCCGACGGACTAGCATACAGACGAGCGGTTTTCTGGGTCCGGCAGAGTTACTACGTAAAGATTTGAAGCATGTTACAAATCTAAAGTCCGTCAGATTTGCAACTGGAGAAGTCAGCTGAAGGTCCAGTGAAGCCCACACACGATCGGATTGTTCACCGGATTTGGTCCGTCGGCGTCCGTCAGACAAGTCCGGTCGAAAAGTCCGACCGTGTGTACGCGGCATTATGGTTAGAATTAACATTTTACCTTATTTTGTAGGACGTGATTGCTCCGATATATGGCAGAAAAACAGCAATGCAGTGAGTGGAGTCTATCTAATCAAACCAAATGGAGTGAATGCCCCTTTTCAGGTAAAACAACAGAAAAACGGAAAATTGTATACTCACCTTTCCGTAATTTTCCTTTCCTGTCGTATCTTCATGGCAGCATACACTTTGGGTTGTGACTCCGCCCCCACAACCTGATAGGACTACATAGCTATAAGTTGTAGAGATGGCCCCTGCCCAGTATTCTCCGTATATATATATCTCACCTTAGACGGGTGGGAGATTGTATGCTGCCATGAAGATACGACAGGAAAGGAAAATTACGGAAAGGTGAGTATACAATTTTCCGTTTTCCTGTCGCATCATGGCAGCATACACTTTGGGGAGTAACTCGCAAAGACTGGGTGGGAATTCAAACTAAGTTTATTAATCAAATAATAGAGGAATTGGCCTGGATAACGGATCTTCCGAAATCCACCGTGGATAAGCAGGCGGAATCCACCTTATAATGAGACATGAAGGTGTTCCTGGAGGACCAGGTAGCCGCTCTGCAAATCGTCTCCGCCGAGACTCTACAATATGCCGCCCAGGAGGTTGCCACTGCCCTGGTGGAGTGTGCCCTTAAGCCCTCAGGTACTTGATGGTTACTCAGTGAGTAAGATCTCTTGATGGTCTTTACTAGCCATGAAGCGATGGTGCGTGAGGATGCCGCTTGACCTCTCCTGAAACCATGTGGGATAATTAGGAGGTTCTCCGACTTTCTGATGGATTTTGTTGCTGAGAGGTATTCCATAACGGTACCCTTAACATCTAGTGGATGAGGGTCTCCCTGATCCGTGCTGAGTGCTGGAAGATTAATCTCCTGGTTAAAATGGAAGGATGAGGACACCTTGGGGATGAATCGATCCGAAGGCCTTAGGACTAGCCTGTCTGGAAGAACAACCAAGTATGGTTCGCTAACCATTAGAGCTTGCATTTCTGACACTCGCTTCGCCGATGTTATGGCTATTAAAAATGAAACCTTCAGCGTTAGATCCCAGAGGGATATGCTCTGCATTGGAAAAAAGGGTTCCTTGGATAATGACTCTAGAACAATTGAGAGATCCCAGACCGGGAATGACGGTTTTCTGGGGGGCCTCAGCTTTAGACAGGCCCTCTGAAACTGAACCACCAGAGGCTCTTGCGCCCATTTAACTCCTGTCAAGGCGGACAGGGCCGATACCTGGACCTTCAGGGTGCTTGACCTAAGGCCTTTCTCTAGGCCTGATTGAAGGAACTCCAAGATGTGAGACACCGACGGGGAGGATGAGTCCCAACCTTGCTGGTGGGAGAAGGAGACAAATTTTTCCCAAACTCTTCTGTACGTGATGTTGGTAGTAGGCTTTCTGGCCTGGAGTAAGGTATCCACCACCTTCTGGAACAGCCCTGCTCTAGGTACCTAGCCCTTTCAGTCTCCAGGCCATCAAGTGTAGCTTCCCCGGGTTCGGGTGAAGAAGATGTCCCTGGGAGAGTAGGTCTGTCGTCAGTGGGAGAGGCAGAGGCTCTGCCGTGTTCAGCTGCATGAGGGTAGTAAACCATGGCCTCCTCGGCCAGAAAGGGATCACTGCTACCACCAATGCTGTTGACTTCTTGAGCCTCAGGAGGAATCTCGCTATGAGAGGTGTCGGGGGGAAAATGTACCCCAGGTGAAAGTTCCAGGGGTGTTGGAGGCAGTCCGTCCCCTCTGCCGAAGGAAACGGTGTCCTTGATAGGAATCTCTGACACTTTGTGTTCTCCGGAGTTGCTGCTAGGTCTATCTCTGGAGGGCCCCAGGTTCGGGATATGAGAGCATAGGCTTGTGGACTCAGAGACCATTCGTTGTTGGAGTGGAAATTTCTGCTTAGTGAGTCGGCCAAGGTGTTCTGGACTCCCGGGACATAAACCGCTCTTAGGTCCAGTAGATTCAGCTGTGCCCATTCCAGAACAGGACGGACCTCCTGTAACATGGACCTGCTCCTGGTGCCCCTCTGCCTGTTGATGTAGGCAACGGCCACCTTGTTGTCCATCCTCAGGAGGACGTGCTTCCTCCTCAAGTGAGAACTGAAGGCCAGGAGAGCCTGGAACGCTGCTCTCATCTCCAGAACGTTCGACACTGTATCCTGTGCCCTGAAAGGCCAACGACCCTGAGCCGCAAGGTCCTGATAGTGGGCTCCCCATCCCTGTAAACTGGCATCTGAGGTCACGGTTTCTTGATAGGGAGTGACTATATGCCTGCATCTTCTCAAGTTGTGAGGACGTACCCACCACATCAACGATTGCTTTACCTCCTGAGAGATGAGGATTGGTTGGGACATTGATGTGCCCTTCCACTGACGTAGGAAGGAGATCTGGAGAGGCCTCGAATTCCATTGCGCCCATTGGACCATTGGAATGGTGGAAGCTAGGGAGCCCAGGATACTGAGACAGGTCCTGGCCGGGAGCATTGTAGCGGAGATTGCCCTTTTCACCTTTTGAATTAGAGGAGGGATTTTTTCCCCCGGAAGTTCCACCGTATTCTCCCTTGTGTCCAATTCGGCCCCCAGAAAGACCATTCTCTGTGTGGGATGGATGTTGCTCTTCTTCCAATTTATCAGCCACCCTAGGGACTGTAATGTGGAGACCAGGATTTCCCTGTGAAGGACAAGAGAGTCCTGGCTGTCTGAGAGAAGTAGGATGTCGTCCAGGTAATGGTGGACCCTCAGCCCGTTTTCTCTCAGGTGGGCTATTACAGGTAATAGGACTTTTGTAAACGTCCTGGGTGCGGTAGAGATCCCGAACGGAAGGCTTCGGAATTGGAAGTGCCGATGATTTAGGGTAAACCGGAGAAATTTTTGGAACTCGGAATGGATAGGGATGTGCAAATACGCGTCCTGGAGGTCGATTGACAGCATCCAGTCTCCCAAGTTTATTGCTTGGAGGATTGATTGAAGGCTTTCCATCTTGAATGTTTCTAACCGTATCGACCGGTTGAGGTTTTTTAGGTCCAAGACTGGACGAAGGTCCCCTGATTTCTTTTTCACTAAGAAAAGTGGGGAGTAGAAACCTTTGCCTCTTTGGGATGGCGGTACCTCCACTATTGCTTGTTTCTGGAGCAACTCTTGGATATACTGGACTAGGGATAGTCTTTTCTCTTGAGAGGGAGGAAGTCTGGTTGAGCAGAATTGGTCTCTTGGAGGACGACCTCTGAATGCCCACCTGTGTCCGAAATGAATGGTGGACACCGTCCATGGGTCTTTTATCATTCCCGCCCAGACCAACTTGAACTTTGTGAGTCTGGCCCCCACTACCGCTGGTTGGGCGGGCGAACCTTCAAAAGGACTTCTGGTCATTGGAGGCAGGGGTCTTGGGTTTCTGGAACTTAAGGAAGGACGTCTGGGGGTTCTTCCAGCTCCTTCTGTATTCCTTCCCGGGTCTATAGGATTTCGCATCCCTATATCTTTCCGGAAGGTTACGTTTAAAGGGAGGTGGCCTTTGTTGCTTCGGCCTTCTGTCCGATGGTATGAGACCCGACTTCCCGCCTGTTACTTTAGAGATTGCGGTATCCAGCTTTGCTCCAAAGAGGTTCACCCCATCATATGGAATCCTGCACCAGTTTGACTTCGAGGCGGGGTCAGCCGACCAAGGTTTAAGCCATAGCGCCCTTCTGGCCATTACAGAGGCTAACATAGACCTTGATGTGGATCTGATGGTATCTACAGAAGCCTCCGCCACGAAATCTCCCGCGAGGCTAAGTTCTTGTAAGGCCTTAGTGATCTGTTCTTGATCTGCGCCCTCAGTGACGAGCCTCGCTGTAGCTGAGGACCAGCTGGAGATAGCTTTTCCAACCGCCGCTAATGCCACCGCTGGCCTGCAGGCGCCTCCTGCGAACAGGTAAGCTCTCTTAAGGTCTGTATCCACCTTCCTGTCAAGCACGTCTCTGAACGTTACTGCATCTTCAATGGGGAGCGTCACGTGCCTGGCTAGACGCATCAAAGATGCATCCACTACTGGAGGAGAAAGTAAAGGAGATACTTTGGGTTCCTTGAGAGGGTACAGTTTGGTGAGTCTGTTGGACAGACTGAACTTCTTTTCCAGATTCTGCCACTCCTCCTTAATGAGTTCTTCTAACTCGTCGATGAATGGGAAAGCCTCCGAAACCTTCTTGAGGTTTGGGAAATATTTTCTCTGTTTAGGCTGTGTCTCCTCAAGCTCCTCCCAGTTAATCGCTTCCTTAACCGATCTGATGAACGGTTCTATGAGCGCAAAATCAAAGCCAGCTGAAGCTTCCGGCTCTTCATCATCCGACGGTAGGTCTTGCTCTCTTGATGCACTGGGAATGGTGGGTGAGGTGCTATAGGCCGTAAACTCCACATCAGGAGTTGAGACCTGGGGAGTAGAGACTCCAGTGGGTTCTATGGAATCCGGTTCTTTCTCCCTGGTGGCTTCATCTATGCACTTGCGGCAGGCTAGTTTGTCTGGGAGGGCCGTGGCCCCACATACCCAGCAAGCGCTCCCGGCTGGACGGGAAGGGTGCGTAGAGGATTGGTGTCCTCGTGCAGGGGATCTTCTGCGGTAGGAACGGCTATGCCTTGAGTGGGATCGACTTCGTCTGCGACTCCCCTTGCGGCCTGAGCGGCTTCTTCCGCGTGAGCGGCTGCGTCTATGGCCGGAGCGGCTTCTCCTGTGCGAAGATTCTCTTCGTCCTGATTTAGATGATCTTGCGGACCTGACAGGGCTGACCAATTAGGTAGCATTAGTACGGTCCTGCTCTCTTTTCCAATCTTCTCTACTTACCGCTGGAATCCCCCCCCCTTACCTATTAGGCTGGTGGTGATCTGCTGGGGCAGCGGCCTCCATAGGAGAGGAAGGTGAGTACCTGAGAAAGGTATAGGAAGGTAAGAGCATGCAACCAGGTCCCAAAAAACAGTGCATAAGTATTAGACACTTACCCAGAGAGCGAGGGTAGCTTTAGGAATGCAGAAGTTCAAAACAGCAGTCAGAAGTCTTCCAGGGAGCAAGGAGAGCTCAGAAATGACAAACAGGGCTTTTAAATTTGCCGCCATGGCCGCCGAGGTCACGACCCGCTCGCGCATGCGCAGTAGCGGCGCGAGGCGCCCGGCGCCATCTTGGAAACTGGCAAAATCAAAAGGACGGCCTGACGGCGCGCACCGCGCATGCGCGGAAGCGCCGAGACGCTCGGGAAGCCTGTAGGGAGGCACAGAGGGACCACAGAGCCCAGCATAGAGGAAAAAAGACAAAAAGTGTGAAAAGAGGCATGGCGACTGCTGCACAACAACTAAGCCTGTTTAAGGCTTATACTAGACCGCAACATACCCCCGAGATCACCAGAGCGGGGCTCCTTCCATCTAGCTCGTTTAGAGGCTGTACAGGTAAGGACTTCCACCCAGGAGAGGCTAGAACCTGGCTGGGGCGAATTCGGTAAGGAGGTGCTTCTGATATGTTCAGTCCTTCAGGTGAGGAAAAATAAGAGAATACTGGGCAGGGGCCATCTCTACAACTTATAGCTATGTAGTCCTATCAGGTTGTGGGGGCGGAGTCACAACCCAAAGTGTATGCTGCCATGATGCGACAGGAAACCCCGTTTGGCTGTCTGGAAGAAATTCATAGGTGGGGGGAAGTAAAGGAGATATAGGGCAAAAGAGAGCAATGGGATCCTGTTTGGTTGTCTGGAAGGAAGGAGAAATTGGTGGAGGAAAGTGAAGGTGATAAAGGGGGAAAAAAATATTTTTTTACATTTTTCTTTTACCTTTTCTGCACTAAATAAGCTGATTTATGACCCTGTTATGATGTTTTGTGCTCCTCCTACAGGTCTCCTGTGAAATGACAAAGAGCGGAGGTTGGACTCTTATGCAGTATCGTGATGGGTCTGGTGGAGTAAGCTTTAATCAAAAGTGGAAAAGCTATGAAAAGGGATTTGGAAATATCAAGGGTAAGCAGCTGCCTGTATAATTATAGCTAAAGTGAATGAATCTTATTTTAGATGGAGTTGGAGATTGTTAAGTACGGGGGGGGGGGGGTTTGCCTGGTGGCGGTTGGGGGAAATCTACCCTCTGTTCCAATACTAATAGGATACACTATATTGTCAAAAGTATTGTGACGCCTGCCTTTACACGCATATGAAATTTAAAGGCATCCCAGTCTTAGTCCGTTGGGTTCAATATTGAGTTGGCCCACCCTTTGCAGCTATAACAGCTTCAACTCTTCTGGGAAGGCTGTCCACAAGGTTTAGGAGTGTGTCTATGGGAATGTTTGACCATTCTTTCAAAAGCGCATCTGTGAAGTCAGGCACTGATGTTGGACGAGAAGGCCTGGCTCACAGTCTCCACTCTAATTCATTCCAAACATGTTCTGTCGAGTTAAGGTCAGGACTCTGTGCAGGCCAGTCAAGTTCCTCCACCCCAAATTTGCTCATACATATCTTTATGGACCTTGCTTTGTGCACTGGTCCAAATCACTTGGTGGAGGGGGAATTATGGTGTGGGGGTTGTTTTTCAAAGGTTGGGCTTGGCCCCTTAGTTCCAGTGAAGGGAAATCTTAAGGCGTCAGCATACCAAGACCTTTTGTACAATTTTACTCTCCCAACTTTCTGGGAAAAGTTTTTGGGATGGCCCCTTTCCTGTTCCAACATGACTGCACACCAGTGCACAAAGCAAGGCTAATAAAGACATGGATGAGCGAGTTTGGGGTTGAGGAACTTGACTGGCCTACACAGAGTCCCGACCTAAACCCTCGTCAAACATCAGTGCCTGACCTCACAAATGCGCTTCTGGAAGAATGGTCAAACATTCCCATAGACTCACTCCCAAACCTCATGGACAGCCTTCCCAGAAGAGTTGAAGCTGTTATAGCTGGAAAGGGTGGGCCAACTCAAATTTGAACCGTAAGGACTAAGACTGGGATGCCATTAAATTTCATGTGTGTGTAAAAAGGAGGTGTCCCAATACTTTTGATAAAATAGTGTATGTTTGGCTGGTGGCCACAGGTCTAGGTACTTCACCATTCAGACATCAATTGTTGCTTGATTGACAGAGACACATACTGCGCGTATTACTACCCATTCAAACTTGAAGCACAACATCTGGTAGAAATACTGTAAGTGTGAGCACTGAATTCCTTTGTGGCTCTGATATGTTTTCAAATTAATGCTAGTACTGGAAAATGTGCAAAGCTGTCTCCCAATAAACAATGCCCTTTAAGAAGACCCAACTTTTACCATGCCCACCAATCAGTGTGGGCTACCACTCCGCGTGGTAGGCTTTCCTTAGTCTACAGAAACTTGTCCCTACAATAATAGGGCTAGTTGGTTGTGTTTGCTGCCTCTTCCCCAGGCCAAATGTTGCTATTCTGGTGGGGAAGCATTAGAATCTATATTGGGCTTGTGTAAATTGTTCTGACAAAAAAATAAAAATAAAATATAATAATAAAAAAAAAAAAAAATCTATGTTGGGCTTTAACTGCTATCAATGACTGTCTTAGAGATTTTTTCCACCTACTGTCATGGTCACAGGAAGACAGCAATAAAACACTGATAAGGGTTCTAGCCTTGCACTACTCTACTTTTAATTATTTGCAATAATGTTTTTCATTACTTATATATAAGTATTGCTAATTTATTATTCACACAGGTGAACATTGGTTGGGACTGAAAAAGATGAACATCTTGACTCAGCAGAAGAACAGACGATGCAAACTAAATATCCAGCTGGAAGACTTTTCCAATGCCACAGCCTATGCAGAGTATGGCACCTTCCGTATTGAACCCCGAACCAAATTCTATCAGCTAACAATAGGAAACTACTCAGGCACAGCCGGTACGTGGTCCAAGGTTTCAGCTTTCTTCTTTCAGGAGTATTCAAGTAAATATGATAAAGAAGTAGAGCAGGAGTCTCCAAACTGCAGCCCGGGGGGCCGGATGCGGCCCTTTGCTTGCCTTTATCCTGCCCTTTGGGCACTAATCCTCCCAATGATACAAGACACTGTTCTGCCATCTAACACCAACAATGGAGCACCGTTTCTCCCACTGACACTAATAATAGGGCATTATTCCTCCTTATGATACCAACGATGGGGCACTATTCCTCTAACCTAATACCAGATGTGGTGATGTTTACTTCTACTGATGCCAGAAAAATTTCCACTCCTGCTGGCCACAATCAGGCCCCCCTGAAGTCTGAAGGACAGTAAACCGGCCCTTTGTTTAAAAAGTTTGGAGACCCCTGAAGTAGAACATTGGATCAGTAGATTAAAAAGCAGTAAAAAAAGTAGCAACTGGAAGTATTGACTATGACTTGGTGACAGAAGCATAAAAGTTTAAAGGGTTAATTTTCCTTTTAACAAAAAATGAAAAGGTAAACAAATACTCTACACCAGGGTTTCTCAACCAGGGTTCTGTGGAACCCTTGGGTTCCTCTGGAGGTTGCTAGGGGTTCCTTGAGCAATGGTCAATTTCTGCCTCTCAGGTAAGTTCTCAAGGACACCATTGATCTTTTTAGTTATCTGTAAGGGCTTAATTTTTCCCAATAACTACAAATGTAAGAAGTGTTCTTCTCATTGACCATCACACTAATGTATGATGAGTTGTAGATTTTTCATTTTTAGCAGGGGTTCCCCAAGACTGGAGAGTTATTTCCAGGGTTCCTCTGTGTTGAAAAGGTTGAGAAAGGCTGCTCTACACTCTTCCCCACCTCCGAACCCCAGTCCCTGCTGCACTTACCTCCATGGGTGATCAGCTGTCAGTGCATGTGCAGCTGGTGTAGCAATCTGGGGATTTTCCTTCTCTTCCTCCTCTTCTTTCTAGGGCTTCTGAAACAGATCAGAGCAATTCTGATTTATTCGGCTTTGACCCATCAGAATTGCTCTGATCTGTCAAGGAAGCCCTACAGAAGGAATGGGGATGAAGAGCAAGGATTTCAAATCCCCAGACTGCTACAAGGGCTGCATGGGGCCTGCAAGCTCCTCACCCATTGAGGTAACTACAGCGGGGACTGAAGGAGGTGGAGAGGGTGTAGGGCAGTGGTTCTCAACTCCTGTCCCCAGGACGCACCAACAGGCCAGGTTTGCAAGATAACTGAAATACATCACAGGTGATATCATTTGCTGCTCAGTGAATGCAGTATTCTAGTCTGCATCTCCCCAAGGTAATACTTAAAATCTGGCCTGTTAGTGGGTCCTGAGGACAGGTGTTGAGAACCACTGGTGTAAGGTGTTAGTTCACCTTCATTTTTTTTTTGTAAAAAGGTGAACTTACCCTTAAAAGTATATCTAAAGCCATTTTTTTAAAGAATAAGAAATGAGTTAATCCTTTGCTGATCTTTTGTCATCTGTGTTCTATTGGGAAGATGTCCTTCCACTGCCTTCTCAATTTCGATCCATCTATGGCCAGATTCAGGAGAAGGAAGTGGAAGGACATGTCTATGGGCAATCTATGGGCAGACTCGTTATACTCATTATACTAAAGTTGATTCAGAATTTTTTTTCATCTGTCCACTAAAGCCACCAGCAGTGACCATTGCATTCTGCTGGTGGGGAAGGCTTCCTGCACTCCCCGCCAGCAGAACACAATAACACTGCCCGAGGGAGGCTTGAAGGAAAGAAAATTGCTTGATTCCCCATCACACAGTCTTGATGGGGGAATGAGAAATTTTCTTTCTTTCTACCTGTGGTTGAAGGAAAGAAAATTGTATCATGTAGGGCTAGCTTTAGATACAACGAGAAGTGAGAGAAAATAAAGTAAGGGAAATCTGCTCTTAGTTGTCACTGGAATGTGTTTTTCCATTGGAGGATTTCCCCTCTATTCCTGTTCTGGTGTTCTGAGATTTCCCATAACTTTCAGTATCAGTGACAATGGTCACCAAGAGAAATGGGGCTTGGTGAACCCCCCTAGCAGGGACACAGACACCAACAGTATATTTTCAACTAGCAAAAAGTGTAGAGTGATAACAGCAAACATTTTTGGATTTTTTTTTTAATTACCTGTACATCTGAAGGGTCAGCATTACATGTAGTTTAAAAAAATAAAACCCAACTCTACCCTAATCATTAACACCTTTGTTAGTATTGAAAGCTCCCTCAATTTGTTGGCCTCGAGTGTCAACCTGCCTCCGAGACCTGTGGCATCTTCAACACATCTGTAAATGTTGAAGAATTCTCTGTACACTTATACGAGGCTGACATTGAGAGACATGCTAGTTGCACCATACCATAGCCACACCATAGCCTATGGGTTGAGGCACTGGAATCCTGCAGGAAAAATCTTTTAAAATCCTAAATTTGTGGAACATGTTTAGATTTTCTCTACCACCACATCCTTACTTGAGCTTAAACTTATACAGACCTCCAAGTTCTACCACTGGAACTGAGCTGAGGCATAGGGAAGCCAATGATTTGGTGTTGAGCAGCCAATAAGGACAAAATCCCAAAGATCCCAACCTTGGGACCATGTATTGGAAGGAGGCAGAAGAAAGATCTGAGTGGAGAAAAGGTTTTAGTTGGGTTTTGATCCAGTGGTGGAATATCTGATCCTTATTTTTAGGTCTATTTAAAAAAAAAAAAGTCATAATTTCAATATGTTGTAAATATGTTTTCAGATATGATAAAACTAGTTGAGGGTTGAAATTTAATTTCCCAAAAGAATGTTATGGTCAATGTTCAAACACCAAATTAAACTCACGCTCCTTCTTGCAGGAGATTCATTCAAGGGAATGTCATTGCCAGGATTCAATCAGTATGGCAGATTTTTCAGCACTGAGGATTCCCCCCATGATGGCTGCACTCCTAACTGTTTAATAGATGACATAATGTATGAGAGCTGCAGTAAGATATTCAGTTCTGGCTGGTGGTTCAACGCCTGTGGATTTGCCAATCTTAATGGATACTACTGGACAGTACCAGGTCAGGAGCACCAGATGTCTTCTTTGTCTTGGCCAACATGGAGGGAGTACAATTCATTGAAATCCACAAAAATGTCAATAAATTGCAAGTAGAGGACAAATGAAATAAGGGAAATTATTTTTGTAATTTATGTAATTGATTAATGTGCATGTATACCAAAATTTTTATTTCGTTTTTAGATTTGAGTAGCTAAGAGTTGAAATCCTTGTCGGTTTATGTTTTTCTGCCTGTTTCCCAATTGGGGAGATTTCCTTTCACTTCCAGAATTGAAGACACAACAGGAAATGAGAGGAAATTAAATTTCTCCCGAATGAGGGAAGTTGTCACAGGAACAAATTCCTGTATTGGAAGATCTCCCTTCATCTCCTGTTCTTTCATTTTATGTCCCACTGATAATGGTCACCAGGTTCCTTCTTTTCCCCACTGATGAATATGTTAATAAAATGTTTTTTTTTTTTAACTTTCTGTTTTTCATTTTATTTCTTTTTTTGGACCCGATGACATCACCATTGGGCCTCTGCGCTTCTCTATGCAATTGCATTGGAGTGTGCACCCCAAATACACGTGTGTGTGTGTGTAATACATATATATATATATACACTATATTACTAAAAGTATTAGGACGTCTGCCTTTACACGCACATGAACTTTAATGGCATCTCATTCTTAGTCCGTAGTGTTCAATATTGAGTTGGTCCACCTTTTGCAGCCATAACAGCTTCAACTCTTCTGGGAAGGCCATCCACAAGGTTTAGGAGTGTGTCTATGGGAATGTTTGACCATTCTTCCAGAAGCACATTTGTGAGGTCAGGCACTGATGTTGGATAAGAAGGCCTGGCTCACAGTCTCAGCTCTAATTCATCCCAAAGATGTTCTGTCCAGTTGAGGTCAGGAGTCTATGCATGCCAGTGAAGTTCCTCCACCCCAAACTCGCTCATCCATGTCTTTATATACCTTGCTTTGGGCACTGGTCCAAATCATTTGTTAGAGGGGGGATTATGGTGCGGGGTTGTTTCAGGGGTTGGGCTTGGCCCCTTAGTTCCAGTGAAGGGAACTCATCACTTCCCACTCAAGGGCGTCATATGACGTCCTGGACCTTCAGTGGGAATATCTGAATGATGGGTGCAGCTACAGGCATCATTCAGATATCCTTGTTTTCAGCCGGCAATTCTGTGCACCATAAGAATGATCATAGTGGCAGTTCCGTCGCTTGATCGTTCTTACATCCCCCCCCCTCCTGCCGCCATACGGTGCTTCTCCGTGCTCTCCCGTGCCATCGGGGACCCGGAGAAAGAATCGTCCAGCGCCGGATGACGACGATAGAGATTTCCGGTGACCAGATGACCGTCGGAGGCCCGGGAGCGACGTTATGACGTCACGCCCAGGTTCCCGGAAGTAAAGAAAGCCTGCTGTCAGCATGAGATTGGTGAATTTTTTTTCTCGATCTCATGCTTTCTGGCCTGGAGGAGAGATGTGGGGTCTTATTGACCCCGCATCTCTCCATAAAGAGGACCTGTCACGAATGATTCCTATTACAAGGGATGTTTACATTCCTTGTAATAGGAATAAAAGTGATAAAAATAAAATGTTGTAAAAGAAAGTAAAAAACAAAAAAAATTAAGTAAAATAAAAAAAAAATTTAAAAAAAAACTTTAAAACGCCCCTGTCCCCGGTAGCTCGTGCACAGAAGCGAACGCACACGTTAGTGCCGCCCACATATGTAAACGCCGTTCAAACTACAAATGTGAGGTATCGCCGTGTGCGTTATAGCGCAAGCAACAATTCTAGCTCTATACCTGCTCTGTAACTCTAAACATGTAACCTGTAAAAAATGTTAAAGCGTCTCCTATGGAGATTTTTAAGTACTGAAGTTTGGCGTCATTCCATGAGTGTGCGCAATTTTAAAGCGTGACATGTTAGGTATCTGTTTACTTGGCGTAACATCATCTTTCACATTATACAAAAAAATTGGGCTAACTTTACTGTTTTGTTATTTTTTAAATCATGAAACTGTTCTTTTTTTCCAAAAAAAAAGCGTTTGAAAAATTGTTGCGCAAATACCGTGCGAGATAAAAAGTGGCAATGACCACCATTTTATTCCCTAGGGTGTTTGCTAAAAATATATATATATATAATGTTTGGGGGTTCTGAGTAATTTTCTAGCAAAAAAATTATGATTTTTACATGTAGGAGAGGAGTGCCAGAATAGGCCCGGTATTGAAGTGGTTAAGGCATGGTGTAACGGACTTTAACGGTAACAGTGAAGGACATTGAAACAAAAATAATACTAAATATTTTTATTAAAAAATTAGTTCAAAAATATTTTACAGGTAAAATCAATTCAAAATGATATGGCTCCAATCAATTTGACCTCTAATCAAATTAATCAAATTAAATCTACAATCAATCCAAAATAGTATGGTATGAACAGAATGATCCCATTGCCTAGATATGCATGTGCATTCAAGTGAGAAAAAAGTTCTCTTGAAACAATGCAACAGTGTGCACACTTACTGTCTAACTTGTGACAAAAAAACTCTATACCCGGCTGATATCTCTAAGTAACAAGCATCTCTCTTCATATCCTATTCAGTATATGCAGCCAGAAAGTCTATAAGATATATAATAGTACAGCCAATAAATTGGAATCGACCCCTCCAAACAGCATAGGTAGTATCAGTATTAGCATAACCAAATGTCCAATACTCACCTACATAGCACTACATAGCACAGCACCATCTACCAATCCTTCCATCCACAGACTGATCTAATTAAGCCAGTGAAGAATAGAAAAAATGGATGGCCTCTGAAAGCGATATCAATGGGTATAAGTGTTAAAGCAAGGGTTGTACCATCATCCAAGACTTAATGAGATAAAAGGGTTTTGGGAGCCTGGTCTTACCAAGGAGAAGAAGAGCAAATGGACTGTCTCGGTACAATGTAAAGAGGGATACAATTGATTATATATATATATAAACAATCATGTAAAATTTAAAAAAAGTTTATTGATACATAATACTAGACAGAGAACGTCAGTAGTGAGTTAACATAGGTGACTTGGTCATGGACATTGCTTCGACTAGTTTCGGGGACTGAGCTCAGTACCAAGATAGTCCATTTCCTCTTCTTCAACTTGGTAAGCCCTAGCTGGAGACCAGGCTCCCAAAACCCTTTACCTAATATAGCCAGTGGTTGGAGCCAAAACGGCGTTTTAATTACTATATGTGTCAGGTGAAAGAAGCAGACAATGTTCTCAAGCCGTAGGGCATCTCCAATTAGCCTCCTCAGTAACAAGAAAGTAACACAAAAGGCGCCACCCACGTTCCCGCGCATGCGCCGACCCATACTTCCGGCCGAGAACAAACCGAAAGTACTCGCAGGTGCAGTAGAGCCGGCGCAAGTATCGTAATATAGGACAGTATAAACAAAGCTGTCCTATACAAGGCAAAATAGACGCAATTCTACTGAACCAAAGACATGTCTTCACATCACCCGACCTCATTTCTCTATATATGCTCATTTATTTACTGTTAGAAGACATTAGCTCCCCCATGACACTTGGCGCGTCATTTCTTGAGGGCTCCTTTTCTAGATGTGAGTAGCCCTCGATGCACGTCTTTTTACCCAATTGGATTGTATGCTACAATGAATATGCTACACTCCCACATAATCAAAATGCAAATAATGTTTATGTTCTTTTTTTTTCTCTCTGAACAGAATCTCTGTTTTTAGTCAAGAATGTAAGGTCGTGAGGAAGCACAGATGTGAAACGCATCGACCTCTTGACACTGTACTAACAGAGATCTATTACATAATAATGACCAATCAAATTGATTGGAGCCATATAATTTTTAATTGATTTTACCTGTAAAATATTTTTGCACTAATTTGTAATAAAAATATTTAGTGTCATTTTTGTTGCAATGTCCTTCACTGGTACCGTTAAAGTCTGTTGCATCAATTCTATCTTTTAAAATATTACAAAGGATGAGGTACCCCCATAGCCCAAACAACTCCATATTATGGAACTCTTAAGGCGTCAGCATACTAAGACATTTTGGACAATTTCATGCTCCCAAACTTGTGGGAACAGTTTGGGGATGGCCCCTTCATGTTGCAACATGACTGCGTACCAGTGCACAAAGCAAGGTCCATTAAGACATGGATGAGCGAGTTTGGGGTGGAGGAACTTCACTGGCCTGCACAGAGTCCTGACCTCAACCCAATAGAACTCCTTTGGGAAGAATTAGAGCGGAGACTGCAAGGCAGGCCTTCTCATCCAACATCAGTGCCTAACCTCACAAATGCGCTTCTGAAAGAATGGTCAAACACTCCCATAGACACACTCCTAAACCTTGTGGACAGCATTCCCAGAAGAGTTGAAGCTGTTATAGCTGTAAAGGGTGGGCCAACTCAATATTGAACCCTACGGACTAAGACTGGGATGCCAAAAAAGTTCAAGTGCGTGTAAAGGCAGGCGTCCCAATACTTATGGTGTTATAGTGTATAAGCGGCCCTAGGTAAACACTTTTCTGTGCTGTTCCCAGCACAGAGACCGGTGGGGCCTGGAAATCTCAATCCATACTTGTGATCTGGAGCTTTCTGATTTTGTGACTGCTGTGACAGCCAAATGCCGCCTCCGCCTTCTAGCATTTAGAAGCTTGCAAAGGGCTGGGAGGCGGTAGCAGGAAGGGGTTAAACAAAATTCTAGTAGTGTATGGCTTTAGACATCAAGCACAAAACATGATATACCAGTATACAGTAGAAGAGAATATAGAGCAAAAAAAAAGAAAAGGGGGGGGGGGGGGGGCGTTGATTCCCCTGAACCCAACCCCTTGTATTTTCTTATTTGTACTGCATCTTAAAGTTAAGAAAAAAATCATTAAAAAGTTCTATATTTTAAGGTGCTCACAATAAATAATATTGTATCAGATGTGGTGTCTGTGTTTTTTTTTTTGTGACATAATAATATAATTTTCTTTTCTGAACCTCAATGCATACAATTTTTCTTTTTTATTCCTTTCAATTTTATTAAAAGAAAAAAAAAAATACATTTGACAAGATGGTCACAAACAATTATTCACTTTCTATTCCCATGCAATACCAAGCATTATAGTTCTGCTACTTAACCCCTTTGCGCCTAAAGGTAAAACAAATCTAAATGCCTAAGCACAATTTTTGCAACTTAGACCAGTGTTGGTAAAACTGTACATATCATCACAACTACCTTGTGCATCCAGGTGAATTATACCTTGTTTTTTTTTGCAGGACAAATTGGGCTTTAATTTGGTGGTAAATGGTAATGGATATCTCCTGATTTTTTTTATTATTATCAAAGGAAAACTGGTCCAAAATAGTAAAAATAAAAATATTATTTTAAATTTAGCTGTATTTTTCTTGGTACTACTATAATTACATAGTTACATAGTAGGTGAGGTTGAAAAAAGACACAAGTGCATCAAGTCCAACCTATGTGTGTGATTATGTGTCAGTAATCTTCCACCAAAGAACAACCCAAATGAAATTCTCCTGCTGCTGACGATCGCAGCGATACCACATATGTGTATGCTAGTTGTTGTATGTACCCATAGTACAGCCCAGAAACAATAGTGAGCATTTTGATTTTTTTTTTATCCTAATTAAAACATGCTGACACTGACACTAATAAAAAAATAATAATTCTGTCCAAAAAATATACTGATCCTGACTTTTTACCCTAACCTTGACCCAAAAACTAACCCTGGCACTGACCTAGATCAAACCTTGATCTAGGTATTTCTTTGTTTTATTTTTCTATTATTATTATTTAATTTATTTTTTTTACACACTTTTTTCTCTCTACAAGAAGAGAGAGAAATACATTGTATCTCTCTCTCTCCTTGCAGAGAAAAAAAAGTGTGTGTAAACAAAAAAAAAAAATAATTAAATGATGATGATAATAATAATAATAATAATAGTAATATTAAAAAAATACACATTCTTTTTCAATTCACAGAGAAAGAAAACACAAGGGCAGGCTCCTCAGGGACTAATCATTGTGAAAGCCAATCAGAGGCTATCACAGCGATTAGGTGACCCGGAATCATGCGTTCATTAGTACAGGGCACGAGGCTCACGGTGTAATCCGCTCTCTGTGCTGGAAGAGCGCTGCGTGGAGCACGCCCAGCACACAGGGAGATACGCAATTATGCGGCCCTAGGGAAAAAAGCCCAGTCTAGTGGGGCCGCATATTTGTGTTACGTTGGCGTGAAGGGTTTAAAATAACATTCTGTACATTCTAGAAAAAAAATTTACATCCTGATCTTCTGAATGTTCTCATCACTATGGTGGAAAACAAATGCCAAATTGACCCCACTAAAGAATAAAAAATGGAACGAACATTCTTGAAACAAAAATTTGAATGAAATTCTACTAGTGTAAGACCAGCTTAGACATCAAGCATAAAACATCAGACATGATGTACTAATATAGAAGAGAATATAGAGAAAGAAAATAACGAGAACCCTGACCTCATCTATCAGATATTAGTATCTCTATGGTATGCAAATTTAGGATAAGAGAATACACCTAGTTCTTTGGTCATTCAACCATTAACTTAAGGCATTTCAAGTCCTTCCCCTGATACCAACAATTGGCACTATTCCTCCCACTAACACCAATGATGAAGCATTGGATACTCCCATTGACACCAAAGCATTTTCTACTCACACTGGTCACATAAACTGGCCCTTTGTATAGAAAGTTTAGAGACCCCTGGTCTAGAAGACTCTAGTACATTTCCGGTGTCTTGGTGTAATGGTAAAAGGACTCCTCCCTTCAGTCTTAATGTGATTGGTAAGGACTCATCACTTTGGTCTTCATGTGATGGGTAAAGAACCAGGGCTTTTCTTTTTATCAGATAATAGGACAGATATTTCCTCCTCCCCAGAGTCACCCCTTGTCTCCGTCCTCTACTCTGCCTGAAGATAATCCCTTTCCTCCGCCCCTTACCCACCTCTTAGTACCTCTGAGTTTAGAGAATATAGAACCAAGTATCGTTCTGTGGTGCTAAATATTTTGTATGGAATGTGTTAATGATAAAAAGAAAGGAAGTCAGGAGGGGCGGGTCATGACGTAAGACGTCTGACGGGAGGGGAGGAGAAGGAGGTGTGCTGGCCGGCCAGCGTTAGCGGCCGCGTGCTTGATCAAACAAGCAGCCCTGCGGATGGGAGGTCGGAAGGACGGGATAGAGCACGGAGCGCCGCCCGCAGAGCTACGGGTTCCATGGTCCGGATGAACAGCCGGAAGCTTCCGCGAGCGGCACGCAGCCCCAGGAGAGGAATGGAGGCATAGCCCCTGGTTGCCTAGCTCGCGCTCCCCCGGGCCCCCGTCCTCGCCCCCCCTTGCCTTCACACCGCCCTGCTATCCGGGCAGCTGCCGGAGCGTCGCGTCTTGATGCCCCGGCATCCACTGCTGTCGGAGGTGCAGGGGGAATAGCGAAACAGCCTGTGTCTACCCACTCCTAGGCAATCGTTTAGACGAATCCCCTGTCAGCTCAGGGAAGGTGGAAAGGAACCCCTAGAGCCAAGCCTGTGTAGGTAAGAGTGCAACAGCAGTCCCGCTGTAAAAGGGATGAAGACCGCTGGAAGGTATGGAAAATCAAATAGGATCTTAAGAAAATGTCCCCTTCTGATCTTTGATATATAAATACCCTGGTTGATATAACTGTCTTCACATATGAGGCATTGCTCTCCCGATATTTGTAACTACAAAGGGTGAAAGTTATCGTGAAATTGGGTGAGAAACATTTAAGATAACATACACGATTATTTATTATCTGTCTCTTTATCTTATTTGCATACCTGCTGAAACACCTTTTGCATAGGCTCAATAACTAAAAACGGAAATAATCAACAAGCAAAGCGACGCCCAAGATGGGGATGGGGGGCGTACGGAAAACCCCCAAAGATAGCTCCGCAAGCGGTACCGCCTCCGGGAGTACTATTAAGCAATATATGAATCGCGGAGGCAGCCCGGGAAACCCCCGCTTAGAGACCCAAAAGTCAGCCCTGACTGAAAAAAAAATGGGGGGGACTGGAAAAGTTGCACAGACCCCTGAACACTCAAGACAGGACTCCTCAGTTGATAGTATTCTAGATAATACCCGAATGGAGGAAGGCAGTCAAGATATGCAACCCCCCTCAAAAAACGAGATAATAGAAATGTTTAAATCACTCGAACTAGCAATCAAAACGGAAATAAATATTTTAAGGATGGATCTGGGGGGTATTCTTGCTAGAGTGGAAAAAACGGAGGACATATTAGATAAACAAGAACAGGACCTCTCAGAAATAAAAGAACAACTTAAAATTATACACCAAAATCAAATAAAAATCTGTTACAGATTAGAAGATCAAGAAAACAGAAATCGCAGACAAAATTTGAGAATCAGAGGGGTCCCAGAGAGGAAGGATGAAGATTTAAAAAAGATTATGGTAGACATTTTTGGGCCTATCCTGGAACTAGGGGGTGGGGAATTCCCCAAAATCGAGCGGATCCACCGGATAGGTAGACGGGACACAAGTCGCACGGAGAGAAGCCGGGACATTATAGTGAAATTCAGGTATTTTGTAGATAAGGATAATCTATGGGCAAAACTTCGAGGAAGAACACCACTTCTATATGAAGATGCCAGGATATCAGTCTACCCTGATCTAGCCAGAGATACCCTAACCAGAAGACGCCATCTGAAGCCCCTCTTAGACCTATTAAAGGAACAAAACATTAAATACATATGGGGGTTCCCGGCCTGTCTGATAGGAAGCAGAGAAGGAAAAACAGCAAAACTGAGATTCCCAGGAGACCTGGAAAAATTCTGTGGAAAACTAGACATTCAGGCCCCCCCACTACCGGACTGGGCCAGTGAAAAGTGGGTGGACCTGGGAATAGGTTACATATAATTATCTGGAGGTGGGGGCGGGCGGGGGGGGGGGGGGGGGGAGGTGGGAGGTAACTTGGTAAAGCTAATAGAAGTAAATGGGGGCAAGAGCGCTCCTTGGGTACCGAACCGGTGATAGCTTGCCGAGCAGCACACCAAGAGCTTCACCCTCAGAGGTGGTGACCAAGAGAGGAGCTCACATCTGGGTATTCCTCAATGGTCTATGGGTCCAACAAGGACCACGTGGGGGGAGGGGGGGTGGGAGGGGTGTGTGAGGGAGGGGGTTCTGGGAATGGGGGTTGCAATTTTTTTTTCTTTTTTAAGGGGGATTCTCTCCAAGGCCAAAGGAAAGATGAGGTATTTACCCGTATTGAATGATAGTTAGGCCCACCTTAAAATTCATCACGTACAACGTCAGAGGCCTAAATATGAAAAGAAAGCGTAGAAATGTTCTTAATGAGCTTAAAATATTGGGCCTTGATGTAGTCTTCCTCCAGGAGACACATATCTCACAACAGTCTAAGTTAAAGCTCTTTTCGAACGATTTTCCGCTCTGGTACCATGGAGACACCATCTCGAGTAAAACCCGAGGGGTCGCTATAGGATTCGCAAAAACAACAAGATTTGTATTAGATGATAGAATGGTAGATCCAGAAGGTAGATTCCTCATTCTCCGAGGCAGATTAAACGAAAGGGAGTATACCCTAGCCAACATCTACGCACCAAACCAAAACCCTATGAAATATTTTATCCAAATTTTAGAAAAAATAATAGAATTTAGGATAGGCCAACTAATCTTGATGGGAGACCTCAACTTCTGTATGGACCCAAAAATAGACAGTACGGCCCGCACACAGGAAACGAATAATGGTCAATTAAAAATGGTGAAACAAAAATTATCTTTACACCAGCTGGTGGACATATGGAGGGTGACTCACCCTTGTTTACGTGACTATACATATTACTCTCCTGTGCATGGCTCGTACTCCCGTATAGATGTGGGGCTTATAGATCACAGGGAAATAGAGGAGGTGGTAGACGTCAAGATAGGTAATATAACCTTTTCAGACCATGCCCCTGTAGTTTTGGAAATGACAATAAGGGGGGAGACAAGACCCAGGGATCAATGGTGCATTAACGAGGAGTTAATAAGGGAGGAGGAAGGTTATGCATTAGTCAGAAAGGAACTGGAAAAATACTTTACTGTTAATGATAATGGAGAAGTCTCAGGGTCTATACTCTGGGAGGCTCATAAATCATATATTAGAGGGGTTTTGATTAAGATGGGAGCCCGGAGAAAAAAGGAAAAACACGAGGTCATTCAGAACTTAACAAGGGAGGTAGACAAGCTAGAGCAGGAACACAAAAAACAAACAGGCTCGCCATCTAGCAAGACGTATAGACAGCTGACAATCAAAAGGATAGAGCTAAAAAAGGCACTGGAGCTTGAATCAAAAACAACATATGGGAGGAGGATAAAAGATCAATATCGCTGGGGAAACAAACCTAGTAAGGTACTTGCTAAAATAGTTAAAAAAAAGAAAGCCAGAAACTTCATCGAGAAGATTCAGACTAAAAACGGCCGTTTGGAACATTCCTCTAGAAAGATAGCTGAAACCTTCAGGGAATATTACCAAGACTTGTACTCAGTCAAAGCGCACGAGCCCAAATCTAAAAATAGGAGAGAGATTAACAATACTTATTTAAAGAACGCCAGTTTACCTATAATATCAGACCTAGCGAGGGCCCATCTTGATGAGCCAATTACGGAGGAGGAAATTGAGAAAGCTCTAATAGGCGGAGCCCAAGGGAAAAGTCCGGGCCCGGATGGGTTCACATTGTTCTATTACAAAAAATTCAAAGAAATATTAATCCCTAGGCTTTGCAATTACATGAATGGACTAGGAGATAGCTACGAGATGAGCAGAGAAGCCCTTCAGGCGTCTATCACAATTATCCCAAAGGAAGGAAAGGAGAAAACACTCTGCTCCAGCTATAGGCCAATCTCTCTGCTCAACACCGACACAAAACTATACGCGAAGGTCTTGGCAGAGAGACTAAAGGAACATATGAACCTTTTGGTAAACCCGGACCAAGTGGGGTTCGTCCCCAAAAGAGAGGGGAGGGACAATGGAGTTAAGACGCTCCTCTTGCTACAAAAGCTGAAGGAGGATGGACCCCCAGGGCTACTGCTGTCGATGGATGCCGAAAAGGCCTTCGACAGGGTAGACTGGGGGTTCATGTTTCAGACTCTGGAGGCTATGGGAATAGGACCCATAATGATTCAACGGATAAGGACACTATACCATCACCCCATGGCCTCAATAAAAGTTAACGGGATAATGTCCCAGCCTTTTGAGATGCGGAACGGCACGAGGCAGGGTTGCCCTCTGTCGCCGTTGCTCTTTATCCTATCCCTGGAACCACTCCTTGCAACGATACGTAGAGACCCTGAGATAAAAGGTATCAAGGTAGGGGAGGATGAGCACAAAATCGCAGCATTTGCAGATGACGTGCTATTATATATAACTGATCCAGTAGCCTCCCTAAAGAAATTGAATGTAGCATTGAGGAAATATGGCGATTTATCCAACTTTCAAATAAATTTGGGTAAATCGGAAATATTAAACATCAACTTGAAAAAGGCAGAAGCAGATAAGGTGAAGAGGGTGTCTGGTTTTGGGTGGACTAAGCGGCTTAAGTACCTGGGAATTCAATTAACAAACTCTATAGACAAGATTTACCACATAAATTACATCCCTCTATTGGACAGTATTAGAACGGACTGCAAGAGACTGGCCAGCAAACCGCTCTCATGGATAGGGCGAATAAATGTCTTGAAAATGACACTCATCCCTAAGATAACCTACCACTTTCAGATGATCCCGGTCCCTCTGCCCCAGTTTTACCTAAGGAAATTGAATAAAATAATGATGAATTTTGTTTGGAAAAATAAAAGAGCAAGAGTCCCCTTCCAGATATTAAAACAAAGTAAAGATAACGGGGGACTGGCGGTACCAGACATACGAAATTACTACAAGGCCATAATTCTATCAAGATTAACATATTGGGTTAAAAAAAGTAATGAAAAAGGGTGGGTGAAAATAGAGAACACAATTAGAAATGTGCACTTAGGAAATATAATCTGGAACCCTCCACATAGCAGAACTTTAGTTAAAAATACTCACGTAATCACACAGATAGTATTTAAAGTATGGGATGGGATTTATAAAAAAGTGATTGGGAAATACAATTCTCCACTTTTGTCACTTAAAGACAATGAATACTTTGCACCAGGCACTCTAAAAGTAGGAGGGAAAGAATCATTTTGGGGGATTTCACAGGTGAGAGATATAATCAAAAATGGAAAAGTAATTACACTCCAACAGCTTAGACAAGATAGGGAATCACGGGGGATAGATGAATGGCGGTATCTGCAACTGAAACATTTCGTAAGCAAACTACCCCAACCCATTAGATCTGGGGAGGAGTTGACAGAAATGGAAAAGTTATGTGATTCAGAAAATTCGAGAAACACTATTTCCAAATTATATAAAATTCTGATGGGGGCTGAAAAGGTGGAGATACCGCCATATATAGAGAAATGGGAGAGGGACTTGGGCACAAAAAAAGATAAAAATATAATAAGCAAAATTCTAAATAGGACTTTTAACTTAACACTTGATATACAGTCCGCAGAAATGAATTATAAATGTTTAAGTAGAAGTTATTTAACCCCCGAAATACTAAGTAAATACCAGACCGGTTCAACAGCACTCTGCTGGAGGGGCTGTCATGGGCTGGGAACAATGGGTCACATCTGGTGGAGTTGCCCCAAAATAAAAAATTTTTGGAAGAGGACTCTTGCATTAATAAAGATTATTACTAACATAGAGGTGGCAGAGGACCCATGGGTGGTGTTATTTCATGGATGGGAAGGAGATACAAAAAAATACAAGCAGACACTGATCCCCTTCCTCTTAAACGCTGCCAAGAGACTAATACCAAGGGGATGGCAGAGGAAGGAGAGCCCTGAGACATGGGAGTGGTTTGATGCGATAGAAGAAACATATAACAATGAGGAGCTTGTAAATAAATTAGAAGAGAAAGATAACGGGACTCTGGCGGTCTGGGAACAGTGGAAACAATTTAAAAAAACTTGGAGATATGTGAAAGAATGGAAGGCCCTAGATTAATGCCAGTAGGAGTAAAAATAGAGCTGACCTTGGAGAGAAGGGAGGGGGGAGGGGTTAGGGGGGATTAAAAATAATGAAGTTTAGAAATCAAGCGGGGTTATTGAGTTAGCCTAACCCCTAAGAGATGCATATTTTGTAAGTTTCTTGATTAAATTTTGGCAAAGGCTACAATGATGAGACACCGAGAGGGAGATGGTTCAGAATATGATCCTCAAAATTTGATTCAATCCCCTCAAAAGGTCGACTGAAGTGGCAAAAAAAAAAAAAAAAAAAAAAAAGAAAAAAAAGAAAAAAAAAAAAAAAAAAAAAAAAAAAGAAAGGAAGTACAAATAGTTCCCCTGCACCAAGCAACAACAGATCCTCAGCCAGTAACAATAGATTTCCCAGCAACAATAAATCCCCAGCCAGCAATAATAGATCCACCAGCAAGAACAGATCGCCCAGCAGCTAGCATGAATGGACTCCCTAACAGCCAATAACATACCCCTGCCCCCAACATTAGATCCTCCCCCACAACAGTAGATTTCCCCCGGCAACACTACACCCACTTAGGGACAATAGCTAGCACCTGTAGACTGTACAGCACCCCTTGTCAACACATGCGCTCAGTGCTGGAGGTGCCAAAACTGCATACCACGGAGTTCCCATGGACTCCTAACTTCAGTCTTCACGTGATGGATAAAGACTCCTAAATTCAGTCTTCATGTGATGAGTAAACACTCCTCACTTCAGTCTTCATGTGATGGGTAAGGACTCCTCACTTCAGTCTTCATGTGATGGGTAAGGACTCCTCACTTCGGTCTTTATGTAATGGGTAAGGACTCCTAAATTCAGTCTTCATGTGATGAGTAAGGACTCCTTACATCAGTCTTAATGTGATGGGTAAGGACTCCTCATATTGGTCTTCATGTGATGGGTAAGGACTCCTCACTTCAGTCTTCATGTGATGGGTAAGGACTCCTTAGTTAAATCCTTATGTGATGGATAGGAACAAAGCGATTAATAACACACAGCCAGATGTCAGCAGTTGTAAGGACTGAATACAGAAAATTCTTAGAGGACTTTAGAACATCTACGGTGTTCATGTGTGTCGGTAGAAGGACTCATCACTTCGGTCTTCATGTGATGGGTAAGCACAAAGCAAGTGATTAATAATACACAGCCAGATATCGCCAGTCGTATTGTATTTACTGTTGTGTAATCCATACGAGTTTTCTCCTGATAGAATCCTGAAAAAAAAAAAAAAACACACATAAAGCCCAATTCCATTTTTTTGTTTTTTTTGTTTAAGTACACAGTCCAGGCCCTGTTAAAACAAAATAAGTTCACTGTAGTACTCACCTTATGTCCAACACTCTCCCCTGCATACTTATAGTACCATAGTCCAGCGTCAGTCATCTACTGGGCTAAAGGATGCTCTATGTGATTCAATTGACTTCCTGTCGGCCCAGGGAATAAAGCTGGCCATACAATGGTAGAATCACATTTGAATGTTGGTACAAAATCCAATGTCAGACATTCAATGGTACTATTACGGACTTGATACATTTTGTAGGAATTCTTTTGTTCAGTGCCAAAATTTAACATTTTAACATTCAATTTCAATAAGGGATGTCTTGCTATGGCTCACTACAGTACAATACATTTTTCAAGATGCAAAACCACATTCTCTGTTGGAATTGTGTTTGCTCACATAAGAAGCAAGAAACATTTTGCAACCGGAGCCTTGGAACGTTTGCTCCACCAATCTCAAAACTATTAGAAAATAAAAAAAACCTTCTCAAAACATCCTAAAAAAAAAAAAAAAAAAAAAGAAAAAACTGGAAATTTTCGAACAACATTTTACCTGTGTTTGGCCAGCTTTTTCGTCACTCAGCTTTGGGGCATGTCATGTATATTACCCAAAGTATTGAGATGCTTGGCTTTACACACACATGAGCTTTAATGGCATCCCAGTCTTAGTCCGTAGGGTTCAATTTTGAGCTATAACCCTTTCAACTCTTCTGGGAAGGCTGTCCACAAGGTTTAGGAGTGTGTCTATGGGAATGTTTGACCATTCTTCCAGAAGCGCATTTGTGAGGTCAGGTACTTCTGAATTCTCTGCTCTAATTTATCCCAAAGGTGTTCTATTGGGTTGAGGTCTGAACTCTGTGCAGGCCAGTCAAGTTCCTCCACCCCAAACTCGCTCATCCATGTCTTTATGGACCTTGCTTTGTGCACTGGTCCAAATCGTTTGGTGGAGGGGGATTATGGAGTATTATGGTGTGGGGTTGTTTTTCAGGGGTTGGGTTTGGCCCCTTAGTTCCAGTGAAGGGAACTCTTAAGGCGTCAGTATACCAAGATGTTTTGGAAAATTTCAGGCTCCCAACTTTGTGGGAACAGTTTGGGGATGGCCCCTTCCTGTTCCAACATGACTACGCACCAGTGCACAAAGCAAGGTCCATAAAGACACGGATGAGCGAGAAAGAACTTGACAGGCCTGCACAGAGTCCTGACCTCAACCCAATAGAACACCTTTGGGATGAATTAGAGCAGAGATTGCGAGCCAGGCCTTCTCGTCCAACATCAGTGCCTGACCTCACAAATGCGCTTCAGGAAGAATGGTCAAACATTCCCATAGACACACTCCTAAACCTTGTGGACAGCCTTCCCAGAAGAGTTGAAGCTGTTATAGTTGCAAAGGTTGAGCCAACTCACCATTAAAGTTCATGTGTGTGTAAAGGCAGGCGTCCCAATACTTTTGGTATTATAGGGTATAATATATATATATATATATATATATAGGTTTATGTGACACATTCCCTAATTCATGGCAACCACTGGTACTATTTTGACATATTGCATGAAAAATAAGGATGAGTGTGGTGACCAATAGGAACCATTTTATTTGGTGCAAGCACAGTAATATAAGATGACTGCTGATTGGTTGCCATGGTTTAGGTAATGTTATGTTGCACTTTAACTTGAATTATATATATATATATATTTTTTTTTTTTTTTTAGGGCAGTTACTGATTAAAAATTTCATGTTCGATTAATCTATTTTTTTTTAATCGATTAAATCGACTAATTTCGATTAATTATAATGCACATACAGATCCTGGATAAATCTATGTAAAAAATGGGTTTTGTCCAGTATGGCATAGAATGAGAATAGGATGTATTTGCACATATTGTCCATCTGAAGGAGAACTTATTTTAAATTTCAATCGTTTTCCTGCAGTACTTGTAATTCATTGAACCTGATGAATAATGCCGTTTTTATGACCGAGTACTCCTCCACTGGTACACCGCTGTTTTAGCTCCCCAGGTCTCAGCAGTCCAGGAAGACCGAACCCCCTGGGTGGTGTGTCAACAGGAAGCGAGGTCGGTGGAGCGCAACACGCACAGCGCCTGCGCCTCATCGCCTTACACTTCCTAATGGCTAGATAGCAAATGACGCCAATTATGGAAGGACAAACCTCCATGATGAGGCATCGGGCGGAAATGATGTCGGTGGAACGCAACGCAACGTCGATGTCCGTGACGTCACCAGATCTCCGATGGAACTCCCCGAAGACCCAGAAGCCAGCGGAGAGGTGAGTACCGATCAAAAGAATTTTGATCGATCAAAAAAATGAATCGATTAATCGAGGAATTAATAGTTTATTTCCACAGCCCTAATATATATATATATATATAGTGATATTGGGGTGTTTAGCTCAGTGGTAGATGCATCTTCACGTAGTGAGTCCACTGCAGTCAGTTATCAGGTTTGAGGGCATGGCAGCCCATTTTTATTAACAAAATAAAAGTTTATACACAGAGATACATTTTTTCAAATTAGTTTTTAAAATTTTAATTCTTTTTACATTTTTGTTTTTAAGATATTTGTTTATTTATTCATTTACATTTGTAACTGACCTTAAAAATGGGGGGCTGTGGTGAAATGTCAGGGGTCTACACAGATTTTTAAAAATCAGATATTTTTTTAAAACAGAACACAATTTAAAAAACAGAAAAGGGACTAAGAACATAGATTCATGAATCCCTTTCTTTTGCAGCCTCAGCTGCCCAGATGAATGAATAGGAAGCGCTAGCAGACCTGCTACTCATTCACAAACTGAGGCATAGTAAGCACCGTTTACTATGCTTCAGAGATGATTGGACACTGTAGCAATCAGTACCGATCACTCACTGTTTTCATTCTGAAAAGGAAGGGGCTCTCCTTCCTGAAACATCCCCATGTGTGGCCATAGCAGCTACCAGTGGAAGAGGAGAGAAGGAAAGCTGGCAGCTCTGCAAGGGAAAGGAGCACACGGGTGGCCTGAACAGTAGGTGGATGGGGGGGCAGATGCTAGAACTGATTCCCCTGCGACATAGCCGGAGGAAGGGAGAGAAGGAGAAACTGGCTGTGCTGCAGGGAGAGGAACAAGAGGATCAGTGTCTGCAATAAGGCCCAGGCCCCCCTTTTTAACTGCTAGGGGCCGGGCCTGGTACAGGAGGGCTGGCTGTACTGCCTTATTAGCAGCCCTGGTGCACAGGGTGATTAGGGTGTGCCCAGGCACATCTGGCACACCCTGTGTGCACACCTATGGTGCAACATTTTCTATACCATAGGAACCAATTAGTAGTCATCTTATACTGTTATCCCTACACCAAATAAAATGGTTCCTATGGGTTACCACACTTGTCCATATTTTTTTCATTGCCTTACTAAATCATCTGAAGTGTTTTTGAGGGGGAATGGTTGACAGGAAATGTTTCTATTCAATTTGTAAATTTTCTGTAGAATGCCAGATCATACGGCCCTGCGGCATTCTGCAGCATTACCGTCCCATTCTTGTTTCTGACAAAGCAGTGGGTTGCCAGAGCCCAAGGCTAGGCAAGTGGGACCAGTGATGGTGGAATATAGATTTCCAACAATAAAAAAAAAAGGACCATAACTATGCACAACTCAGAGACCTACAGGGAATTTTGTGCACTTTGCATTGTGACAGGTGGGGGGCGCCAGAGCTTCATCCTAGTCCATGCAACCCTTTTTATAAGAAACGAAAGTGTAACCGGACACGTGGTGGTACGAGTTCTTCGAGTTTGGATCATGACTTTGATTTTAAGCCATGAACTCTACATTCTACATCTACATCGGGGTGGGTTAAAAAAAGAAATCAAATGCCATAGGCAAAAATTATTTTAAAATATGTAAAATAACTTAATCTTTGGTTAATTAAAAAAATAAATGCATCAGAACGTTTATATCTTATATATGAGCTTTTGAAACAACAAAAAAGCCAAAAAGTTCCAAAAAAGGCCAAACCATCATTGTTGTGATTTGGTTACATGCAAGGAATAATTAAACTTAAAGTGGAGCTATCATCGGATATCATTTTTTTTAAATGTTAAATTCAGCTTGCTAAATAGAAAGTCAGCCCCTTCTGCAGCCTCTTCTTTTGACTTGCTACGAAGTTACAGTGTACAGTCTGAGCGATCACTGAGGAGAGGACACTGAGAAAATGCTATTTTCTTCCTGCAGCAGGATTGATGGCATCATCTCAGCCCTAGGCAAAGTCCCTGACTGGAGCTCATGAATGGTCATTTAGGCTCCACTCACACTTGTGCGACTTGTCATGCAACTTTGGACAGCAAAGTTGCATGACAAGTTGTCCCCCATGTTTTTCAATAAAAAACCATTCATATATGTGTGACTTAAAGTTGCAGCAACCTCAAAGTAGTTCATGCACTACTATGGTCCGACTTTCATGCAACTTCAGGGCCAAAGACTTCGAAGTTAACCCTCAGAAGTTGCATGAAAGCCGTACCTGAATGTTATACAATGCCACTTGTGTTCAACAGTTGTCCATTATCACTGGTCAAAGCCAAAGTCGTATCCAAGTTGCACCCATCCAAAGGAGCAACTTTGAAGTCGTACAAGTGTGAATGGAGCCTTCATGATAAAAGATAAAAATTCTTCCAGGTTGAGTAATGCTGGATGTGAGGACTTCTAGTGGCAGATAGCAGGGACTGTGGGAGACAGGGCCGAAAGGAAGATGAATAGATAAAGTATTGCACAAATATTCAAAAACCAAATTTGGCCTGAAGTTGAGCTTTAACCACATTTTTATGTCTTCTTCATGGACATCCATTATATATCAGTGCATAACAATAACTTACCTGTGACTCTGAGGTTGTAGAGCTGGGCACATTGCTGTGATGTCGGTGTTACCAAATAAGCTCCATATGTTCCTTGGTCTTCTCTGGTTAGTCCGGTGATAATTAAAGAGCCGTTAGCAGTGGCATTCAGACGTCCTTGGTATCGATCATCCTGAATTACAACAGGTTGTCTTGGCCTGGTTACAGCAAAATGCACCAGATCCCAGAGAGTCACCCAAGTGATGGATTCGAAGCTGGTCTGGTTACCAGGTAGGGTGACCTCCGTTCCCTCTTCAGAAGATATATTGGTCTGTACTGCACAGGACTCCACACTCAGTGCATCTGGTAAGTGATCAGAACAGCATTTGATCAGAAAAACAAAACATATCCTAGGAAAATCCTTTATATTACAATGTCAGTAGTGGTAGGGATTAGCAAAAAACTATTTTTAAAAAAATGTCTCACATACTTCACCTCCTGGGCTCCACCTGTAATTCTTAGGTTCCAAAGACTGATGGAACTTTGTTTAAGGGCTGTTTCACATGGGTGGCCGCTACAGTGCCATCACAGTGCCCCTACAATGCCATCAGTCATACTTTTAGACCTCTCTGCTGCCTTTGACACAGTTGACCACCTGCTCCTCCTCAGCAAATTGCACTCCCTTGGCCTCCGTGATTCTGCACTATCCTGGTTCTCCTCCTACCTATCTCAGTGCATTTTCAGTGTCACTTACAACTCCATCTCCTCTGCTCCCCTTCCTCTCTCTGTTGGGGTACCCCAAGGCTCTGTCCTTGGGCCCCTCCTATTCTCGCTCTATACTTCTTCCCTGGGTCAGTTGGTAACCTCCCATGGCTTCCAATACCACCTCTACGCCGATGACACACAGGTCTATCTCTCCACTCCTCAACTCACCCCCTCGATCTGCTCACGGATCTCAAACTTACTGAATGACATATCGGTATGGCATGACATACACCACTTCCTCAAACTTAATCTTTCTAAAACTGAGCTTGTTATATTTCCTCCTTCACGGTCCCCTCCCCGTGACTTCACCATTAATATGAACAACACAACCATTGGTCCATCCATACATGTGTAGCAATAACTCTCGGTGGAGCTGCTGGTTTAAGCGGGCTTGTTACCTTCACTCTCCTTCCCTCTGTTTCACCGACACTGGGTCTAGGGTTCAATTGAGTTTACCTCTGGACGATACACGCACCAACACTTGAGTACGTTTTCAATGCTTTATTGAACAATTAACGAAGGAAGTAGCAGGAAAGAGGCAGAAGGGAAACTGCAGGGAAGATCAAATACCTTTCTGTAGGATTCTTGACAAATGTCCTTTAGAGTTGAAAATTACAGTAGAATGTGGGACACACTCTTTGCTCGTCTGGATAGGCCTCTCTCACTTGCCTAGCAGCCAGCACATAGCACAAACAAAAGTCTCTGCCACAGACTTGCTTGGGATGAACCCGTACGATCCTCTGCCACAGGATGTATTGATTGTGTGGTGAATGTCAGTCACAGTGCTTTCACCTTTAAGCCAAACCCGGCAACACTATGCTGTAAAGTTACTTTAGGATACGTCCTCCGACCGAGTCACCAGGCCCCTCTCCAGACCAGCACTCTGCATGATCCTTCCATGACGGGTCCTCCCCTGGGATCTCCTCGGTTGTCCAGCTTCTTCACTCTGGATAGACAGCTCAGGACCAGTCCTCGGCTGCTGTGGTAGGCCCCAGACAAGCTTCTGGGCCCACCCATGCACCACAGCGATGCGGGCCTCCGGAACGGAGGACCACGAGATAGCTCTCTAACGCATACCTGTCGGCCAGGAGGGCCAGCAGGTGGCTGTAAAACGACCCTAAAACATGGCGTCTGTACCATAAATACCCTCACCCAGAATCCCACTCGGAGGACCACCTCCACCGAGTTGTCTCCCGGACAGAAGAGCACCCATACGCTTTGACACGTTGCATTTCCAACACTAGCTGATAGTAACAACGACACCCACCGGCTCAGTATGAAAACACACGCAACGTCAGCCAAGCTGGAACAGAGGGAAATCTAACTTCCCTTAACGAGCAATTTACTAAATTTACCTATCAGATGGTAGATCGCAAATCTACCAGCGCTACACATGCCAGGGTCCTGGGTGTAATCCTTGACTCTCACCTCTCCTTCAGCCCCCATATCCAATCACTGGCTAAATCCTGCCGCCTTAACCTCCGCAACATCTCCAGAATTCAACCCTTCCTGACTAATGACACCACAAAGCAACTTATTCACTGCTTGATTATTTTCCTCCTTGACTGCTGCAACTCTCTCCTTAATGGCCTACCCTTAAGCAGGCTCCTCCCCCCTTCAGTCTATTATAAATGCTGCTGCTAAACTAATCCACCTCACTAATCGATCCGTGACTGCCGCCCCTCTCTGCCAATCTCTTCACTGACTTCCCCTACCCCACCGTGTAAAACTCAAACTGCTAACCACAACATACAAGGCCATCATAAAAAACGCCCCCATCTACATCACCAACCTCATCTGTAGATATCACCCAAATCGTCCCCTCCGCTCCTCCCAGGACCTCCTGCTCTCTAGCTCCCTTGTTACCTCCTCCCATGCTCACCTTCAGGACTTCTCCAGAGCCTCTCCCATCCTCTGGAACTCCCTGCCCCAGTATGTCCAATCAGCCCCTACCCTGTCCACCTTTAGGAGATCCCTAAAAACTCATTTATTCAGGAAAGCCTATCCCACACCCACATAACAACTGTCCCTGAGCCACCCCCATCAAATCATTCTCTGCAGCTATTAACTTTTGTACCACCACCCCCTCCCTTTAGAATGTAAGCTCTACGAGCCGGGCCCTCCTGTACCTTTTGTATTGAACTGTACTGTAATTGTGTTGTCCCCCCTATACATTGTAAAGCGCTGCGTAAACAGTTGGCGTTATATAAATCACTTATAATAATAATAATAACAATCAATTCCACTACAGTGCCCCTGCAGTTCCATCAGTGCCATCAGTGGCACTACAGTGTTCATCAGTGCCCTACAGTTCCATTACAGTGCACATAAGTGCCATCAGTGCTACAACAGTGCCCATCAGTACTTATCAGTGCTCATCGCCATTTTTTTTTTCTCTGATTTTTTATTTGCTGGTAGTTCTGTTTACATACAGCTGTCAGTAGGGAAGTCCGCTGATACGGTAGCTGATGAGTCCTCGGTTGTGAAGGATGTGGCGGCCTTAACAACCAGCTGTTCTGTACACAGAATTCACATTGGTTGATCATTTTTTGACAGATCCATATCCGGATCGCTCCGAAAATGTAACATTCCTTAGAAAACGAATATACGAAATAAAAATAAATACATTTTAACTAAATTGGTTACTGCTGTTTCATTTAGTTAATGTGAGAGAGGGTGCCTAGACTAAATAAGTCTAGCACAGGGAATGATCAGGTTTTTTTTTTATAAAGGTTCCCTCTTACAATGGAAAGCTTTAGTTTACTAAGATGTTCCTCTCTAATATCTTGCAGTGACGCAAGACAAAATTACAAGAAGATTTTGCAAAAATGTCATCCGATGCAAAACCCCAGCATTTTTTAATTTTGCTCACTTAAGTTTGAGAAAATTTCAAACTCATCGTTAATGTTTTCAATCTGTATAAAGCCTCAAACTGGACTGCAAGAATGTTATATGATGTACAGTACATCCCATGACTGTAGGATACATGGATCAACAGTTACATTCACCTTCACCAAAGAGTGATAATGACTTACCGAACACTTGCAGATGAAACCTCTGAAGACATTGACCTGATGTGATTGTCTGCACATTCGCTATGTATTGGTTTTGGTCTTCTCTGGTCAGGTTCATTATAATTAAAGATCCATCAGCTGTGGCTTTTAGTTTTCCTTCATACTCAGCTTGTCTTATCTCAGCAGGTTCTCCCGGGGATGTCTTAGCAAGGAACTTCCCATCAGTTGTAAACCAGTAGATGAAACTGAACTCGGTTTTGTCAATTGGTAGAGTCACCCGCCCTTCAATAGTACTTGTTAGGAATTTTGACCCCCCACAGATTGACTCATCAAGCAGCCCTAATAAAAAAAAAACAGTTAAAGAGTTAAAAGATAACTGCAGTCAAAAACAAATAAAACCTGTTTTAAAAAGGAATGTATAGTATGTTTTGTCATGACTAAAAAAAAAAAAAGATAAAAACAATCTCCTTTTTATTCAAGTTCAAAAATATGTAAATTACCGTATATACTCGAGTATAAGTCGACCCGAATATAAGCTGAGGCACCTACTTTTACCACAAAAAAATGTGAAAACTTATTGACTCGAGCATAAGCCGAGGGTGAGAATGCTGCAGCTTCTGAAAGTGGAAAAGAGGGTCAAGAATGCCCATCTGCAGCCGCACTGTGTCCATCTGCATGCCTCATGCCTCAGCCTCATGCCTCAACCTCATGCCCCAAGCCTCAAGCCTCATGCCTCAACCTCATGCCCCAAGCCTCAAGCCTCAAGTACCTTGTGCCGGCGTTATCTCCTGGTGCTGTGCCCATCTGCAGTCTTATCCCCCGGCGCTGTGATACATTCAGTCTAATCGCTGGCCATGTAGTGTAACCAAGCGCCGTCAGTGTTCAACCTATCACGGACGGTGTTCTCACGAGAAAGGTCCCCCCAAAAGATAGTGTCCACCCTGTACTGCGCAGGCGCAGCACTTGCGCAGTACAGAGGACAAAGGCGACAAATGTAGTATTAAGTGCGCAGGCGCCATGTAGAGCTCATGAACAGGTGTTCATGTTCGGAGACTTTCAGTGTCTCCTATGTCCTCCATGCTGCACCTGTGCAGTACAGGGCGGACACTATCCAATGGGGGGACCTTTCTCATCAGCACACTGTCCGTGATAGGCTGAACACTGACGGTGCTTGGTTACACTGCACGGCCGTCGATTAGACTGAATGTATCACAGTGCCAGGGGATTAGGCTGCAGAGGAGGACTCGAGTATAAGCCGAGGGGGGCATTTTCAGCACAAAAAATTGTGCTGAAAAACTCGACTTATACTCGAGTATATACGGTAAGTATTTTGCCTTTTCCTGTTCAGCTTGCAGGTGAAACGCTATTCCACATGTTTACCTTTCTATCTTTCTTTGTCGAAAGAAGTATCTTGTTTACAGAGCTTAACAACCACTCAGCCAGTGCTGACTCTCTCATTGTTGCCATGATGTGACACCTTTTACTCTTTTGTAGGGTAGTGTTGGATCTAAATAGGACTTCTTCTGGGAATCTTTACACATCCTACTAAAAATTCTACCAACACAAAAAGGTATCATTGTAGTAACTCTGCCACAAGTGGTCTTCCTATTACACCCTTTATCAACCAGGATTCCATGGAATCCAAGGGTTCCACACGAGGTTGTTAGGGGTTTCTTGAGCAATAAGCATTGGTGGATTGAGCTCCTGCCTACACTGAACACTATTATAAGGAAGCAATTTTCCACTTCACCATCAATGTATGGGACACTATATGGGCCACAATAATACGAGAAAAATACAATATTCGCAGTCTGTGTTATATTATAATTTTGTTTTGGCAAGTGGGAGGTGTGCAAAAATTATTCACCCTGGGTATCAAATATTCTGGGTATGCCACAATCGAATGTACTTTGAATAGATAGAATTAGACATGTGCAGAAAGGAAAAAAGCGTTCCGTTTAGTTTTGGATAGATTCATTATGTTACGAATTTAGTTTTGTTTATTCGTTTTGGAATTAGTTTAGTTTCATGTTATTTATTAATTCTCTAATGAATTCCAAATTTTCAGGACAATTCAAATTCGTATTGATCGAAAAATGATCGACCAATTCGAATTCTATGTGAAAAATAATTGGTTGTTAAGGAGCGGGCTGGCCACTGATGACTGGGCTTCCCCACTGGCAGCTGAATGTGAACAAGACTGCCGGCAAGTAAAAGAATCAGAAAAAAATACAGCCTGGGGTTCCCCCCCCCCAATCTATATCAGGCCCTTCTGAGCATGCAGCCCAGAAGGCCAGGAAAAGCACCCACCCCCAGACCATACCAGGCCATATGCCCTCAACATGGGAGCCCCCCTATCCCCAAGCACTTTGTCCCTGTGTTGATGGGGACAAGGGCCTCTTCTCCGCATTTCTGGCTTGGGGTGTGGGGGGTGACTTATCTTGAATCTGGAAGCCCCCTTTAATAAGGGCGCCCCCAGATCCCACATCCATTCCTATGTGAATGAGTATGGGGTACATAATATGCCTACTCATTCACCAATAAAAAAGTCAAACTTAACGAAAACACATCCCCAGTTTTTGACAAGTCCTGTATTAAAAATAAGAAAACATAAAAACCACTGAATGAAAAAAAAAATTGTGTACATTTGCAGACTAGTTAGCAATGCATTGAATCAAATCAGAAAATAATGTTCATCTAACGATACAGTACATTCCTATATATAAACCAGCTTGTTATTTGTGCTTCACAGCACATTAAAAAGTAATGGATGCCATGTGGCAAGACTCACCATTATGAGGGAAAAGGATTATTATAACAGGTAAAATAAATGTCTCCATTTTGTCCTTGTTGTACACTTGTGCTTCGCTTTTAGAATGTCCTCCTACAAAGTTTTGCAGATTTACTGCCCATCTGCAACCACATCTTTCCATTGAAAGCCATTCGGTCAGCAAGGTGAGACATCAAGTTTCAAAAACAGGAAGGAAATGACTAAACTTGTAACTAAGACTTCATACATTTTAATAAAGGGATAGTATAGTGGTCTCATGTTTATTTTATGAGTTATTATAATTTTACTTACTTTATATTAATTTTTGATGCAATTTTCCATAATTGCTCCTCTATATTTTTTGATTAAAGTGATTGTAAAATCTTGTTTAAAAAAAAAAAAAAAAGAAATAACAAACATGTCATACTTACCTGCTCTGTTGCAGTGGATTTGCACAGAGCAGCCCGGATCCTCCTCTTCTCGGGTCCCTCTTCGCTTCTCCTGGCCCCTCCCTCCTGTTGAGTGCCCCCACAGCAAGCAGCTTGCTATGGGGGCACCCGAGTCGAGCTGCAGCTTTGTGTATCCATTCAGATACGGAGCTGCAGTTCAGCCCCATCCCCTCTCTCCTGATTGGCTTAATGACTTTGATTGACAGAAGCGGGAGCCAATGGCACCACTGCTGTGTCTCAACCAATCAGGAGGGAGAGTCCCGGATGGCTGAGGGACTCATGGACATAGCTGGATAGAGATGGGGCTCAGGTAAGTTTTAGGGGGGGATGCTGGGGAGGCTGCTGCACACAGAAGGCTTTTTATCTTAATGCATAGACTGCATTAAGATAGAAAAAACCTTCTGACTTTGCAACCCCTTTAATTCTAAACATCTGTAAAGATAACATAGAAAAAGAGAAATTGGGACTTTTAAAGCGCAAACATAAACAAAATTTAGAAAAATAGAAAATATTTATTGAATTAAAAATACATATGTGAAAAAAAAGATAAAACCACAGTACATCAGTAACAAATATCAACAGAAGTAAATTGTATCTCTACATGATTCTTCAGGAGATTCTGCTATGCCCTGTACACACGATAGGATTTTCCAATGGAAAATGTGTAATAGGACCTTGTTGTGGGAAATTCCGACCGTGTGTGGGCTCCATCACACATTTCCCATAGGAATTTCCGACACACAAAGTTTGAGAGCAGGCTATAAAATTTTCCGACAACAAAATCCATTGTCGGAAATTCTGATCGTGTGTACACAAATCCGACGCACAAAGTGCCACGCATGCTCAGAATAAATTAAGAGACGAAAGCTATTGGCTACTGCGCCATTTAGTCCCGACGTACGTGTTTTACATCACCGCGTTCAGAACGATCGGATTTTCCGACAACTTTGTGTGACCGTGTGTATGCAAGACAAGTTTGAGCCAACATCTGTCGTAAAATATACATGGATTTTGTTGTCGGAATGTCTGATCAATGTCCGACTGTGTGTACGGGGCATTACAATAAACTCTGTGTGTATAGACTGATCACTATAATAGAGAAATATACAAATCAGAAAACACAATTTGGAAAAAAGAACATACAATACAAAAACAGCAAACAACAATCCTAGAGATTTTAGTATCATAGACTGATAAACAGTGAACAATAAGCATGTTCTAACCACAGCACCAACCTTCAGAATTTCAAAAATACAATCATCAACAGTTGAGAGAAGGCAAGCAGGGCAATTTGGGAGCATCATAGAGAAGGGTAATAGACTGGGAAGAACAAAAAGTCAATCTAAATTGAAGGTAAAAATGCAGAAAAATTAGTATATCTAGATATTTGAACATTTGGACAGAAAAAAAAGGGGGGAGAAGATTGCATAAGCATACTCCCTAATCAATAGGAGCTCCTATTGATTAGGGAGTATGCTTATGCAATCTTCTCCC
This sequence comes from Lithobates clamitans, assembly GCA_037952925.1. Taxonomy (NCBI): domain Eukaryota; kingdom Metazoa; phylum Chordata; class Amphibia; order Anura; family Ranidae; genus Lithobates; species Lithobates clamitans. The sequence continues at coordinate 6,414 of JBBGZY010002881.1, read as the reverse complement.
CCCTTTTTTTTTTTATGTCCAAATGTTGATATTTGTTACTGATTTACTGTGGTTTTATCTTTTTTCACATATGTATTTTTAATTCAAAAAATATTTTCTATTTTTCTAAATTTTGTTTATGTGTGCGCTTTAAAAGTCCCAATTTCTCCTTTTCTATGTTATCTTTGCAATAAGGGATGTGGCGCCTAAATTGAGTCTTTCCAACAGACTAGCTCTAAAACTACACTTCTCCTTTGTGATCTAAATATCTGTAATTTATCCAACAGCGGCAAGTTAGCTTCTCCGATATCTACCTGCTTTAAATACATGGCTTTAGAAAGAGCAAAAATGTAACCATTTTGCTGTCGGAGCTGATTTAGCATTTTTTGCACATATGTTTAAAAACTATTTTAGGCCTGAAGATTCCTTTAAATGTTACATATTTTCTGAAAGCAAAGACCCTGGAGAATAAAACGGTGGTAGAGCCAATTTTTGCAACACAATATTAGAGCAATGGTTTATCAAACTCAAAATTTCAGTAAAATACACTAAAGTTATCTAGTTACATAGTAGGTGATGTTGAAAAAAAAAACACAAGTCTATCTAGTCCAGCCAATGTGAAATTAATTTTTTCTTTAAAAATCAGCCACATTCTAAGTAAAGAAGCCTATCCCCAGTCAGCTTGCTATAGAGAAGGATCCTTTCTCTCTGTGTAGAAGTGGTAACTCTGCAGGGGCCCACCATGTCGGCTGATGAGTCAGAGCCAATGAGTCAGAGCTAATGAGCAGGATCGTGACCTTTTCTGATTGCAGAGATCTGACTCATTAAGGGGTGTGTCAGACCTCTTCAGAAGGACCACTGCTTCCCCACAAGAGATCCGGGGTACCACTTTGCAGCATGCTGGAGAGGGGAGAGGCTTTTCTTAGGGATGGGGAAAGGTGGCAAAAAGGCACTGTCGCAGCACTTTCTTCAGAGTGCCACATATTTTGCTCTCTTTGGGATGTTGGCAGAAAATTGGTCATGTTGGTCGTGTACCGGGGATTCAATAGGGTGGACACCCAATAGGGACCCCTTGCCTTGATCACTTAAATGCTTTGGTCCCTGTGTAGGCATTGGAGCATAAAGGACTCCATGTGCCAAAATGCCCAGACCTGAAGAACCAAAGCCCTCATAGTCATTCAGGACAACATTGTCCTTCAAAAGCTCATGCACCCATGTAAAGTGACCGTAATGCGAAAAGGGTAAAAAGTATTTTTATCTTTCTGATGCCCGATGACAGTCTTCCTTTCTGACTTAGCCTCCTGCTGCCCCTTGCGCCGGATGAAAGCAGTGGACAGTGATTTTTGGGTGTCCTGGGATAGTATCCCCCTCTTTGCTTGGGTGCTGTGCCTCAAGACCATACATCTTGTGTTCAGGGAGCAACGCTAAGGGATGGTGTCACTTATCCCTACCTGATTGCTGCTCACAGTTATAGTCACCTCCCCAAATGATGCAGACAATTTTGACGAGCTGCCTGGGTGACACAGGCGTACTGGGTGATCACTATCGACTGCTAATGTAGACACTGCAGCTTATCTGAGGCTTTATTTTTGCCAAGCAAGCCATGGCCAGATAGGAGCACCCAGGGCCGGTGCAAGGATTTTTGACACCCTAGGCGAAACCTCATTTTGCCGCCCCCTCTGGCTCCGCCCCTGACTTGACCCCTTTGCCAGTGTTAAATGGTTTGATTCGACCATCTAACTGCTACATCTGCGAGACAGCTCGTTCTTTTGAAAAACAACAGACTTAAGAGCAAGATCACCTGGTGAATATAAAAGAGAGAACCTATAAACAAAACACAAAACTAATGCAGCCACCCATCTAAGAATTGGTAAGCTGCAGTATAATATTTTGCTTTGCTTTATTACCACTTTAAGTGGATAAAGTTAATCAAGTAATTCTGTTATACATCAATGTATAGGCGAGGGGGTCAGGGAGAGAGAGAGGGGGAGAGAGAGAGAGAGAGAGAGAGAGAGAGAGAGAGAGAGAGAGAGAGAGAGAGGGGGGTCAGGGAGAGGGGGGCAGGGAAAGAGAGAGGGGGGTCAGGGAAAGAGAGAGGGGGGTCAGGGAGAGAGGTCGGAGAGAGAGAGAGGGGGGTCAGGGAGAGAGAGAGGGGGGTCAGGGAAAGAGAGAGGGGGGTCAGGGAAAGAGAGAGGGGGGTCAGGGAGAGAGGTCGGAGAGAGAGAGAGGGGGGTCAGGGAGAGAGGTCGGAGAGAGAGAGAGCGGGGTCAGGGAGAGAGAGAGAGGGGGGTCAGGGAGAGAGAGAGAGGGGGGTCAGGGAGAGAGAGAGGGGGGTCAGGGAGAGAGAGAGAGGGGGGTCAGGGAGAGAGGGGGAACAAAGATAATAAGTAAAACCCTGCGAGCCATTTACGGATAAATGCCTACAAAATAATGTATAATCAAACCTGAATTGAGACCAGCTGCAAACACTCAGTCACGTTTCATAAGCGTGCAAGTGGCAAAAATGAAAAAAATGTGTCTGCGCTAGAAAAAAGGTCACATCAATCAAAAATGCAGCAATAATAAATGTATAAGAAACATGGATGTTGACCAATAATACACTAAAGTGAAAGTACCACTAGGTGCTTAAAATGAAAAGTGCACAGTGCTACATAAAACACACAATGTGAGTGATCAATCAGAAAACATATAACATAAACACTGAATCAAATAAATTATAAAGGCATATATCCACTGGTGAATAAGATAGAGTCCAAATCAGTGTATATCCGGAAATATAAAAGTGCCCAAAAAACATAGTCCATAAATTAGTGAAGTTCGCACATCTTTCCTTCCAAAAGTGTGTCACCAAGAAACATGCTGTAGTGTCTTCCAGCCACCCCCACAGGTATATCTGCTCACCTTCCTATGTGTGACACAGTGATTAAACTATGCCAAACAAAGCCTTGGAGACACTCCTGTGCTCTATTGGAACCAGCTGTGCAGACCTTCAATGCTCTCAGTGAAGATAATATATGCAAAAGAAAAAAACTCCATAGCGCAATATTGCAAGATGTAATAAAAGGATATTTATTTAAAAAGGTTCTCTCCCCTTGCGGGGGTACTCACATACTGTGGGTGCGTGAGTGCACCATCCTAAACGAACAAAGAACGGCTAATCTCGCAGTGTGGCATGCGATGCGGTGTGTGTCTCAAAACTCTCCTTCTCCCTCTCTGCTGACAGCTCCGTCCAGGCCCCTCCCCTACGCGTGTTCGGCACCGGGATCACGTGCCTTCATCAGGGGAATCTCTCTCTCTGACCTCTCTCTCTCCCTGATCTCTCTCTCTCTCATCTCTCTCTCTGACCTCTCTCTCTCTCTCTCTCTCCCTGACCTCTCTCTCTCCCTGACCTCTCTCTCTCCCTGACCCCCCTCTCTGACCCCTCTCTCTCTGTCTCTCTGCCTGACCCCCCTCTCTCTCTCTCCGACCCCCCTCTCTCTGACCCCTCCCCCCCTCTCTCTCCCTGACCACCCTCTCTCTCTGTCTCTCCCTGACCCCCCTCTCTCTCTGTCTCTCTCCATGACCCCCCTCTCTCTCTCTCTGACCCCTCCCTCCCTCTCTCTTTGACCCCCCTCTCTCTCTGTCTCTCTGCCTGACCCCCCTCTCCCCGACCCCCCTCTCTCTCTGCCTGACCCCCCTCTCTCTCTCCCCGCCCCCCCTCTCTCTCTCCTCCCTCCCTCTCTCTCCCTGACCCCCCTCTCTCTCTGTCTCTCTGACCCCTCCCTCTCCCTGACCCCCCTCTCTCTCTCTCGCTGACCCCCTCCCTCTCTCTCCCTGACCCCCCTCTCTCTCTGTCTCTCTGACCCCTCCCTCCCTCTCTCTCCCTGACCCCCCTCTCTCTCTCCCTGACCCCCCCTCTCTCTCTCCCTAACCCCCCTCTCTCTCTCCCTGACCCCCCTTTCTCTCTCCCCCTGACCCCCCCTCTCTCCCTGACCCTCCTCTCTCTCCCTGACCCCCCTCTCTCTCCCTGACCCCCTTCTCTCCTTCTCTCTCTCCCTGACCCCCTCTCTCTCTCTCCCTAACCCCCCTCTCTCCCTAACCCCCCTCTCTCTCTCTGCCTGACCCCCCTCTTTCTCTCTCTCCCTGACCCCCTCTCTCTCTCTCCCTAACCCCTTTCTCTCTCTCTCCCTAACCCCCTTTCTCTCTCTCTCTCTCCCTGACCCTCCTCTCTCTCTCCCTGACCCCCTTTCTCTTTCTCTCTCTCTGACCTCCCTCTCTCTCTCCCTTACCCCCCTCAGGGCCGGTGCAAGGATTTTTGACACCCTAGGCGAAACCTCATTTTGCCGCCCCCTCTGGCTCCGCCCCTGACCTGACCCCTTTGCCAGTGTTAAATGGTTTGATTCGACCATCTAACTGCTACATCTGCAAGACAGCTCGTTCTTTTGAAAAACAACAGATTTAAGAGCAAGATCACCTGGTGAATATAAAAGAGAGAACCTATAAACAAAACACAAAACTAATGCAGCCACCCATCTAAGAATTGGTAAGCTGCAGTATAATATTTTGCTTTGCTTTATTACCACTTTAAGTGGATAAAGTTAATCAAGAAATTCTGTTATACATCAATGTATAGGCGAGGGGGTCAGGGAGAGAGAGGTCAGGGAGAGAGAGAGGGGGGGGGGGTCAGGGAGGGGGAGAGAGAGAGGGGAGAGAGAGAGGGGGGCAGGGAAAGAGAGGGGGGCAGGGAAAGAGAGGGGGGCAGGGAAAGAGAGGGGGGCAGGGAGAGAGAGAGGGAGAGAGAGAGGTCAGAGTGAGAGAGAGAGAGAGGTCAGGGAGAGAGAGAGAGGGGTCAGGGAGAGAGATAGAGGGGTCAGGGAGAGAGAGAGAGGGGTCAGGGAGAGAGAGAGGGGGGTCAGAGGGAGAGAGAGAGGGGGGTCAGAGAGAGAGGGGTCAGAGAGAGAGGTCAGGGAGAGAGAGAGGTCAGGGAGAGAGAGAGAGGTCAGAGGGAGAGAGAGAGGTCAGAGGGAGAGAGAGAGGGGGAGGAGGGTCAGTGGGAGAGAGAGAGGTCAGGGAGAGAGAGAGAGAGAGAGAGAGAGAGAGAGAGAGAGAGAGAGAGAGGTCAGGGAGAGAGAGGGGTCAGGGAGAGAGAGAGAGGTCAGGGAGAGAGAGAGAGAGAGAGAAAGAGCTCAGAGAGAGGGGGATCAGGGAGAGAGAGGGGGTCAGAGAGAGAGAGGGGGGTCAGGGAGAGAGAGGGGGGTCAGGGAGAGAGAGAGGGGGTCAGGGAGAGAGAGAGGGGGTCAGGGAGAGAGAGATCGGGGAGAGAGAGAGAGAAAAAGAGGTCAGGGAGAGAGGGAGGTCAGGGAGAGAGGGAGGTCAGAGAGAGAGGAAGAGGGGTCGCTGGGAAAGAGAGGGGGGCAGGGAAAGAGAGGGGGGCAGGGAGAGAGAGAGGGAGAGAGAGAGGTCAGAGTGAGAGAGAGAGAGAGGTCAGGGAGAGAGAGAGAGGGGTCAGGGAGAGAGATAGAGGGGTCAGGGAGAGAGAGAGAGGGGTCAGGGAGAGAGAGAGGGGGGTCAGAGGGAGAGAGAGAGGGGGGGTCAGAGAGAGAGGGGTCAGAGAGAGAGGTCAGGGAGAGAGAGAGGTCAGGGAGAGAGAGAGAGGTCAGAGGGAGAGAGAGAGGTCAGAGGGAGAGAGAGAGGGGGAGGAGGGTCAGTGGAGAGAGAGAGGTCAGGGAGAGAGAGAGAGAGAGAGAGAGAGAGAGAGAGAGAGAGAGAGAGGTCAGGGAGAGAGAGGGGTCAGGGAGAGAGAGAGAGGTCAGGGAGAGAGAGAGAGAGAGAGAAAGAGCTCAGAGAGAGGGGGATCAGGGAGAGAGAGGGGGTCAGAGAGAGAGAGGGGGGTCAGGGAGAGAGAGGGGGGTCAGGGAGAGAGAGGGGGGGTCAGGGAGAGAGAGAGGGGGTCAGGGAGAGAGAGATCGGGGAGGGAGAGAGAGAAAAAGAGGTCAGGGAGAGAGGGAGGTCAGGGAGAGAGGGAGGTCAGAGAGAGAGGAAGAGGGGTCGCTGGGAGAGAGAGGGGGGGTCAGGGAGAGAGAGAGAGAGAGAGATCGGAGAGAGAGTGGGGGGGGCAGGGAGAGAGGGAGGGAGAGAGAGAGAGAGAGAGAGGTCAGGGAGAGAGAAGTCAGGGAGAGAGAGAAGTCAGGGAGAGAGAGAAGTCAGGGAGAGAGAGAAGTCAGGGAGAGAGAGAGGTCAGGGAGAGAGAGAGGTCAGGGAGAGAGAGAGGTCAGGGAGAGAGAGAGGTCAGGGAGAGAGAGAGGTCAGGGAGGGAGAGAGGTCAGGGAGGGAGAGAGAGATCAGAGGGAGAGAGAGAGAGATCAGGGAGAGGTCAGAGAGAGGAAGAGGGGTCGCTGGGAGAGAGAGGGGGGGTCAGGGAGAGAGGGAGAGAGGTCAGGGAGAGAGAGAGGTCAG
>JBBGZY010002880.1:0-41881 GCA_037952925.1 Lithobates clamitans | reverse complement strand
GGCGGAATTCCCCCCTCCCCAACCTGCCCTGCCCCCCGATTTACATGCCAGGAACACCATTATAAACATCCATCCCATAATACACTTCTCCTAAGGCAGACACAACAGAACAATGGGACACAACCACACCCCAAACCATCCCAGCAAAGAGTCCAACAGTATGAGACAACACAAAATATATACAATATACCAGTGTGGATGTACAGCCAGTCCGACCAGCACAGACCATAGTGGGGTTCTCGTCACCCTGCGCCCCTAATGGACACAGGGAGTATTACACATAAGAGGGGCCGGGGGAGCTGGACACGGATTTCCAGAGCTCTCCAAGGTAAGCTGAGTTCCACAAACCCCCCACCCAAAGTGACACCCGTCACACCCCACATTCTGCTTCCCCCTCCCCCCTTCATCATAATAGCCCCCCTCCACCTCGCCCTTCACCATGATAGACCCCCTCTTTAGTATGATAGCCCCCTCCCCTTCGATAACCCCCCTCCACCATGATAACCCCCCTCCCCCCTTCACTGTGATAACCCCCCTACACCCCCCTTCCCCATAATAGCCCCCTCTTTAGTATGATAGCCCCCCTCCCTCTCGATAACCCCCCTCCACCTCCCCCTTTAGTATGATCGCCCCCCTCCCCCTTGATAAGCCCCCTCCACCCCGTCTAGTATGACAGCCCCCCTCCACTTTAGTATTATAGCCCCCTTCACCATGATAAACCCCCTCTTTAGCATGACAGCTCCCCTTTACTTTAGTATTATAGCCCCCCTCCACTTTAGTATGATAGCCCTCCTCCACCCCCCTTCAGTATGATAGCCCCCCTCTTTAGTATGATAGCCCCCCTTTAGTATGATAGCCCCCCTCCACCCCCTTTAGTATGATAGCCCCCCTCCACCCCCTTTAGTATGATAGCCCCCCTCCACAGTATGATAGCCCTCCCTCCACTTTAATATTATAGCCCCCCTCCACCCCCATTTAGTACGATGGTCCCCCTTTAGTATGATAGCCCCCTCTATAGTACGATGGTCCCCCTTTAGTATGATAGCCCTCCTTTAGTATAATAGCCCCCCTTCACCATGATAGCCCCCTCCACCTCTCCTCTTTAGTATGATAGCCCCCCATTAGTATGAAAGCCCTTCTCCACCCCCTTTAGTATGATAGACCCCTCTTTAGTATGATAGCCCTCCACTTTAGTATTATAGCCCCCTTCACCATGATAGACCCCCTCCATTCCCCTCTTTAGTATGATAGCTCCCCTCCACTGTATAATAGCCCCCCTCTTTAGTATGATAGCCCCCCTTAGTATGATAGTCCCCCTCCACTTTAATATTATAGCCCCCCTCCAGCCCCATTTAGTATGATAGCCGCCCTTTAGTATAATAGCCCCCCTTCACCATGATAGCCCCCTCCACCTCTCCTCTTTAGTATGATAGCCCCCCCACTTTAGTATGATAGCCCTTCTCCACCCCCTTTAGTATGATAGCCCCCCCATTAGTATGAGAGCCCGGCTTCACTTTAATATTATAGCCCCCCTCCACCCCCCCTTCACCATGATAGCCCCCCTCCATTCCCCTCTTTAGTATGATAGCCCCCTTTAGTATGACAGCCCCCCTCTTTAGTATGATACCCCCCCTCTTTAGTATGATAGCCCCCCTCTTTAGTATAATAGCCCCCTTCACCATGATAGCCCCCTCCACCTCTCCTCTTTAGTATGATAGCCCCCCCACTTTAGTATGATAGCCCTTCTCCACCCCCTTTAGTATGATAGCCCCCCCATTAGTATGAGAGCCCGGCTTCACTTTAATATTATAGCCCCCCTCCACCCCCCCTTCACCATGATAGCCCCCCTCCATTCCCCTCTTTAGTATGATAGCACTTCTCTTTAGTATGATAGCCCCCTTTAGTATGACAGCCCCCCTCTTTAGTATGATAGCCCCCCTCTTTAGTATGATACCCCCCTCTTTAGTATGATAGCCCCCTCTTTAGTATGATAGCCCCCTCTTTAGTATGATAGCCCCTCTCTTTAGTATGATAGCCCCCTCTTTAGTATGATAGCCCCCCTCTTTAGTATGATAGCCCCCTCTTTAGTATGATAGCCCCCTCTTTAGTATGATAGCCTCCCTCTTTAGTATGATAGCCCCCCTTTTTAGTATGATAGCCCCCTCTTTAGTATGATAGTCCCCCTCTTTAGTATGATAGCCCCCTCTTTAGTATGATAGCCCTCCTCTTTAGTATGATAGCCCCCTCTTTAGTATGATAGTCCCCCTATTTAGTATGATAGCCCCATCTTTAGTATGATAGCCCCCTCTTTAGTATGATAGTCCCCCTCTTTAGTATGATAGCCCCCTCTTTAGTATGATAGCCCTCCTCTTTAGTATGATAGCCCCCTCTTTAGTATGATAGCCCCCTCTTTAGTATGATAGCCCTCCTATTTAGTATGACAGCCCCCCTCTTTAGTATGATAGCCCCCTCTTTAGTATGATAGTCCCCCTCTTTAGTATGATAGCCCCCTCTTTAGTATGATACCCCCTCTTTAGTATGATAGCCCCCTCTTTAGTATGATAGCCCCCTCTTTAGTATGATAGCCCCCCTCTTTAGTATGATAGTCCCCCTCTTTAGTATGATAGCCCCTCTCTTTAGTATGATACCCCCTCTTTAGTATGATAGCCCCCCTCTTTAGTATGATACCCCCTCTTTAGTATGATAGTCCCCCTCTTTAGTATGATAGCCCCTCTCTTTAGTATGATAGCCCTCCTCTTTAGTATGATAGCCCCCTCTTTAGTATGATAGCCCCCCTCTTTAGTATGATAGTCCCCCTCTTTAGTATGATAGCCCCTCTCTTTAGTATGATAGCCCCCTTTAGTATGATAGCCCCCCTCTTTAGTATGATACCCCCTCTTTAGTATGATAGCCCCCCTCTTTAGTATGATACCCCCTCTTTAGTATGATAGCCCCCTCTTTAGTATGATAGCCCTCCTCTTTAGTATGATAGCCCCCTCTTTAGTATGATAGCCCCCTCTTTAGTATGATAGCCCCCCTCTTTAGTATGATACCCCCCTCTTTAGTATGATAGCCCCTCCTCTTTAGTATGATAGCCTCCTCTTTAGTATGATAGCCCCATCTTTAGTATGATACCCCCTCTTTAGTATGATAGCCCTCCTCTTTAGTATGATAGCCCCCTCTTTAGTATGATAGCCCCCCTCTTTAGTATGATAGCCCCCTCTTTAGTATGATAGCCTCCTCTTTAGTATGATAGCCCCCCCCTTTAGTATGATAGCCCCCTTTAGTATGATAGCCCCCTCTTTAGTATGATAGCCCCCCTCTTTAGTATGATAGCCCCCCCCTTTAGTATGATAGCCACCCTCTTTAGTATGATAGCCCTCCTCTTTAGTATGATAGCCCCCTCTTTAGTATGATAGCCCCCTCTTTAGTATGATAGCCCCCCTCTTTAGTATGATAGCCCTCCTCTTTAGTATGATACCCCCCTCTTTAGTATAATAGCCCCCCTCTTTAGTATGATAGCCCCCTCTTTAGTATGATAGCCCCCCTCTTTAGTATGATACCCCCCTCTTTAGTATGATAGCCCTCCTCTTTAGTATGATACCCCCCTCTTTAGTATAATAGCCCCCCTCTTTAGTATGATAGCCCCCTCTTTAGTATGATTGCCCCCCTCTTTAGTATGATAGCCCCCTCTTTAGTATGATAGCCCTCCTCTTTAGTATGATACCCCCCTCTTTAGTATGATAGCCCTCCTCTTTAGTATGATACCCCCCTCTTTAGTATAATAGCCCCCCTCTTTAGTATGATAGCCCCCTCTTTAGTATGATTGCCCCCCTCTTTAGTATGATAGCCCCCTCTTTAGTATGATAGCCCCCCTCTTTAGTATGATACCCCTCTTTAGTATGATACCCCCCTCTTTAGTATGATAGCCCCTCTTTAGTATGATACCCCCCTCTTTAGTATGATAGCCCCTCTCTTTAGTATGATACCCCCCTCTTTAGTATGATAGCCCCTCTTTAGTATGATACCCCCCTCTTTAGTATGATAGCCCCCTCTTTAGTATGATAGCCCTCCTCTTTAGTATGATACCCCCCTCTTTAGTATGATACCCCCCTCTTTAGTATGATAGCCCCCTCTTTAGTATGATAGCCCCCCTCTTTAGTATGATAGCCCCCCTCTTTAGTATGATACCCCCCTCTTTAGTATGATACCCCCCTCTTTAGTATGATAGCCCCCCTCTTTAGTATGATAGCCCCCCTCTTTAGTATGGTAGCCCCCTCTTTAGTATGATAGCCCCCTCTTTAGTATGATAGCCCCCCCCTTTAGTATGATAGCCTCCCTCTTTAGTATGATAGCCCCCCTCTTTAGTATGATAGCCCCCTCTTTAGTATGATACCCCCCCCTCTTTAGTATGATAGCCCCCCTCTTTAGTATGATAGCCCCTCTTTAGTATGATAGCCCCTCTTTAGTATGATAGCCCCTCTTTAGTATGATAGCCCCCCTCTTTAGTATCATAGCCCCTCTTTAGTATGATACCCCCCTCTTTAGTATGATACCCCCCTCTTTAGTATGATAGCCCCTCTTTAGTATGATACCCCCCTCTTTAGTATGATAGCCCCCTTTTTAGTATGATAGCCCCCCTCTTTAGTATGATAGCCCCCTCTTTAGTATGATAGCCCCCCTCTTTAGTATGATAGCCCCCCTCTTTAGTATGATAGCCCCCTCTTTAGTATGATACCCCCCTCTTTAGTATGATAGCCCCTCTTTAGTATGATAGCCCCCCTCTTTAGTATGATACCCCCCTCTTTAGTATGATACCCCCCTCTTTAGTATGATAGCCCCTCTTTAGTATGATACCCCCCTCTTTAGTATGATACCCCCCTTTTTAGTATGATAGCCCCCCTCTTTAGTATGATAGCCCCCTCTTTAGTATGATAGCCCCCCTCTTTAGTATGATACCCCCCTCTTTAGTATGATAGCCCCTCTTTAGTATGATAGCCCCCTCTTTAGTATGATAGCCCTCCTCTTTAGTATGATAGCCCCCTCTTTAGTATGATACCCCCCTCTTTAGTATGATACCCCCCTCTTTAGTATGATAGCCCCCCTCTTTAGTATGATACCCCCCTCTTTAGTATGATAGCCCCCCTCTTTAGTATGATACCCCCCTCTTTAGTATGATAGCCCCCCTCTTTAGTATGATAGCCCCCCTCTCTTTAGTATGATAGCCCCTCTTTAGTATGACAGCCCCCCTCTTTAGTATGATAGCCCCCCTCTTTAGTATGATAGCCCCCCTCTCTTTAGTATGATAGCCCTCCTCTTTAGTATGATAGCCCCCCTCTTTAGTATGATAGCCCCCCTCTCTTTAGTATGATAGCCCTCCTCTTTAGTATGATAGCCCCTCTTTAGTATGATAGCCCCTCTTTAGTATGACAGCCCCTCTTTAGTATGATAGCCCCCTCTTTAGTATGATAGCCCTCCTCTTTAGTATGATAGCCCTCCTCTTTAGTATGATAGCCCCTCTTTAGTATGATAGCCCTCCTCTTTAGTATGATAGCCCCTCTTTAGTATGATACCCCCCTCTTTAGTATGATAGCCCCTCTTTAGTATGATAGCCCCCTCTTTAGTATGATAGCCCTCCTCTTTAGTATGATAGCCCTCCTCTTTAGTATGATAGCCCCTCTTTAGTATGATAGCCCTCCTCTTTAGTATGATAGCCCTCCTCTTTAGTATGATAGCCCCCTCTTTAGTATGATTGCCCCCTCTTTAGTATGATAGCCCCTCTTTAGTATGATACCCCCCTCTTTAGTATGATAGCCCCTCTTTAGTATGATAGCCCCCTCTTTAGTATGATAGCCCTCCTCTTTAGTATGATAGCCCTCCTCTTTAGTATGATAGCCCCTCTTTAGTATGATAGCCCTCCTCTTTAGTATGATAGCCCCCCTCTTTAGTATGATAGCCCCCCTCTTTAGTATGATAGCCCTCCTCTTTAGTATGATAGCCCCTCTTTAGTATGACAGCCCCCCTCTTTAGTATGATAGCCCCCTCTTTAGTATGATAGCCCCCTCTTTAGTATGATAGCCCCCTCTTTAGTATGATAGCCCTCCTCTTTAGTATGATAGCCCCTCTTTAGTATGACAGCCCCCCTCTTTAGTATGATAGCCCTCCTCTTTAGTATGATAGCCCCCTCTTTAGTATGATAGCCCCCCTCTTTAGTATGATAGCCCTCCTCTTTAGTATGATAGCCCCCCTCTTTAGTATGATAGCCCCCCTCTTTAGTATGATAGCCCCCCTCTTTAGTATGATAGCCCTCCCTCTTTAGTATGATAGCCCTCCCTCTTTAGTATGATAGCCCCCTCTTTAGTATGATAGCCTCCCTCTTTAGTATGATAGCCCCTCTTTAGTATGATAGCCCCCTCTTTAGTATGATAGCCCCCTCTTTAGTATGATACCCCCTCTTTAGTATGATAGCCCCCTCTTTAGTATGATAGCCCCCCTCTTTAGTATGATAGCCCCTCTTTAGTATGATAGCCCCCTCTTTAGTATGATAGCCCCCTCTTTAGTATGATACCCCCTCTTTAGTATGATAGCTCCCCTCTTTAGTATGATACCCCCCTCTTTAGTATGATAGCTCCCCTCTTTAGTATGATAGCCCCCCTCTTTAGTATGATAGCCCCCCTCTTTAGTATGATAGCCCCCTCTTTAGTATGATAGCCCCCCTCTTTAGTATGATAGCCCCCTCTTTAGTATGATAGCCCCCTCTTTAGTATGATAGCCACCCTCTTTAGTATGATAGCCCCTCTTTAGTATGATTGCCCCCCTCTTTAGTATGATAGCCCCCCTCTTTAGTATGATAGCCCCCCTCTTTAGTATGATAGCTCCTCTTTAGTATGATAGCCCTCCTCTTTAGTATGATAGCCCCTCTCTTTAGTATGATAGCCCCTCTCTTTAGTATGATACCCCCTCTTTAGTATGATAGCCCCTCTTTAGTATGATAGCCCCCTCTTTAGTATGATAGCCCCCTCTTTAGTATGATAGCTCCCCTCTTTAGTATGATACCCCCCTCTTTAGTATGATAGCTCCCCTCTTTAGTATGATAGCCCCCCTCTTTAGTATGATAGCCCCCCTCTTTAGTATGATAGCCCTCTCTTTAGTATGATAGCCCCCTCTTTAGTATGATAGCTCCCCTCTTTAGTATGATAGCTCCCCTCTTTAGTATGATACCCCCCTCTTTAGTATGATAGCTCCCCTCTTTAGTATGATAGCCCCCCTCTTTAGTATGATAGCCCCCCTCTTTAGTATGATAGCCCTCTCTTTAGTATGATAGCCCCCTCTTTAGTATGATAGCCCCCCCTCTTTAGTATGATAGCCCCCTCTTTAGTATGATAGCCCCCTCTTTAGTATGATAGCCCTCCTCTTTAGTATGATAGCCTCTTCTTTAGTATGATAGCCTCTTCTTTAGTATGATAGCCCCCTCTTTAGTATGATAGCCCCTCTTTAGTATGATAGCCCCCTCTTTAGTATGATAGCCCCTCTTTAGTATGATAGCCCCCTCTTTAGTATGATAGCCCCCCTCTTTAGTATGATAGCCCCCCTCTTTAGTATGATAGCCCCCCTCTTTAGTATGATAGCCCCCCTCTTTAGTATGATAGCCCTCCTCTTTAGTATGATAGCCCCCTCTTTAGTATGATAGTCCCCCTCTTTAGTATGATAGCCCCTCTCTTTAGTATGATAGCCCTCCTCTTTAGTATGATAGCCCCCTCTTTAGTATGATAGCCCCCCTCTTTAGTATGATAGCCCCCCCCTTTAGTATGATAGCCCCCTTTAGTATGATAGCCCCCTCTTTAGTATGATAGTCCCCCTCTTTAGTATGATAGCCCCTCTCTTTAGTATGATAGCCCCCTTTAGTATGATAGCCCCCCTCTTTAGTATGATACCCCCTCTTTAGTATGATAGCCCCCCTCTTTAGTATGATAGCCCCCTCTTTAGTATGATAGCCCCCTCTTTAGTATGATAGCCCCCTCTTTAGTATGATAGCCCTCCTCTTTAGTATGATAGCCCCCTCTTTAGTATGATAGCCCCCTCTTTAGTATGATAGCCCCCTCTTTAGTATGATACCCCCCTCTTTAGTATGATAGCCCCTCCTCTTTAGTATGATAGCCTCCTCTTTAGTATGATAGCCCCCCTCTTTAGTATGATACCCCCCTCTTTAGTATGATAGCCCCTCCTCTTTAGTATGATAGCCCCCTCTTTAGTATGATACCCCCTCTTTAGTATGATAGCCCCTCTTTAGTATGATAGCCCCCTTTAGTATGATAGCCCCCCTTCTTTAGTATGATAGCCTCCTCTTTAGTATGGTAGCCCCCCTCTTTAGTATGATAGCCCCCTCTTTAGTATGATAGCCCCCCCTTTAGTATGATAGCCCCCCCTCTTTAGTATGATAGCCTCCTCTTTAGTATGATAGCCCCCTCTTTAGTATGATAGCCCCCTTTAGTATGATAGCCCCCCCTCTTTAGTATGATAGCCCTCCTCTTTAGTATGATAGCCCCCTCTTTAGTATGATAGCCCCCCTCTTTAGTATGATAGCCCCCTCTTTAGTATGATAGCCTCCTCTTTAGTATGATAGCCCCCCCCTTTAGTATGATAGCCCCCTTTAGTATGATAGCCCCCTCTTTAGTATGATAGCCCCCCTCTTTAGTATGATAGCCCCCCCCTTTAGTATGATAGTCCCCCTCTTTAGTATGATAGCTCTCCTCTTTAGTATGATACCCCCCTCTTTAGTATAATAGCCCCCCTCTTTAGTATGATAGCCCCCTCTTTAGTATGATAGCCCCCTCTTTAGTATGATAGCCCCCCTCTTTAGTATGATACCCCTCTTTAGTATGATACCCCCCTCTTTAGTATGATAGCCCCTCTTTAGTATGATAGCCCCCCTCTTTAGTATGATACCCCCCTCTTTAGTATGATAGCCCCCTCTTTAGTATGATAGCCCTCCTCTTTAGTATGATACCCCCCTCTTTAGTATGATAGCCCCCCTCTTTAGTATGATAGCCCCCCTCTTTAGTATGATACCCCCCTCTTTAGTATGATAGCCCCCTCTTTAGTATGATAGCCCCCCTCTTTAGTATGATAGCCCCCCTCTTTAGTATGATACCCCCCTCTTTAGTATGATACCCCCCTCTTTAGTATGATAGCCCCCCTCTTTAGTATGGTAGCCCCCTCTTTAGTATGATAGCCCCCTCTTTAGTATGATAGCCTCCCTCTTTAGTATGATAGCCCCCCTCTTTAGTATGATAGCCCCCTCTTTAGTATGATACCCCCCCCCCTCTTTAGTATGATAGCCCCCCTCTTTAGTATGATAGCCCCCCTCTTTAGTATGATAGCCCCTCTTTAGTATGATAGCCCCCCTCTTTAGTATGATAGCCCCCTCTTTAGTATGATACCCCCCTCTTTAGTATGATAGCCCCTCTTTAGTATGATAGCCCCCCTCTTTAGTATCATAGCCCCTCTTTAGTATGATAGCCCCCTTTTTAGTATGATAGCCCCCTCTTTAGTATGATAGCCCCTCTTTAGTATGATAGCCCCCTCTTTAGTATGATAGCCCCTCTTTAGTATGATAGCCCCCTCTTTAGTATGATAGCCCCTCTTTAGTATGATACCCCCCTCTTTAGTATGATACCCCCCTTTTTAGTATGATAGCCCCCCTCTTTAGTATGATAGCCCCCTCTTTAGTATGATAGCCCTCCTCTTTAGTATGATAGCCCCCTCTTTAGTATGATACCCCCCCCCTCTTTAGTATGATAGCCCCCCTCTTTAGTATGATAGCCCCCTCTTCAGTATGATAGCCCTCCTCTTTAGTATGATAGCCCCCTCTTTAGTATGATACCCCCCCCCCTCTTTAGTATGATAGCCCCCCTCTTTAGTATGATAGCCCCCTCTTCAGTATGATACCCCCCTCTTTAGTATGATACCCCCCTCTTTAGTATGATAGCCCCCCTCTCTTTAGTATGATAGCCCTCCTCTTTAGTATGATAGCCCCTCTTTAGTATGACAGCCCCCCTCTTTAGTATGATAGCCCTCCTCTTTAGTATGATAGCCCCTCTTTAGTATGACAGCCCTCCTCTTTAGTATGATAGCCCCCCTCTTTAGTATGATAGCCCCCCTCTTTAGTATGATAGCCCCCTCTTTAGTATGATAGCCCCCTCTTTAGTATGATAGCCCCCCTCTTTAGTATGATAGTACCCTCTTTAGTATGATAGCCCCCCTCTTTAGTATGATAGCCCTCCTCTTTAGTATGATAGCCCCCCTCTTTAGTATGATAGCCCCCCTCTTTAGTATGATAGCCCCCCTCTTTAGTATGATAGCCCTCCCTCTTTAGTATGATAGCCCTCCCTCTTTAGTATGATAGCCCCCTCTTTAGTATGATAGCCTTCCTCTTTAGTATGATACCTCCTCTTTAGTATGATAGCCTCCCTCTTTAGTATGATAGCCCCTCTTTAGTATGATAGCCCCCTCTTTAGTATGATAGCCCCCTCTTTAGTATGATAGCCCCCTCTTTAGTATGATACCCCCTCTTTAGTATGATAGCCCCCTCTTTAGTATGATAGCCCCCCTCTTTAGTATGATAGCCCCTCTTTAGTATGATAGCCCCCTCTTTAGTATGATACCCCCTCTTTAGTATGATAGCTCCCCTCTTTAGTATGATACCCCCCTCTTTAGTATGATAGCTCCCCTCTTTAGTATGATAGCCCCCCTCTTTAGTATGATAGCCCCCCTCTTTAGTATGATAGCCCCCTCTTTAGTATGATAGCCCCCTCTTTAGTATGATAGCCACCCTCTTTAGTATGATAGCCCCCTCTTTAGTATGATAGCCCCCTCTTTAGTATGATAGCCACCCTCTTTAGTATGATAGCCCCCCTCTTTAGTATGATAGCCCCCCTCTTTAGTATGATAGCTCCTCTTTAGTATGATAGCCCTCCTCTTTAGTATGATAGCCCCCTATTTAGTATGATAGCCCCTCTTTAGTATGATAGCCCCCTCTTTAGTATGATAGCCCCCTCTTTAGTATGATACCCCCTCTTTAGTATGATAGCCCCCTCTTTAGTATGATACCCCCCTCTTTAGTATGATAGCTCCCCTCTTTAGTATGATAGCCCCCCTCTTTAGTATGATAGCCCCCCTCTTTAGTATGATAGCCCTCTCTTTAGTATGATAGCCTCCTCTTTAGTATGATAGCCCCTCTTTAGTATGATAGCCCCCCTCTTTAGTATGATAGCCCCCTCTTTAGTATGATAGCCCCCTCTTTAGTATGATAGCCACCCTCTTTAGTATGATAGCCCCTCTTTAGTATGATAGCCCCCCTCTTTAGTATGATTGCCCCCTCTCTAGTATGATAGCCCTCCTCTTTAGTATGATAGCCCCCTCTTTAGTATGATAGCCCCCTCTTTAGTATGATAGCCCCCCTCTTTAGTATGATAGCCCCCCTCTTTAGTATGATAGCCTCTTCTTTAGTATGATAGCCCCCTCTTTAGTATGATACCCCCCCCCTCTTTAGTATGATAGCCCCCCTCTTTAGTATGATAGCCCCCTCTTCAGTATGATACCCCCCTCTTTAGTATGATACCCCCCTCTTTAGTATGATAGCCCCCCTCTCTTTAGTATGATAGCCCTCCTCTTTAGTATGATAGCCCCTCCTCTTTAGTATGACAGCCCCCCTCTTTAGTATGATAGCCCTCCTCTTTAGTATGATAGCCCTCCTCTTTAGTATGATAGCCCCTCTTTAGTATGACAGCCCTCCTCTTTAGTATGATAGCCCCCCTCTTTAGTATGATAGCCCCCCTCTTTAGTATGATAGCCCCCTCTTTAGTATGATAGCCCCTCTTTAGTATGACAGCCCCCCTCTTTAGTATGATAGCCCTCCTCTTTAGTATGATAGCCCCTCTTTAGTATGACAGCCCTCCTCTTTAGTATGATAGCCCCCCTCTTTAGTATGATAGCCCCCCTCTTTAGTATGATAGCCCCCTCTTTAGTATGATAGCCCCCTCTTTAGTATGATAGCCCCCCTCTTTAGTATGATAGCCCCCTCTTTAGTATGATAGCCCCCCTCTTTAGTATGATAGCCCTCCTCTTTAGTATGATAGCCCCCCTCTTTAGTATGATAGCCCCCCTCTTTAGTATGATAGCCCCCCTCTTTAGTATGATAGCCCTCCCTCTTTAGTATGATAGCCCTCCCTCTTTAGTATGATAGCCCCTCTTTAGTATGATAGCCCCCCTCTCTTTAGTATGATAGCCCTCCTCTTTAGTATGATAGCCCCTCCTCTTTAGTATGACAGCCCCCCTCTTTAGTATGATAGCCCTCCTCTTTAGTATGATAGCCTTCCTCTTTAGTATGATACCTCCTCTTTAGTATGATAGCCTCCCTCTTTAGTATGATAGCCCCTCTTTAGTATGATAGCCCCCTCTTTAGTATGATAGCCCCCTCTTTAGTATGATAGCCCCCTCTTTAGTATGATACCCCCTCTTTAGTATGATAGCCCCCTCTTTAGTATGATAGCCCCCCTCTTTAGTATGATAGCCCCTCTTTAGTATGATAGCCCCCTCTTTAGTATGATACCCCCTCTTTAGTATGATAGCTCCCCTCTTTAGTATGATACCCCCCTCTTTAGTATGATAGCTCCCCTCTTTAGTATGATAGCCCCCCTCTTTAGTATGATAGCCCCCCTCTTTAGTATGATAGCCCCCTCTTTAGTATGATAGCCCCCTCTTTAGTATGATAGCCACCCTCTTTAGTATGATAGCCCCCTCTTTAGTATGATAGCCCCCTCTTTAGTATGATAGCCACCCTCTTTAGTATGATAGCCCCCCTCTTTAGTATGATAGCCCCCCTCTTTAGTATGATAGCTCCTCTTTAGTATGATAGCCCTCCTCTTTAGTATGATAGCCCCCTATTTAGTATGATAGCCCCTCTTTAGTATGATAGCCCCCTCTTTAGTATGATAGCCCCCTCTTTAGTATGATACCCCCTCTTTAGTATGATAGCCCCCTCTTTAGTATGATACCCCCCTCTTTAGTATGATAGCTCCCCTCTTTAGTATGATAGCCCCCCTCTTTAGTATGATAGCCCCCCTCTTTAGTATGATAGCCCTCTCTTTAGTATGATAGCCTCCTCTTTAGTATGATAGCCCCTCTTTAGTATGATAGCCCCCCTCTTTAGTATGATAGCCCCCTCTTTAGTATGATAGCCCCCTCTTTAGTATGATAGCCACCCTCTTTAGTATGATAGCCCCTCTTTAGTATGATAGCCCCCCTCTTTAGTATGATTGCCCCCTCTCTAGTATGATAGCCCTCCTCTTTAGTATGATAGCCCCCTCTTTAGTATGATAGCCCCCTCTTTAGTATGATAGCCCCCCTCTTTAGTATGATAGCCCCCCTCTTTAGTATGATAGCCTCTTCTTTAGTATGATAGCCCCCTCTTTAGTATGATAGCCCCCTCTTTAGTATGATAGCCCCTCTTTAGTATGATAGCCCCCTCTTTAGTATGATAGCCCCTCTTTAGTATGATAGCCCCCCTCTTTAGTATGATAGCCCCCTCTTTAGTATGATAGCCCCCCTCTTTAGTATGATAGCCCCCCTCTTTAGTATGATAGCCTCTTCTTTAGTATGATAGCCCCCTCTTTAGTATGATAGCCCCCTCTTTAGTATGATAGCCCCTCTTTAGTATGATAGCCCCCTCTTTAGTATGATAGCCCCTCTTTAGTATGATAGCCCCCCTCTTTAGTATGATAGCCCCCCTCTTTAGTATGATAGCCCCCCTCTTTAGTATGATAGCCCCCTCTTTAGTATGATAGCCCCTCTTTAGTATGATAGCCCCCTCTTTAGTATGATACCCCCCTCTTTAGTATGATAGCCCCCTCTTTAGTATGATAGCCCCCTCTTTAGTATGATAGCCCCCCTCTTTAGTATGATAGCCCCTCTTTAGTATGATAGCCCCTCTTTAGTATGATACCCCCCTCTTTAGTATGATAGCCCCCTCTTTAGTATGATAGCCCCTCTTTAGTATGATAGCCCCTCTTTAGTATGATAGCCCCCCTCTTTAGTATGATAGCCCCCTCTTTAGTATGATAGCCCTCCTCTTTAGTATGATAGCCCCCTCTTTAGTATGATACCTCCTCTTTAGTATGATAGCCCCCTCTTTAGTATGATAGCCCCCCTCTTTAGTATGATAGCCCCCTCTTTAGTATGATAGCCCCTCTTTAGTATGATAGCCCCTCTTTAGTATGATAGCCCCCCTCTTTAGTATGATAGCCCCCCTCTTTAGTATGATAGCCCCCTCTTTAGTATGATAGCCCCCTCTTTAGTATGATAGCCCCCCTCTTTAGTATGATAGCCCCCTCTTTAGTATGATAGCCCCCCTCTTTAGTATGATAGCCCCCCTCTTTAGTATGATAGCCCCCCTCTTTAGTATGATAGCCCCCCTCTTTAGTATGATAGCCCTCCTCTTTAGTATGATAGCCCTCCTCTTTAGTATGATAGCCCTCCTCTTTAGTATGATAGCCCCCCTCTTTAGTATGATAGCCCTCCTCTTTAGTATGATAGCCCCCCTCTTTAGTATGATAGCCCCCCTCTTTAGTATGATAGCCCTCCTCTTTAGTATGATAGCCCCTCTTTAGTATGATAGCCCCTCTTTAGTATGATACCCCCCTCTTTAGTATGATAGCCCCCTCTTTAGTATGATAGCCCCCCTCTTTAGTATGATAGCCCCTCTTTAGTATGATAGCCCCCCTCTTTAGTATGATAGCCCCCCTCTTTAGTATGATAGCCCCCCTCTTTAGTATGATACCCCCCTCTTTAGTATGATATCCCCCTCTTTAGTATGATAGCCCCCCTCTTTAGTATGATAGCCCCCCTCTTTAGTATGATACCCCCCTCTTTAGTATGATAGCCCCCTCTTTAGTATGATACCCCCCTCTTTAGTATGATAGCCCCTCTTTAGTATGATAGCCCCCCTCTTTAGTATGATAGCCCCCCTCTTTAGTATGATAGCCCCTCTTTAGTATGATAGCCCCCCTCTTTAGTATGATAGCCCCCCTCTTTAGTATGATAGCCCCCCTCTTTAGTATGATAGCCCTCCTCTTTAGTATGATAGCCCCTCTTTAGTATGATAGCCCCCTCTTTAGTATGATAGCCCCCTCTTTAGTATGATAGTCCTCCTCTTTAGTATGATAGCTCCCCTCTTTAGTATGATAGCCCCCCTCTTTAGTATGATAGCCCCCCTCTTTAGTATGATAGCCCCCTCTTTAGTATGATAGCCCCCTCTTTAGTATGATAGCCCCCTCTTTAGTATGATAGCCCCCTCTTTAGTATGATAGCCTCCCTCTTTAGTATGATAGCCTCCTCTTTAGTATGATAGCCCTCCTCTTTAGTATGATACCCCCTCTTTAGTATGATAGCCCCTCCTCTTTAATATGATAGCCCCTCTTTAGTATGATAGCCCCCCTCTTTAGTATGATAGCCCTCTCTTTAGTATGATAGCCCTCCTCTTTAGTATGATTGCCCCCTCTTTAGTATGATAGCCCCCTCTTTAGTATGATAGTCCTCCTCTTCAGTATGATAGCCCCCTCTTTAGTATGATAGCCCCCCTCTTTAGTATGATAGCCCCTCTTTAGTATGATAGTCCTCCTCTTCAGTATGATAGTCCTCCTCTTCAGTATGATAGCCCCCTCTTTAGTATGATAGCCCTCCTCTTTAGTATGATAGCCCCTCTTTAGTATGATAGCCCCCTCTTTAGTATGATAGCCCTCCTCTTTAGTATGATAGCCCCTCTTTAGTATGATAGCCCCCTCTTTAGTATGATAGCCCCTCTTTAGTATGATAGCCCCCTCTTTAGTATGATAGCCCCCCTCTTTAGTATGATAGCCCCTCCTCTTTAGTATGATAGCCCCTCTTTAGTATGATAGCCCCCCTCTTTAGTATGATAGCCCCCCTCTTTAGTATGATAGCCCCTCTTTAGTATGATAGCCCCCCTCTTTAGTATGATAGCCCCCCTCTTTAGTATGATAGCCCCTCTTTAGTATGATAGCCCCCCTCTTTAGTATGATAGCCCCCTCTTTAGTATGATAGCCCCTCTTTAGTATGATAGCCCCCTCTTTAGTATGATAGCCCCCCTCTTTAGTATGATAGCCCCTCCTCTTTAGTATGATAGCCCCTCTTTAGTATGATAGCCCCCCTCTTTAGTATGATAGCCCCCCTCTTTAGTATGATACCCCCCTCTTTAGTATGATAGCCCCCCTCTTTAGTATGATAGCCCCCCTCTTTAGTATGATAGCCCCTCTTTAGTATGATAGCCCCCCTCTTTAGTATGATAGCCCCCCTCTTTAGTATGATAGCCCCCCTCTTTAGTATGATAGCCCCTCTTTAGTATGATAGCCCCCCTCTTTAGTATGATAGCCCCCCTCTTTAGTATGATAGCCCCTCTTTAGTATGATAGCCCCCCTCTTTAGTATGATAGCCCCCTCTTTAGTATGATAGCCCCTCTTTAGTATGATAGCCCCCTCTTTAGTATGATAGCCCCCCTCTTTAGTATGATAGCCCCTCCTCTTTAGTATGATAGCCCCTCTTTAGTATGATAGCCCCCCTCTTTAGTATGATAGCCCCCCTCTTTAGTATGATACCCCCCTCTTTAGTATGATAGCCCCTCCTCTTTAGTATGATAGCCCCCCTCTTTAGTATGATAGCCCCTCTTTAGTATGATAGCCCCCCTCTTTAGTATGATAGCCCCCCTCTTTAGTATGATAGCCCCCTCTTTAGTATGATAGCCCCCCTCTTTAGTATGATAGCCCCTCCTCTTTAGTATGATAGCCCCCCTCTTTAGTATGATAGCCCCTCCTCTTTAGTATGATAGCCCCTCTTTAGTATGATAGCCCCCCTCTTTAGTATGATAGCCCCCCTCTTTAGTATGATACCCCCCTCTTTAGTATGATAGCCCCTCCTCTTTAGTATGATAGCCCCCCTCTTTAGTATGATAGCCCCTCTTTAGTATGATAGCCCCCCTCTTTAGTATGATAGCCCCCTCTTTAGTATGATAGCCCCCCTCTTTAGTATGATAGCCCCTCCTCTTTAGTATGATAGCCCCCCTCTTTAGTATGATAGCCCCTCTTTAGTATGATAGCCCCTCCTCTTTAGTATGATAGCCCCCTCTTTAGTATGATAGCCCCCCTCTTTAGTATGATAGCCCCTCTTTAGTATGATAGCCCCCCTCTTTAGTATGATAGCCCCTCTTTAGTATGATAGCCCCCCTCTTTAGTATGATAGCCCCCTCTTTAGTATGATAGCCCCTCTTTAGTATGATAGCCCCCTCTTTAGTATGATAGCCCCCCTCTTTAGTATGATAGCCCCTCCTCTTTAGTATGATAGCCCCCTCTTTAGTATGATAGCCCCCCTCTTTAGTATGATAGCCCCTCCTCTTTAGTATGATAGCCCCTCTTTAGTATGATAGCCCCCCTCTTTAGTATGATAGCCCTCCTCTTTAGTATGATAGTCCCTCTTTAGTATGATAGCCCCCTCTTTAGTATGATAGCCCCCCTCTTTAGTATGATAGCCCTCCTCTTTAGTATGATAGCCTCCCTCTTTAGTATGATAGCCTCCCTCTTTAGTATGATAGCCCTCCTCTTTAGTATGATAGCCTCCCTCTTTAGTATGATAGCCCCCTCTTTAGTATGATAGCCCCCCTCTTTAGTATGATAGCCCTCCTCTTTAGTATGATACCCCCCTCTTTAGTATGATAGCCCCCTCTTTAGTATGATAGTCCCTCTTTAGTATGATAGCCCCCTCTTTAGTATGATAGCCCCCTCTTTAGTATGATAGCCCCCCTCTTTAGTATGATAGCCCTCCTCTTTAGTATGATACCCCCCTCTTTAGTATGATACCCCCCTCTTTAGTATGATAGTCCCTCTTTAGTATGATAGCCCCCTCTTTAGTATGATAGCCCCCCTCTTTAGTATGATAGCCCTCCTCTTTAGTATGATAGTCCCTCTTTAGTATGATAGCCCCCTCTTTAGTATGATAGTCCCCCTCTTTAGTATGATAGCCCCCCTCTTTAGTATGATAGCCCCCTCTTTAGTATGATAGCCCCCCTCTTTAGTATGATAGCCCTCCTCTTTAGTATGATAGTCCCTCTTTAGTATGATAGCCCCCTCTTTAGTATGATAGCCCTCCTCTTTAGTATGATAGCCCCCCTCTTTAGTATGATAGCCCCCTCTTTAGTATGATAGCCCCCCTCTTTAGTATGATAGCCCCCCTCTTTAGTATGATAGCTCCCTCTTTAGTATGATAGCCCCCTCTTTAGTATGATAGCCCCCCTCTTTAGTATGATAGCCCCCTCTTTAGTATGATAGTCCCCCTCTTTAGTATGATAGCCCCCCTCTTTAGTATGATAGCCCCCTCTTTAGTATGATAGCCCCCCTCTTTAGTATGATAGCCCTCCTCTTTAGTATGATAGCCCCCCTCTTTAGTATGATAGCCCCCTCTTTAGTATGATAGCCCCCCTCTTTAGTATGATAGCCCCCCTCTTTAGTATGATAGCCCCCCTCTTTAGTATGATAGCCCCCTCTTTAGTATGATAGCCCCCCTCTTTAGTATGATAGCCCCCCTCTTTAGTATGATAGCCCTCCTCTTTAGTATGATAGTCCCTCTTTAGTATGATAGCCCCCTCTTTAGTATGATAGTCCCCCTCTTTAGTATGATAGCCCCCCTCTTTAGTATGATAGCCCCCCCTCCACCAGGATAACCCCTCCCCCTGTATGATCGCTCCGCCTCCTCCCGGAGTCGGACTTTCGGTTTCGGTTCGGGGGGGGGGGGCGGAGTTTTGTGTTCGGGGAGGAGTTTCGGTTCGGAGAGGGGGCGGAGTTTGTGTTCGGGGAGGAGTTTCGGTTTCGGAGTTGCCCGGTGATGGAGGATTCGGTGGTGTTGGTTCGGGTGTCGGTGGGGGAGGTGCAGTGTACGGTATGTATGGGGGTGTACCGGGTGCCTTGTACCCTCCCCTGCGGACACACGTGTTGTCTCTCCTGTATAGAGCGGTGGTGGGGCACTAAGCCCAATAATTGCCCCCTCTGCCAGACAACCTTCCCCACCCCACCCCAACTCAGCAAGAACATCGTCCTGTCCGGCCTGCTGGAGGCGCTACAATCCCAGGACCCCCGATCACATGAGAACTGCCCCCAATGTACCGGCCCCGGGGCAACTTCCCTCTGTCTGCCCTGCATGGCGCCCCTGTGCGGAGAACACCGGATACTACACCGAGACCAGCCCGGATCTTCCCTACAGCGACACCTGCTGGTCACTCTGAGAACTACAAGCTGGCCGTGCCGAGGACATCCGAGAGGACTACAGTACTTCTGTATAGAGCACAGCGCCGCCTTGTGTCCGGACTGTGTACTGCAACACCAAGACTGCCGGAGGGAGAGCCTACTGGAGCTATACATGAGGAACAAGGTGAGCTCCGCCCCCAGACTGACACAGACCCGCCCCCACACCGACACAGACCCGCCCCCAGACTATCACAGCGCTGCCTTGTGTCCGGACTGTGTACTGCAACACCAAGACTGCCGGAGGGAGAGCCTACTGGAGCTATACATGAGGAACAAGGTGAGCTCCGCCCCCAGACTGACACAGACCCGCCCCCAGACTGACACAGATCCGCCCACATACTATCACAGCGCCGCCTTGTGTCCGGACTGTGTACTGCAACACCAAGACTGCCGGAGGGAGAGCCTACTGGATCTATACAAGAGGAACAAGGTGAGCTCCGCCCCCAGACCCGCCCCCACACCGACACAGACCCGCCCCCATACTATCACAGCGCCACCTTGTGTCCGGACTGTGTACTGCAACACCAAGACTGCAGGAGAGAGAGCCTACTGGAGCTATACAAGAGGAACAAGGTGAGCTCCGCCCCCAGACCCGCCCCCATACTATGACAGACCCGCCCCCATACTATCACAGCGCCGCCTTGTGTCCGGACTGTGTACTGCAACACCAAGACTGCCAGAGGGAGAGCCTACTGGAGCTGTACAAGAGGAACAAGGTGAGTCCCGCCCCCAGACCCGCCCCCATACTATCACAGACCCGCCCCCATACTATCACAGCGCCACCTTGTGTCCGGACTGTGTACTGCAACACCAAGACTGCAGGAGAGAGAGCCTACTGGAGCTATACAAGAGGAACAAGGTGAGTCCCGCCCCCAGACCCGCCCCCATACTATCACAGACCCGCCCCCATACTATCACAGCGCCACCTTGTGTCCATACTGTGTACTGCAACACCAAGACTGCAGGAGAGAGAGCCTACTGGAGCTGTACAAGAGGAACAAGGTGAGCTCCGCCCCCAGACCCGCCCCCAGACTATCACAGACCTGCCCCCAGACTATCACAGCGCCGCCTTGTGTCCGGACTGTGTACTGCAACTCCAAGACTGCCAGAGGGAGAGCCTACTGGAGCTGTACAGGAGGAACAAGGTGAGCCCCGCCCCCACACCGACACAGACCCACCCCCAGACTATCACAGCGCCGCCTTGTGTCCGGACTGTGTACTGCAACACCAAGACTGCCAGAGGGAGAGCCTACTGGAGCTGTACAAGAGGAACAAGGTGAGCTCCGCCCCCAGACTGACACAGACCCGCCCCCAGACTATCACAGCGCCGCCTTGTGTCCGGACTGTGTACTGCAACACCAAGACTGCAGGAGAGAGAGCCTACTGGATCTATACAGGAGGAACAAGGTGAGCTCCGCCCCCAGACCGACACAGACCCGCCCCCAACTATCAAAGACCCGCCCCCAGACTATCACAGTGCCGCCTTGTGTCCAGACTGTGTACTGCAACACCAAGACTGCCGGAGGGAGAGCCTACTGGAGCTGTACAGGAGGAACAAGGTGAGCCCCGCCGCCAGACTGACACAGACCCGCCCCCAGACTGACACAGACCCGCCCCCATACTATCACAGCGCCGCCTTGTGTCCGGACTGTGTACTGCAACACCAAGACTGCCAGAGGGAGAGCCTACTGGAGCTGTACAAGAGGAACAAGGTGAGCTCCGCCCCCAGACCCGCCCCCACACCGACACAGACCCACCCCCAGACTATCACAGCGCCGCCTTGTGTCCGGACTGTGTACTGCAACACCAAGACTGCCAGAGGGAGAGCCTACTGGAGCTGTACAAGAGGAACAAGGTGAGCTCCGCCCCCAGACTGACACAGACCCGCCCCCAGACTATCACAGCGCCGCCTTGTGTCCGGACTGTGTACTGCAACACCAAGACTGCCGGTGAGAGAGCCTACTGGAGCTATACAAGAGGAACAAGGTGAGCTCCGCCCCCAGACCCGCCCCTATACTATCACAGACCCGCCCCCAACTATCTCAGACCCGCCTCAAACATTGTATATACATTCTATATACTATCACATGATCACCAAACATTGTATATACAGTATCTGACAAAAGTAAGTACACCCCTCAGTGACATTTGTGTAAATCTTTTCTTCTCTCTTTTCATGTGACAACACTGAAGAAATGACACTTGTCTACAATGTAAAGTAGTGAGTGTACAGCTTGTATAACAGTGTAAATTTGCTGTCCCCTCAAAATAACTCAACACACAGCTATTAATGTCTAAACCGCTGGCAACAAAAGTCAGTACACCCCTAAGTGAAAGTGTCCAAATTGGGCCCAATTAGCCATTTTCCCTCCCCGGTGTCATGTGACTCGTTAGTGTTACAAGGTCTCAGGTGTGAATGGGGAGCAGGTGTGTTAAATTTGGTGTTATCGCTCTCACTCTCTCATACTGGTCACTGGAAGTACAACATGGCACCTCATGGCAAAGAACTCTCTGAGGATCTGAAGAAAAGAATTGTTGCTCTACATAAAGATGGCCTAGGCTATAAGAAGATTGCCAAGACCCTGAAACTGATCTGCAGCACGGTGGCCAAGACCATACAGCGGTATAACAGGACAGGTTCCCCTCAGAACAGGCCTCGCCATGGTCCACCAAAGAAGTTGAGGTCACGTGCTCAGCGTCATATCCAGAGGTTGTCTTTGGGAAATAGACGTATGAGTGCTGCCAGCATTGCTGCAGAGGTTGTAGGGGTGGGGGGTCAGCCTGTCAGTGCTCAGACCATACGCCGCACACTGCATCAAATTGGTCTGCATGGCTGTCATCCCAGAAGGAAGCCTCTTCTAAAGATGATGTACAAGAAAGTCCACAAACAGTTTGCTGAAGACAAGCAGACTAAGGAGATGGATTACTGGAACCATGTCCTGTGGTCTGATGAGACCAAGATAAACGTATTTGGTTCAGATGGTGACAAGTGTGTGTGGGGGCAACCAGGTGAGGAGGACAAAGACAAGTGTGTCTTGTCTACAGTCAAGCATGGTGGTGGGAGTGTCATGATCTGGGGCTGCATGAGTGCTGCCGGCACTGGGGGGCTACAGATCATTGAGGGATCCATGAATGCCAACATGTACTGTGACCTACTGAAGCAGAGCATGATCCCCTCCCTTCAGAGACTGGACCGCAGGGCAGTATTCCAACATGATAACCACCCCAAACACTCCTCCAAGACGACCACTGCCTTGCTAAAGAAGCTGAGGGTAAAGGTGATGGACTGGCCAAGCATGTCTCCAGACCTAAACCCTATTGATCATCTGTGGGACATCCCCAAACAGAAGGTGGAGGAGCGCAAGGTCTCCAACATCCACCAGCTCTGTGATGTCATCATGGGGGAGGGGAAGAGGACTCCAGTGACAACCTGTGAAGCTCTGGTGACCTCCATGTCCAAGAGGGTTAAGGCAGTGCTGGAAAATAATGGCGGCCACACAAAATATTGACACTTTGGGCCCAATTTGGAGATTTTCACTTAGGGGTGTACTGACTTTTGTTGCCAGCGGTTTAGACATTAATGGCTGTGTGTTGAGTTATTTTGAGGGGACAGCAAATTTACACTGTTATACAAGCTGTACACTCACTACTTTACATTGTATATACATTCTCTATAATAACAGGCTGAGCCCCATACATTGTATATACATTCTCTATAATAACAGGCTGAGCCCCATACATTGTATATACATTCTCTATAATAACAGGCTGAGCCCCATACATTGTATATACATTCTCTATAATAACAGGCTGAGCCCCATACATTGTATATACATTCTCTATAATAACAGGCTGAGCCCCATACATTGTATATACATTCTCTATAATAACAGGCTGAGCCCCATACATTGTATATACATTCTATATAATAACAGGCTGAGCCCCATACATTGTATACACATTATAATAACAGGCTGAGCCCCATACATTGTATATACATTATAATATCAGGCTGAGCCCCATACATTGTATATACATTATAATAACAGGCTGAGCCCCATAAATTGTATATACATTATAATAACAGGCTGAGCCCCATACATTGTATATACATTCTATATAATATCAGGCTGAGCCCCATACATTGTATATACATTCTCTATAATAACAGGCTGAGCCCCATACATTGTATATACATTCTCTATAATAACAGGCTGAGCCCCAGACATTGTATATACATTATAATAACAGGCTGAGCCCCAGACATTGTATATACATTCTCTATAATAACAGGCTGAGCCCCATACATTGTATATACATTATAATAACAGGCTGAGCCCCATACATTGTATATACATTCTCTATAATAACAGGCTGAGCCCCATACATTGTATATACATTCTCTATAATAACAGGCTGAGCCCCATACATTGTATATACATTCTCTATAATATCAGGCTGAGCCCCATACATTGTATATACATTCTCTATAATAACAGGCTGAGCCCCATACATTGTATATACATTATAATAACAGGCTGAGCCCCATACATTGTATATACATTCTATATAATAACAGGCTGAGCCCCATACATTGTATATACATTCTCTATAATAACAGGCTGAGCCCCATACATTGTATATACATTATAATAACAGGCTGAGCCCCATACATTGTATATACATTCTCTATAATAACAGGCTGAGCCCCATACATTGTATATACATTCTCTATAATAACAGGCTGAGCCCCATACATTGTATATACATTCTCTATAATAACAGGCTGAGCCCCATACATTGTATATACATTATAATAACAGGCTGAGCCCCATACATTGTATATACATTCTCTATAATAACAGGCTGAGCCCCATACATTGTATATACATTCTCTATAATATCAGGCTGAGCCCCATACATTGTATATACATTCTCTATAATAACAGGCTGAGCCCCATACATTGTATATACATTATAATAACAGGCTGAGCCCCATACATTGTATATACATTATAATAACAGGCTGAGCCCCATACATTGTATATACATTATAATAACAGGCTGAGCCCCATACATTGTATATACATTATAATAACAGGCTGAGCCCCATACATTGTATATACATTATAATAACAGGCTGAGCCCCATACATTGTATATACATTCTCTATAATAACAGGCTGAGCCCCATACATTGTATATACATTATAATAACAGGCTGAGCCCCATACATTGTATATACATTATAATAACAGGCTGAGCCCCATACATTGTATATACATTATAATAACAGGCTGAGCCCCATACATTGTATATACATTATAATAACAGGCTGAGCCCCAGACATTGTATATACATTATAATAACAGGCTGAGCCCCATACATTGTATATACATTATAATAACAGGCTGAGCCCCATACATTGTATATACATTCTATATAATAACAGGCTGAGCCCCATACATTGTATATACATTATAATAACAGGCTGAGCCCCATACATTGTATATACATTATAATAACAGGCTGAGCCCCATACATTGTATATACATTCTCTATAATAACAGGCTGAGCCCCATACATTGTATATACATTCTCTATAATATCAGGCTGAGCCCCATACATTGTATATACATTCTCTATAATAACAGGCTGAGCCCCATACATTGTATATACATTATAATAACAGGCTGAGCCCCATACATTGTATATACATTATAATAACAGGCTGAGCCCCATACATTGTATATACATTATAATAACAGGCTGAGCCCCATACATTGTATATACATTATAATAACAGGCTGAGCCCCATACATTGTATATACATTCTCTATAATATCAGGCTGAGCCCCATACATTGTATATACATTGTATCTCTGTATTGATGATTATAGGAAAGGTTGGAGAAGCGGATTTGTGATCTGGAGGAGAATATCAGCAGTAAGGAGGCGATGATCACCAATCAGAAGGACGGTTACCGCGAGGCCCAGGTAATCCTCCAATCATATTCTCCTCATCTCATAGGAGGGGTGTGGCTTTTAGGGGGTCAAATGGGATGTTTATTGTACTGGAGGGGGGGTTCATATAGGGTGGGGGAGGGGGAATTTGTACAGGGTGGGGGATTTGTACTGGGTGGGGGAGGAGAGATTTGTACAGGGTGGGGGAGGGGGATTTGTACAGGGTGGGGGAGGGGAGATTTGTACAGGGTGGGGGAGGAGAGATTTGTACAGGGTGGGGGAGGGGGATTTGTACAGGGTGGGGGAGGGGGAATTTGTACAGGGTGGGGGAGGGGGGATTTGTACAGGGTGGGGGATTTGTACTGGGTGGGGGAGGAGAGATTTGTACAGGGTGGGGGAGGGGGATTTTTACAGGGTGGGGGAGGGGGATTTGCACGGGGTGGGGGAGGGGAGATTTGTACAGGGTGGGGGAGGAGAGATTTGTACAGGGTGGGGGAGGGGGATTTGTACAGGGTGGGGAAGAGGGGATTTGTACAGGGTGGGGGAGGGGGGATTTGTACTGGGTGGGGGAGGAGAGATTTGTACAAGGTGGGGGAGGGTGGATTTGTACAGGGTGGGGGAGGAGAGATTTGTACAAGGTGGGGGAGGGTGGATTTCTACCGGGTGGGGGAGGGGGGATTTGTACAGGGTGGGGGAGGGGGGTTTGTACCGGGTGGGGGAGCAGTGATTTGTACCGGGTGGGGGAGGGGGGTTTGTACCGGGTGGGGGAGCTGTGATTTGTACCGGGTGGGGGAGGGTAGATTTGTACAGGGTGGGGGAGGGGAGATTTGCACAGGGTGGGGGAGGGGGATTTGTACCGGGTGGGGGAGGGGGATTTGTACAGGGTGGGGAGGGTGGATTTGCACAGGGTGGGGAGGGTGGATTTGCACAGGGTTGGGGAGGGTGGATTTGTACAGGGTGGGGGAGGGGGATTTGTACAGGGTGGGGGAGGAGAGATTTGTACAAGGTGGGGGAGGGTGGATTTCTACCGGGTGGGGGAGGGGGGATTTGTACAGGGTGGGGGAGGGGGGATTTGTACAGGGTGGGGGAGGGGGGTTTGTACCGGGTGGGGGAGCAGTGATTTGTACCGGGTGGGGGAGGGTAGATTTGTACAGGGTGGGGGAGGGGAGATTTTCACAGGGTGGGGGAGGGGGATTTGTACCGGGTGGGGGAGGGGGATTTGTACCGGGTGGGGGAGGGGGGTTTGTACCGGGTGGGGGAGCTGTGATTTGTACCGGGTGGGGGAGGGTAGATTTGTACAGGGTGGGGGAGGGGAGATTTGCACAGGGTGGGGGAGGGGGATTTGTACCGGGTGGGGGAGGGGGATTTGTACAGGGTGGGGGAGGGTGGATTTGCACAGGGTGGGGGAGCTGTGATTTGTACCGGGTGGGGGAGGGGGGATTTGTACAGGGTGGGGGAGGGGAGATTTGCACAGGGTGGGGGAGGGGGATTTGTACCGGGTGGGGGAGGGGGATTTGTACAGGGTGGGGAGGGTGGATTTGCACAGGGTTGGGGAGGGTGGATTTGTACAGGGTGGGGGAGGGGGATTTGTACAGGGTGGGGGAGGGTGGATTTGCACAGGGTGGGGGAGCTGTGATTTGTACCGGGTGGGGGAGGGGAGATTTGTACAGGGTGGGGAGGGGAGATTTGTACAGGGTGGGGGAGGGGAGATTTGCACAGGGTGGGGGAGGGGAGATTTGTACAGGGTGGGGAGGGGAGATTTGTACAGGGTGGGGGAGGGGAGATTTGTACAGGGTGGGGAGGGGAGATTTGTACAGGGTGGGGGAGGGGAGATTTGCACAGGGTGGGGGAGGGGAGATTTGTACAGGGTGGGGGAGGGGAGATTTGCACAGGGTGGGGGGAGGGTAGATTTGTACCGGGTGGGGGAGGGTAGATTTGGGGTCAGAGGGCGCTCCGGAGACCGGTTGTCATTTCCTCAGTAGATTATCAGATCCTGAGATAGAAGTGAAGGCAGAATAATGGGGGGAAGTATTTTCCCGGACACAATGTACTTCCTGTCTCAGAGGAGGAAGTCACAATCAGTGTCTCCATGTCTGGGGGGGGGGTTTGCCCCGTCATGTTCCTCAGTGACTGCAGAGCTGACACTCTATTCCCCCTCAGATCCTGATCTGTGATATAAAGGACAGTCTGACTCGGGACTTCCGGGAGATGAGGGACTATCTGGAGAAGCAGGAACGCGCCTCGTTCTGGAGGATGCAGCAGGAACAGGAAGCCGCTCAGAAGGCCACATCCCAGGAGGTGCAAATCTTCATGGCGGAGATCGATCGTATGAGGAAGGAGAAGGTGGAGCTGCAGGAATGTATCCAGAATGACTGGATGGGAGTTCTGAAGGTGAGTCTGAGATCGCTGGACCCGGAACGTCCATCACTGGGGGGAGGGGGAACATTCCTGTCCACCATCCGGAACATTCCTCTCCATCTATCCGGAACATTCCCTTCATATCTATCCGGAACCATCCCACCCCATCATCCGGAACATTCCCACCCCATCTATCCAGAACATTCCTCCCCATCTATCCGGAACATTCCTGTCCACCTATCCAGAACATTCCCCCCCATCTATCCGGAACATTCCTGTCCACCTATCCAGAACATTCCCCCCCATCTATCCGGAACATTCCCACCCCATCTATCCGGAACATTCCCACCCCATCTATCCGGAACATTCTCACCCCATCTATCCGGAACATTCCCACCCCATCTATCCGGAACATTCCCACCCCATCTATCCGGAACATTCCTCTCCACCTATCCGGAACATTCCTGTCCATCATCCGGAACATTCCTCTCCATCTATCCGGAACATTCCCCCCCATCTATCCGGAACATTCCTCTCCATCTATCCGGAACATTCCCACCCCATCTATCCGGAACATTCCCCCCCATCTATACCTGGAACATTCCCACCCCATCTATCCAGAACATTCCCATCTATCCGGAACATTCCCACCCCATCTATCTGGAACATTCCCCCCCCATCTATCCGGAACATTACCCCCCATCTATCCAGAACAATCCCCCCCATTTATACCTGGAACATTCCCCCCCATCTATCCGGAACATTCCCACCCCATCTATCCGGAACATTCCCATCTATCCGGAACATTCCCACCCCATCTATACCTGGAACATTCCCCCCCATCTATCCGGAACATTACCCCCCCCATCTATCCGGAACAATCCCCCCCATTTATACCTGGAACATTCCCCCCCATCTATCCGGAACATTCCCCCCCATCTATCCGGAACAATCCCCCCCATTTATACCTGGAACATTCCCCCCCATCTATCCGGAACAATCCCCCCCATTTATACCTGGAACATTCCCCCCCATCTATCCGGAACATTCCCCCCCATCTATCCAGAACATTCCCACCCCATCTATCCGGAACATTCCCACCCCATCTATCCGGAACATTCCCACCCCATCTATCCGGAACATTCCCGCCCCATCTTTAAGGAAGCGTCCCACACTCTGCTCTAGTGCTCTGTCATATACGGCTTCCTCCAGTCTGGATCTTCAGATATCAGATATTACAGCCCATATATTGTAACCAAGAACCAGACAAGACTAGCTGAGGTACAGAGATCTCACACAAATATATACAGCAGGATGACAATACAAACTGTAACCAGAAATATAAATTAACAAGCTAATTACCTAATCATTTCCAGACTAGGTGACTCCAGAAATATGACCCTTCAGGTCAGCTTTGTCGTCTCCGGGCTCACTGACTATACATTATCATAAATATCAACACAGAACTCCTTCACACAATAGCAGAGATAATAACACGAATAAAAATGGGGATCTAATGACTCTTAGATCCCACACTAGACTTATTTACAATAAACACATTATAGCAGACAACAGACAGACAGGTGGGTGGAGTTGATGACATCAGCATCTTCTATGAGCCCCAACATTATGAAGCCGTCACTATTTCTAATATGGCATATAGGTCCTATACAGGGTTCCCAGAGTCTGTGTGTTTTGGGGGGACATTACTCCGAGGGTCCCCAGATATACACCTCACAAAGAGTATTGTTCCCTTAAAAGCCAGAGCCCATAATCAGTAGGCAAGAGCCTTGCATTCAGTCCTCTCCAGAAAACCTCTGTCCCGGCTAGGTCTGTCACATTTCTCCCCCATCAAAAGTCGACTGACAAGGTCCTCCCAGACCTCCTCCTGGTCTGGACATGCGTTAGTCGGGCAGAGTGAAGTCACATAGTCTTCCCGCATGATCCCCATTCTTGGCTGCAGGGAATAGTTGACCTCAGTAGGTGTGGGGCAGAGGTCATTGACTCTCTCTGTCTGGCTGCCAGCTCTTCAGGTTTACCATTCCATGGCTTGGCCAGTTGCTGAGCAGAAGGGCCGATCGCCCCTGCTTCCTGAAGCTGTAGAGACACTGTAGGTGCTGGGCAGAAGGGCCGATCGCCCCTGCTTCCTGAAGCTGTAGAGACACTGTAGGTGCTGGGCAGAAGGGCCGATCGCCCCTGCTTCCTGAAGCTGTAGAGACACTGTAGGTGCTGGGCAGAAGGGCCGATCGCCCCTGCTTCCTGAAGCTGTAGAGACACTGTAGGTGCTGGGCAGAAGGGCCGATCGCCCCCGCTTCCTGAAGCTGTAGAGACACTGTAGGTGCTGGGCAGAAGGGCCGATCGCCCCTGCTTCCTGAAGCTGTAGAGACACTGTAGGTGCTGGGCAGAAGGGCCGATCGCCCCTGCTTTCTGAAGCTGTAGAGACACTGTAGGTGCTGGGCAGAGGGGCCGATCGCCCCTGCTTCCTGAAGCTGTAGAGACACTGTAGGTGCTGGGCAGAGGGGCCGATCGCCCCAGCTCCCTGAAGCTGTAGAGACACTGTAGGTGCTGGGCAGAGGGGCCCATCGCCCCTGCTTCCTGAAACTGTAGAGACACTGTAGGTGCTGGGCAGAGGGGCCGATCGCCCATGCTTCCTGAAGCTGTAGAGACACTAGTGCGGCAGAGGGCCGATCGCCCCAGCTCCCTGAACTGGGTGCTGGGCAGAGGGGCCGATCCAAGGTAGAGAACTGTAGGTGCTGGGCAGAGGGGGCCGATCGCCCCAGCTCCCTGAAGCTGTAGAGACACTGTAGGTGCTGG
Organism: Lithobates clamitans; assembly: GCA_037952925.1. Lineage (NCBI taxonomy): Eukaryota > Metazoa > Chordata > Amphibia > Anura > Ranidae > Lithobates > Lithobates clamitans. The sequence continues at coordinate 11,386 of JBBGZY010002880.1, read as the reverse complement.
GCAGAGGGGCCGATCGCCCCAGCTCCCTGAAGCTGTAGAGACACTGTAGGTGCTGGGCAGAAGGGCCGATCACCCCAGCTCCCTGAAGCTGTATAGACACTGTAGGTGCTGGGCAGAAGGGCCGATCGCCCCTGCTTCCTGAAGCTGTAGAGACACTGTAGGCGCTGGGCAGAAGAGCCGATCACCCCCGCTTCCTGAAGCTGTAGAGACACTGTAGGTGCTGGGCAGAAGGGCCGATCGCCCCCGCTTCCTGAAGCTGTAGAGACACTGTAGGTGCTGGGCAGAAGGGCCGATTGCCCCCGCTTCCTGAAGCTGTAGAGACACTGTAGGTGCTGGGCAGAAGGGCCGATCGCCCCAGCTCCCTGAAGCTGGCAGAAGGGCCGATCGCCCCAGCTCCCTGAAGCTGTAGAGACACTGTAGGTGCTGGGCAGAAGGGCCGATCGCCCCAGCTTCCTGAAGCTGTAGAGACACTGTAGGTGCTGGGCAGAGGGGCCGATCGCCCCTGCTTCCTGAAGCTGTAGAGACACTGTAGGTGCTGGGCAGAAGGGCCGATCGCCCCTGCTTCCTGAAGCTGTAGAGACACTGTAGGTGCTGGGCAGAAGGGCCGATCGACCCTGCTTCCTGAAGCTGTAGAGACACTGTAGGTGCTGGGCAGAAGGGCCGATCGACCCTGCTTCCTGAAGCTGTAGAGAAACTGTAGGTGCTGGGCAGAGGGGCCAATCGCCCCTGCTTCCTGAAGCTGTAGAGACACTGTAGGTGCTGGGCAGAAGGGCCGATCGACCCTGCTTCCTGAAGCTGTAGAGAAACTGTAGGTGCTGGGCAGAGGGGCCAATCGCCCCTGCTTCCTGAAGCTGTAGAGACACTGTAGGTGCTGAGCAGAAGGGCCGATCGACCCTGCTTCCTGAAGCTGTAGAGACACTGTAGGTGCTGGGCAGAAGGGCCGATTGCCCCCGCTTCCTGAAGCTGTAGAGACACTGTAGGTGCTGGGCAGAAGGGCCGATCGCCCCAGCTCCCTGAAGCTGTAGAGACACTGTAGGTGCTGGGCAGAAGGGCCGATCGCCCCAGCTTCCTGAAGCTGTAGAGACACTGTAGGTGCTGGGCAGAGGGGCCGATCGCCCCTGCTTCCTGAAGCTGTAGAGACACTGTAGGTGCTGGGCAGAAGGGCCGATCGCCCCTGCTTCCTGAAGCTGTAGAGACACTGTAGGTGCTGGGCAGAAGGGCCGATCGACCCTGCTTCCTGAAGCTGTAGAGACACTGTAGGTGCTGGGCAGAAGGGCCGATCGACCCTGCTTCCTGAAGCTGTAGAGAAACTGTAGGTGCTGGGCAGAGGGGCCAATCGCCCCTGCTTCCTGAAGCTGTAGAGACACTGTAGGTGCTGGGCAGAAGGGCCGATCGACCCTGCTTCCTGAAGCTGTAGAGAAACTGTAGGTGCTGGGCAGAGGGGCCAATCGCCCCTGCTTCCTGAAGCTGTAGAGACACTGTAGGTGCTGGGCAGAAGGGCCGATCGACCCTGCTTCCTGAAGCTGTAGAGACACTGTAGGTGCTGGGCAGAAGGGCCGATCGCCCCAGCTCCCTGAAGCTGTATAGACACTGTAGGTGCTGGGCAGAAGGGCCGATCGCCCCTGCTTCCTGAAGCTGTAGAGACACTGTAGGTGCTGGGCAGAAGGGCCGATCGACCCTGCTTCCTGAAGCTGTAGAGACACTGTAGGTGCTGGGCAGAAGGGCCGATCGACCCTGCTTCCTGAAGCTGTAGAGAAACTGTAGGTGCTGGGCAGAGGGGCCAATCGCCCCTGCTTCCTGAAGCTGTAGAGACCCTGTAGGTGCTGGGCAGAGGGGCCGATCGCCCCAGCTTCCTGAAGCTGTAGAGACACTGTAGGTGCTGGGCAGAGGGGCCGATCGCCCCTGCTTCCTGAAGCTGTAGAGACACTGTAGGTGCTGGGCAGAAGGGCCGATCGCCCCTGCTTCCTGAAGCTGTAGAGACACTGTAGGTGCTGGGCAGAGGTTGGTAGCCCTCTGCCCTGTTGCCAGCACTTCTGCTGGGGACTCCGCATCCTCCGCTCCGGCTAACCGTTGGGGCAGGAGGCTGGCTTCCTCCACTCCCAAACTGTGTAGCTGTCATTGGGGAGGTGAGCCGGCTGCTTCCTTCTCCATTCCCTCCTCTGGATGCTGGGATGACACGTCTATGGTACTGTCTCCCAGGTACCTGGACCCTTGTTGGGGAGTGACCGTCTCCATTCCCAGGGCCCCCGGAACTGCCGCAGGTGTAGGGCGGAGGTCTTGGACCCTCTGTCCTTGTCCTCGCCGTCCTCCTCGCTCGTCTTTTATGTTCCGGTGACTCTCCCTGAACTCTGCTGACCGGTTTCGTCTTTTCTCTTCCAGCATTCCGGATGGGAAGGTAGCGTCACGCCATCGTCCTCACCCAAGAAGAGATATTCGTTCGATGAGAACCGCCTCGTAGACACAACAGACGCCATTTCTAAGATGAAGAAGACCCTGATGTCTCACCCGCTTCTGGAGCAGGCTCCGTGTCCCCCCAAACAAGGTGAGGCTGGGGCACACAGCTAACAATCTATCCCCTTCCTTGTCCGTGCCGGCTGAGTATCGGGGTGATCGTTCACCTCCAGTGCACCCCGAATCATTCCGACTCCAAAGAGCACAAAAGGATAAGCTTTGTGATTGGTCAGCCCCAATGATGTCAGATCGATCGTCTGATGACAGGTCCTCTTTACACGCGGGGTCCTCCGAGGTCCCTAAATGATGACAGATCGATCGTCTGATGACAGGTCCTCTTTACACGCGGGGTCCTCCGAGATCCCTAAATGATGTCAGATCGATCGTCTGATGACAGGTCCTCTTTACACGCGGGGTCCTCCGAGATCCCTAAATGATGTCAGATCGATCGTCTGATGACAGGTCCTCTTTACACGCGGGGTCCTCCGAGATCCCTAAATGATGTCAGATCGATCGTCTGATGACAGGTCCTCTTTACACGCGGGGTCCTCCGAGATCCCTAAATGATGTCAGATCGATCGTCTGATGACAGGTCCTCTTTACACGCGGGGTCCTCCGAGATCCCTAAATGATGACAGATCGATCGTCTGATGACAGGTCCGCGGGGTCCTCCGAGATCCCTAAATGATGACAGATCGATCGTCTGATGACAGGTCCTCTTTACACGCGGGGTCCTCCGAGATCCCTAAATGATGACAGATCGATCGTCTAATGACAGGTCCGCGGGGTCCTCCGAGATCCCTAAATGATGACAGATCGATCGTCTGATGACAGGTCCTCTTTACACGCGGGGTCCTCCGAGATCCCTAAATGATGTCAGATCGATCGTCTGATGACAGGTCCTCTTTACACGCGGGGTCCTCCGAGATCCCTAAATGATGTCAGATCGATCGTCTGATGACAGGTCCTCTTTACACGCGGGGTCCTCCGAGATCCCTAAATGATGACAGATCGATCGTCTGATGACAGGTCCTCTTTACACGCGGGGTCCTCCGAGATCCCTAAATGATGACAGATCGATCGTCTGATGACAGGTCCTCTTTACACGCGGGGTCCTCCGAGATCCCTAAATGATGACAGATCGATCGTCTGATGACAGGTCCTCTTTACACGCGGGGTCCTCCGAGATCCCTAAATGATGACAGATCGATCGTCTGATGACAGGTCCTCTTTACACGCGGGGTCCTCCGAGATCCCTAAATGATGACAGATCGATCGTCTGATGACAGGTCCGCGGGGTCCTCCGAGATCCCTAAATGATGACAGATCGATCGTCTGATGACAGGTCCGCGGGGTCCTCCGAGATCCCTAAATGATGACAGATCGATCGTCTGATGACAGGTCCTCTTTACACGCGGGGTCCTCCGAGATCCCTAAATGATGACAGATCGATCGTCTGATGACAGGTCCGCGGGGTCCTCCGAGATCCCTAAATGATGACAGATCGATCGTCTGATGACAGGTCCTCTTTACACGCGGGGTCCTCCGAGATCCCTAAATGATGACAGATCGATCGTCTGATGACAGGTCCTCTTTACACGCGGGGTCCTCCGAGATCCCTAAATGATGACAGATCGATCGTCTGATGACAGGTCCTCTTTACACGCGGGGTCCTCCGAGATCCCTAAATGATGACAGATCGATCGTCTGATGACAGGTCCTCTTTACACGCGGGGTCCTCCGAGATCCCTAAATGATGACAGATCGATCGTCTGATGACAGGTCCGCGGGGTCCTCCGAGATCCCTAAATGATGACAGATCGATCGTCTGATGACAGGTCCGCGGGGTCCTCCGAGATCCCTAAATGATGACAGATCGATCGTCTGATGACAGGTCCTCTTTACACGCGGGGTCCTCCGAGATCCCTAAATGATGACAGATCGATCGTCTGATGACAGGTCCTCTTTACACGCGGGGTCCTCCGAGATCCCTAAATGATGACAGATCGATCGTCTGATGACAGGTCCGCGGGGTCCTCCGAGATCCCTAAATGATGACAGATCGATCGTCTGATGACAGGTCCTCTTTACACGTGGGGTCCTCCGAGATCCCTAAATGATGACAGATCGATCGTCTGATGACAGGTCCTCTTTACACGCGGGGTCCTCCGAGATCCCTAAATGATGACAGATCGATCGTCTGATGACAGGTCCTCTTTACACGCGGGGTCCTCCGAGATCCCTAAATGATGACAGATCGATCGTCTGATGACAGGTCCGCGGGGTCCTCCGAGATCCCTAAATGATGTCAGATCGATCGTCTGATGACAGGTCCTCTTTACACGTGGGGTCCTCCGAGATCCCTAAATGATGTCAGATCGATCGTCTGATGACAGGTCCTCTTTACACGCGGGGTCCTCCGAGATCCCTAAATGATGACAGATCGATCGTCTGATGACAGGTCCGCGGGGTCCTCCGAGATCCCTAAATGATGTCAGATCGATCGTCTGATGACAGGTCCTCTTTACACGTGGGGTCCTCCGAGATCCCTAAATGATGTCAGATCGATCGTCTGATGACAGGTCCTCTTTACACGCGGGGTCCTCCGAGATCCCTAAATGATGACAGATCGATCGTCTGATGACAGGTCCGCGGGGTCCTCCGAGATCCCTAAATGATGTCAGATCGATCGTCTGATGACAGGTCCTCTTTACACGTGGGGTCCTCCGAGATCCCTAAATGATGTCAGATCGATCGTCTGATGACAGGTCCTCTTTACACGCGGGGTCCTCCGAGATCCCTAAATGATGACAGATCGATCGTCTGATGACAGGTCCGCGGGGTCCTCCGAGATCCCTAAATGATGTCAGATCGATCGTCTGATGACAGGTCCTCTTTACACGCGGGGTCCTCCGAGATCCCTAAATGATGTCAGATCGATCGTCTGATGACAGGTCCTCTTTACACGTGGGGTCCTCCGAGATCCCTAAATGATGTCAGATCGATCGTCTGATGACAGGTCCTCTTTACACGCGGGGTCCTCCGAGATCCCTAAATGAGGACAGATCTCATTACCGACCGGTAGATTTACCCCCCCCCCTTCATGGCCAGGCCATTTTTTGCGATGCGGCTCTGCGTTACTATACCCAGATTTCTCTTGGAGGTATTTGATCACTTCTGCCGGTTTTTATTTTTTGCGTTATAAACAAATAAAAAGAGCGACAATTTTGAAAAATAAAAAAATAAAAATGTACTTTCTGGTATAATAAATAAAAAATATCTAAAAAACGAATTTCTTCCTCAGATTCAGATCGATATATTATCTTCTACGTAAAAATCACAACAAGCGTCATATCGATCGGTTTTGTGCAAAAGTTATACAATCTACAAACTACGGGAGAGATTTGGGGACTTTTATATTGTTTTATTGTTTTTACTGGTAATGACGGCGATCTGCGATTTTTAGCGGGACTGCGACATTGCAGCGGACCCCAAATTACATTGATCAGTGCTATAAAAATGCGATCAATGTATGAATGACACTGGCGGGGAAGGGGGGCGATCAAGGGGTTAAATGTGTTCCCTCAGTGTGTTCCAACTGTAGGGGGGGATGGGCTGCCAGGGACACGACGGAGATCTATGATCTCGATCACGGAGAACAGTGGATCGCTGAGATTTCCCGTCAGAACAGGGATCCGCCTTGTTTACAAAGACAGATCCCCGTTCTGCCAGCGATCGCGGGCGGCCGGCGGACCCACGAGCATGCGCGGCGGTAGGTGGGCGCCCACAATCTCGCGTGAACGGACCGATGTACAGGAGAGCTGACCTGCAGTAAATGTACCTGAGCTGGTCAGCAAGTGGTTAAAGAATTAGAGATGGGTAATGCCCCAGAATCCCTCACTGCAGTGCTCCGTGTGACGCGTTTCGTCCCGTCACGTGATCCTGACTATTTTCCCGTATTTTCCAGTGTTTGAGGAGTCGCTGGTCTCTCAGACTCCCCCCGGACCCGGAGTCCAGACACCGATAACAGAACTTCCAGGGAGGAGTCTGAACAGCCTCTTGCAGTGTAAGTATAGACAGTGTACCTACCTCTGTGTCTGCCATTTGTAGGGGTAGGTGACACCTCTATTGTGATCCGCAGTCAGAACTCCCTTCCTATTATGTACCGCTCTGTACATAGGCTTCCTGTTCATTTACAAACTGCTTCATTTATGAATGAACACAGCGAGCGATTGGTACTGATCACTCACTGTGTTCATTGAGAAATTAAAGGGGCCGGTAAATATGACATATATACTGACTCCCTACTCTCCACCCTGTGTACCCTGCAGCAGCCAGAGGGAGGGGGGAGGGGAAGCTGGCAGTACTGCCGGGAAAAGGATCACACGGAGGGGGCTGGGGGAGAAAGATAGTGGAGAGGAGTGGGTGATGGGTGTGGTGGGGGAGGGGCAATTACTGGAACCACGCCCCCCCCCCCCCCCCCCCGTGTGGCTTTCCCTGCAGCAGATTAAAGCTGGCGTCTCCTCTTCTCCCTTTGCTGGCTTTCAGTGGCTGCAGGGAGAGACACACGGCTTGGCTGGTTCCAGTAATTGCCCCCCCACCACACCCATCACCCCCTTCTGTCCACTATCTGGTTCCACCTGCTTGTCAGCTGCCCATGCCCCCCTGTTGAACTGCTTTGGCCCAGCCCCCCCCCCCCCCATTTAACTGCTTTGACGCAGGCCCCTTCCCCCCTGTTGAACTGATTAGGCCCAGGCCCTCCCCCATTGAACTGATTGGGCCCAGGCCTCCCCCCCGTTGAACTGATTGGGCCCAGGCCCCCCCGTTGAACTGATTTGGCCCAGGCCCCCCCCCTGTTGAACTGATTAGGCCCAGGCCCTCCCCCATTGAACTGATTGGGCCCAGGCCCCCCCCCCCCCCGTTGAACTGATTTGGCCCAGGCCCCCCCCATTGAACTTTTGGGCCCAGCCCCCCCCCCCGTTAAACTGATTGGGCCCAGCCCTCCCCCCCAATAAACTGATTGGGCCCAGCCCTCCCCCCCAATAAACTGATTGGGCCCGGGCCCCTCCCCCCATTGAACTGATTGGGCCCAAGCCCCCCTGCTGAACTGATTGGGCCCAGCCCCCCCCCATTGAACTTTTGGGCCCAGCCCCCCCCTCCAGTTGATCTTATTGGACCCAGCCCCCCCCCCCGTTGAAATGATTGGGCCCGGGCCCTATAAAGGAGCACGGGTGGTCTCCCCTTATCTTTGGCTCCTACTACATGTATCTGAACAGACAAGGTAGGCAGCCTGCCAGGAGAATGTACCTACCTTACCTTCCCACAGGGTGCTACAATGTGCAGACTGATGGGCAGCACTAATAACTACCACAATCAAATCCTACATTCAGGCGGAGTGCCCCTTTAGGTTGATTGCAGGTAAGTTTTGGGGACTGATCCCTATATAGAGGGATCTATGGCAGAAGAGGAGCGGTTAGTGCAGCCCCTCCCCCTTTCCTATCTCCTCCTCTGGTGCCTGATTGATTGCTTCATGTCATTCCAGGGGCCACACACCTTTCATTCGATCCGCAGACAGTCAACAGTCGCCTGGCCCTCTCGGAGGACCTGAAAACGGTGAGGGTGACAAACAAGAACAATCCGTATGAGAAGAGCGATCGAAGGTTTGTCACCAGCCAGGTGCTGTGCTCCCCGAGTTTCTCCAGCGGCTGCCATTACTGGGAGCTCAGCATGAAGGACAGCGAGGGGTGGGGGGTGGGAGCCGCCGCCGCCGAGATGGGAAGAGATGGGAAGCTTGGACGGAACGATCTGTCCTGGTGTGTGGAGTGGAGCAAAGACCAGCTGTGTGTCTGGCACAACAACCAGGACATCCACGTCTTCCTCCCCAGGCCGCTCAACGTTGGCGTTCTTCTCGACCTCCAGGAAAAGGAGCTGAAATTTTACTCCATCTCCGAGGACAACCAGATCCTCATCCACTGCTACCGGCTCCAAATCCAGAGGAGCCCCGCCGTCCAAATCTTCCCCGCCGTCTGGCTGTACGGTCTGAAGGCCGGGAACTCCCTGACAATACGAGACTTACAGAGCACCGGCATGTGAGATCGAGGGATCCCCCCAAATCCACAGCATGTGAGACTGAGGGGTCCCCCCCAAATCCACAGCATGTGAGACTGAGGGGTCCCCCCCAAATCCACAGCATGTGAGATCGAGGGGTCCCCCCCAAATCCACAGCATGTGAGACTGAGGGGTCCCCCCCAAATCCACAGCATGTGAGACTGAGGGGTCCCCCCCAAATCCACAGCATGTGAGACCGAGGGGTCCCCCCAAATCCACAGCATGTGAGACCGAGGGGTCCCCCCAAATCCACGGCATGTGAGACCGAGGGGTCCCCCCCAAATCCACAGCATGTGAGACCGAGGGGTCCCCCCAAATCCACGGCATGTGAGACCGAGGGGTCCCCCCCAAATCCACAGCATGTGAGACTGAGGGGTCCCCCCAAATCCACAGCATGTGAGACTGAGGGGTCCCCCCAAATCCACAGCATGTGAGACTGATCTACAGCATGTGAGACTGAGGGGTTCCCCCCAAATCCACAGCATGTGAGACTGAGGGTTCCCCCCAAATCCACAGCATGTGAGACTGAGGGGTCCCCCCCAAATCCACAGCATGTGAGACTGATCTACAGCATGTGAGATTGAGGGGTCCCCCCCAAATCCACAGCATGTGAGACCGAGGGGTCCCCCCAAATCCACAGCATGTGAGACTGATCTACAGCATGTGAGACTGAGGGGTTCCCCCCAAATCCACAGCATGTGAGACTGAGGGTTCCCCCCAAATCCACAGCATGTGAGACTGAGGGGTCCCCCCCAAATCCACAGCATGTGAGACTGATCTACAGCATGTGAGATTGAGGGGTCCCCCCCAAATCCACAGCATGTGAGACCGAGGGGTCCCCCCCAAATCCACAGCATGTGAGACCGAGGGGTCCCCCCAAATCCACAGCATGTGAGACCGAGGGGTCCCCCCAAATCCACAGCATGTGAGACTGAGGGGTCCCCCCCAAATCCACAGCATGTGAGACCGAGGGGTCCCCCCCCAAATTCACGGCATGTGAGACTGAGGGGTCCCCCCCAAATCCACAGCATGTGAGACCGAAGGGTCCCCCCAAATCCACAGCATGTGAGACCGAGGGGTCCCCCCCAAATCCACAGCATGTGAGACCGAGGGGTCCCCCCCAAATCCACAGCATGTGAGACTGAGGGGTCCCCCCCAAATCCACAGCATGTGAGACCGAGGGGTCCCCCCCAAATCCACAGCATGTGAGACCGAGGGGTCCTCCCCAAATCCACGGCATGTGAGACTGAGGGGTCCCCCCCAAATCCACAGCATGTGAGACCGAGGGGTCCCCCCAAATCCACAGCATGTGAGACCGAGGGGTCCCCCCAAATCCACAGCATGTGAGACTGAGGGGTCCCCCCAAATCCACAGCATGTGAGACTGAGGGGTCCCCCCCAAATCCACAGCATGTGAGACCGAGGGGTCCCCCCCAAATCCACAGCATGTGAGACCGAGGGGTCCCCCCAAATCCACCTTGTAACAAAATAAGAGAATGTAAAATATTCCCTTTCATCCTGTGATGTCACTACCCTCCTGTGATGTCACTCCCTTCCTTTCACTGATGTCACTCCCTTCCTTCCTGTGATGTCATCCCCTTTCTTCCTGTGACGTCACTCCCTTCCTCTGATGTGACTTCCTTCCTGTGACTTCATTCCCTTCCTTCCTGTGACGTCATTCCTTTCCTTCCTGTGACGTCATTCCCTTCCTTCCTGTGACGTCACTCCCAGTGATGTCACTCCCTTCCTTCCTGTGATGTCATCCCCTTCCTTCCTTCCTGTGACGTCACTCCCTTCCTCTGATGTGACTTCCTTCCTGTGACGTCATTCCCTTCCTTCCTGTGACGTCATTCCCTTCCTTCTTGTGATGTCACTCGCTTCCTGTGATGTCACTCCCTTCCTTCCTGTGATGTCATCCCCTTTCTTCCTGTGATGTCAATTCCTTCCTTCCTGTGATGTCGCTCCCTTCCTTCCTGTGATGTCATTTCCTTCCTTCCTGTGATGCCATTTCCTTCCTTCCTGTGTCGTCATTCCCTTCCCTCCTGTGACTTCATTCCCTTGCTTCCTGTGATGTCATTCCCTTCCTTCCTGTGATGTCATTCCCTTCTTTCCTGTGACGTCACTTCCTTCCTTCCTGTGACATCACTTCCTTCCTGTGACATCATTCCCTTCCTTCCTGTGATGTCACTCCCTTCCTGTGATGTCACTTCCTTCCTTCCTGTGAGGTCATTCTCTTCCTTCCTGTGATGTAATTTCCTTCCTTCCTGTGACGTCATTACCTTCCTTCCTGTGACGTCACTCCCTTCCTTCCTGTGATGTAATTTCCTTCCTTCCTGTGATGTCATTTCCTTCCTTCCTGTGACGTCACTTCCTTCCTTCCTGTAAAGTCACTTCCTTCCTTCCTGTGATGTCACTTCCTTCCTTCCTGTGACGTCATTCCCTTCCTTCCTGTGATGTAATTTCCTTCCTGTGACGTCACTTCTTTCCTTCCTGTGATGTCACTCCCTTCCTTCCTGTGACGTCATTCCCTTCCTTCCTGTGATGTAATTTCCTTCCTGTGACGTCACTCCCTTCCTTCCTGTGATGTAATTTTCTTCCTGTGACGTCATTCCCTTCCTTCCTGTGATGTCACTCCCTTCCTTCCTGTGACATCATTTCCTTCCTTCCTGTGACGTCACTCCCTTCCTTTCAGTGATGTCATTTCCTTCCTTCCTGTGACGTCACTCCCTTCCTTTCAGTGATGTCATTTCCTTCCTTCCTGTGACATCATTTCCTTCCTTCCTGTGACGTCACTCCCTTCCTTTCAGTGATGTAATTTCCTTCCTTCC